>OU896714.1:25949184-26478974 GCA_918026855.4 Phaedon cochleariae | reverse complement strand
CTAGCTGATTTCTCTCAAACATCTTACTCTGATACCTACGGAAGACACGGAGATACGCTATTTTTAGTTTGAAATTCAGTCTTATCTATATTCATAGCTTATATATTTTTCAAGGGAAGGCCGAATTTAGGGATAAGGAATTAGGATTAGCCGCTCCAGTACACGCAAGTCAGGGAGTTACAGTTCAACACGACATATTTTTTGGAACGCTATGTTTAGCATTTATATCATTCATAGTATTTATCCCCATAAAAACTTTTCTCAATTGGTATTATAGCCATATTCTACGAAAACGAGATAACTCAGTTCAAGAAGAACACTGTCCAGAAAAACGAGAAAAGGCGTTGAGTAATTTTATCCTGGAAATTGACGACAGTTTGTCCCCGCTATCGCCGGGAGTCAAAATTAAATGCAAATTGTCAATGGTAGATGTAAATCAGGATAAGGTATAGATATTGTAGCAACATGAAGATATATAATTATATATTTTTCAATTGAATAAATGCCAATTCATTGTGTAACCGGTTACACCAAAGATAAATAAATAAATCGAATAGAGTTCTGATAATATTTCATATTGAACAAAAAATAATCACAAGGGCCTTGTGTCAAAATATTGCTTCAAAGTATATGAAAGTACCAATTCTCGGACGGTTCATCAGTATATTCAAGCTGCCAACAATGAGTTGTCAGATGAATATCTTTTTAAATCTTACGGTTTGGACCTGGAATGTCAAAAATGACCAATATGTATGAAATAATACGTCGATGATCAGAATTAGTATGCGAAAAAGAATCGCAGAAATATTACACAGATTGCTTACAAATAAGTGGAGCAATATTTACGCAGTGAACTGCGTAAGAAACATCTCACTTTGTTTACACAACAAAACGAGAGATCAATCAATCAATCAAAATATGCTTTATTGTCCGAGGATTTATATCTCATTGACAAAGTCGTAAAAATTTTTACATATATAAAAATATAAAGTAGGTACACATAAAATCAAATATATACATATGAATAAACTAACAAGCTGAAACGAACTATATATAGACAAGACACATTACATATGTCATCAAGAACGAGAAGTACTACTATCTACTAGTTTGATTTAGATATTCCTGAATATCATAAAATGCCTCTTCTACAAGAATCAACTTCACCGAACGTCTGAAAAAATCAACTGATCCTATGTCCCTAACACTGGACGGAAGATGATTATAAAGCTTAACAGCATTATATATTATTGAGTTTTTTATCAAATTTGAAGAAGGAATAGGAAGCCTCAAATTGCTATTTTGACGGGTGGATCCAACAATGGTATCATATGTTGATTTTATTTTTATGTATCAAACATACTGTTTCAAAAATGTACAAAGATGGGAGAGTGAGGATCTTATGTTTCTTGAATAACCCTCTGCAGATACTCTGGGGCCAACTTTGCAAAGATAACGAACAGCTCGCTTCTGAAGGGGTGAAAATCATGTTGAAGTGCTGTTTGTTGCATGTTCCCCAGAAAGATATGCCATACCTGGCATGTGACTCGAATAATGCATAGTGAACAATTTTGGCAGTTGCCATGTCCAATTCATTCGAGACCATACGCAAGGCAAAGCAACTAGGAGATAACTTTTTGCTAAGTTCAAAAACATGATTTTGGAAGTTTAGTTTAGTGTCTACTTGAATTCCTAAAAATTTGTTGGCATTGCAAGATGAGATAAAATTGTTTCCTAAAGGTATATCGGGTATATTGCACTGAAAAGATAATAGAAAAGATTTTTTTATATTGAATGAGAGCAAGTTCGAGTTACACCAATCTCGTACTATGGAGATATCCCTAGACATTTTATCATGAAGATTATTTACATCCTTATCATGCCATAAGATAGTGGTGTCATCTGCGAAAATAGTGAAAGATCCCTCAATATTGATATTTACGAGATCGTTAAAATATAGCAAGAATAGGATAGGTTCAAGAATAGAACCCTGTGGTACACCATGCTCAATGAATATCTAACAGATATCATTCAATATTCGACGTTGGCACATAGCCAGGAAAGTAGTTGTTTTCTGTTAGGTATTTCAAAAAAAAAATCATTTTTTTTATGTAGGAATTCGCAAACCTCCAAATTTGTAATACATTTTTCCCTATATCTGATCAATATCATTCAATATTCGTCGTCGGCTCATAGCCAGGAAAGTAGTTATTTTTCATCAGATACATTATTGAAAATAATGTCGAATGAATGACTCATCAAGGGATCTTCGAAGGTACATGTATATATATATATATATATATACACAATTATGAAAGTATGAGAATAATTGAGCCATAGAGAAAAAAAAATAATTAAAAAGAATGATCAAGGATAACCGAGCCGAACTTAGCAAAAATACCCCGTATAAGCATACAAAATGTAAGAATCATCATATATAATTTTCCTTGAAAAATCAAAACGTGTAATCGTGATATTGAATTATAATTAGCCAAAGTATATTATATGTTTGAGAGAAGAAATGTTAATGGTGACCATCACCAAAGTGAAATAAATAGAATAGAGATGTAACAATAACAATTATTAGTTCAATATAAATGAAAACCGTAGGTACCTAATTAATTTATTTCAAAGAGAATCGAATGTACAAAAACAAATCCCAATAGTCAGTGAGTTAGCTATATGTTATTGTTGGATACCAGCATTAGGTAGGTATTGGAATGGTAAACATTTTCTTTGTTTATTGAAACGAATTACAAAACAACAGGAAATTCATCAAATTCCATATAGAATATTGTTTATGTAACGAAAATAAATAACAGGGCCATTTCTCTTATTCAATTCAAATTATAACTCGATAATTAGATATTTATCACCTTTGCATGTCCACCGAGATCACACCAGCAATACACTAAAGGGCACTGGCAAAGCATCCCTGAGGAAAAAATCACTGTTCAAACCCAATCAACCCCATCAGCGCCTCACAAGGGTAGCACAATGACGAGGAGTGGAAGAATCCCAAAATTTCGGCATTCAAGGAATGGTTGCCATAAAACTGTAATGGAAACGAGACTGCCAACAAACTAATGCCCATTTAGTTTGAAAATTCGACACCTCTACAGTAACCCGGTAAGCTTCGAGTATCTACAAGTCAAACACCGCACTTCGTAAACAAGGTCAAGGTCGCCATCCAACACCCAGCGTACGTGAACCGAAAGTTTGCTGACCACAGGCATGTTACTGAAAACAATAACACTTCACACAAGAAAGAAGAAAACCGATAAAAAATTCAAACGATAGGACCAAAAAACTTCATCGTAATTTTTTATCAACCCAGTTAAAGTAATTCCACCGTTTCCAATGATGCCACCAGACGTTCAGTTCAAGGAAAGGGAGACTAGCGTCCGCTATAGCCACAACGCCCTTCAAGAAACCATCCTCATTGGTATAATGATGCATGTTTTTGTAGTTTCCCAGCTACATCGTGCAACTACAAACAACTTGTAACCCACGAGCATTTCGGCAGCCCGCTCCAGCAGTCCGGAATTTAGCACTCTACTCCCGTCTATCTACAAATGTACCCAGAGGACAGAGAATATCTCTCAAGCTCAAAAATGATATTCCATGAAGGGAACAATGATGTTCTCAAATCTCCCGAAGACCCACAGCTGGCAGATCGCCCCGGAAGCAGCCAGAAGCCCGTGAACAGTGATAGACAATGATGTTAGTGCCGAAACTGAATATAGCCAGTGCCAGACTAAGTGAAAGTGTATATGTGAACATTGGCCGCGTGTTGATTCTCATTTATAAGTATTGTCTTGACGATTTTTTCCCCATTTTTTGAGTAGACATGTCGACTTTTACCAGTATTTATGTAAATATGCTGATTTTGCCACAGTTGTGGGTAGTAGATCAAAATACTGGGGCCCAGCGTTTCCGGAGAGGGGAGTCATGTCACAATTAAGTAATTTCTGCGAAATCATAATCAAAGTCATTAATAATTCAATATTTCTATAAAATTATAAATCGTGCTTTTCTCATTGAACAGAAAAGTTTATGAACATTTCGAACACGTTTTGACATTGACTCGTTAACAACCTGTACGACTGAGTAACCTCCATTAGTAACGTACCGAGAATAACCTAAACAATAATAGTTCTTGAGAATTCAGATAAATACAGATTATGATTATTCAAGGGATAGTTGATAGTTGATAGTGGATACTTGATTAGCGGGTAGTTGCCGTCGGTCGTGGAATCTAGGGGTTCGCACAGTCGGTCGTCGCGTAAACGAGTTAGTTAGGTCTTTGTGCATTCTACCAGACAACCCTCTCCGAAATGGCCCTATTTATATTGTGAGTAGGTACCTTTTAATTGTTTTGTATCGCATTAGGATGATTCCTCTTTTATATCAATGATGTAATAAATGTATTTGTGGTTTCAACATGGTTTTTACTACTTCTCATACCTCTCAAACTATTAGTGTCTGAGTTGATATGATCTACCCTATCTGAGCTACCCTCAAAGATGATCCAGTGGCCTTATCCCATCAGGAAGACCAGGATCGTGACATTATTATCAATATTCATCTCATTATATACTCATTATCTCATTGTGACTATTATTATCATCACTATAAGCATTAATCTGTTTCTATTTTTAGTCTCTTATATTGAAACGACCTGATTATGAATAGGATTGTGAGCAATCAGATGCAATGCAATATCAAACACACCCAATTTCTATGCAATCTTGTAATTTGTAATTTGTAATTGATGAATAAAGACCATTTTTATTATTTTAATTATAAGTTATAGTTATATAATATGATAATCGAGTTGATTCAAATGTTTTGCGCTCTATGAAATGCAGATTTTATGGGTAAAATACCAAAAAACCCTCGCACTAACTGCAGCCTTCTGGTAGAAAAAAAATAGAGATAGGTCCGCTACTATTCCCAACCCGACGTTGGTGATTTCTGCCAATCAGTCATTATTGATTCTTCCAATGGTTTTGATAGGTATTGATAATGATAAACATAACATCAGGTTTCAAATTCAACACTGATAGAGTTTGATGAACGAATAATGATCATGGACCACCATTCGAATATAGTAATCGTTTCAATTATTGTTGAAGCAAATGTTATCAATTCTCGAATTGCCTGTCCCATCATGCAGGTGATTCCAAATCGGAACATTCAATTCAAGAAGAATAAAATGTGTGGAGAATATACTCGTTTCCTCAGCTCAGCTATATAAATTGTTGTAAGGTTATCGAGTGATAAAGATAGTGTGGATCACAACAGCGTGATTTCAGCAAGACTGTTATTGCAATGCGTTGCAGATTTCTAGACATCCTCTATAGTCCACAATATTCATTTACCTTGTAGTTCTGGACTGCTTGAATTCACACAACTATTCGTTAGGTATGACTGGGTGTAGCAAGAACAATTTTCATAACTATCAGAATTGGAAAAGTTATAATGTACTCGTCAGAATATTCATTCAACTATATTATTAGACAACTAAACAAAATTTGCCAGTAAATTACATAATTGTAGGACACCTTAATATCCAATAATTCTAGAACAATTTACCAACTTTCTCAGAATTCTTCGAATTGTAAAATATCTGCATAATTCATTCATAACAGTAAAATATCAAACAGATATGAAATACAGAATTCCTTCAGGTCTTTTCCGGATGATTAGGTTGACTAGCAGAACATCGGCCATTCATTCATTCTCAGAGTTCATGAAGGCAACCTGTACAAAGAACACTGTGATTTTTGCAACAATATCGTTATATTTGGTACACTCACTTAGCAACATTCGGAATGCTTGTTCAATCGAGAGAGCATAATGGGGTTGATCAAAGTTATATGATCGATTCGAAATCAGGCTCTTCAATGATTCTGGAACTTAGCGATTCTCTTGCCAAATGGTATTAATTTTCTGCAATATTATTCAGGTAGTATTGAAAATAATGTAACTAATGGAAATTCGCAAAATAAAATTATGTCAACGTTACAATTGATAACAGTTACAGTAAGAGTGAGAGCAGGAATTGTTAATTCGGAATTATAAATCAAAACTCACTCAACAAGAGTTTCAACATCACTGGTGGCCATTCAACATAGGCAGAAAGAAGTCAAACATCAGAAAGTGCAGGATGACATGACAAAATGATATGACAGGATGACATTACAAAATAACATAACGGAATGACTGCGTGTCAAGTGATATAAACCAAATGGAAGTACTAAACTGTATGACCTAACTTATATTGAGCAATGAGAAATTATTGTTTCTAGGTGGAAAATGCATTGATTGTGAGATCTTGGAAATTCTGGATGAGAAACACATGATCTGGTTGAAATTTGATGAATCAGATTTTCGCTGTTCGTTGGATGAATGAGTGTTTGGAAAGAGATGTTCTGCAGGTCTCCAAAAAGACCACGAAGGGGTGCGAAGCCTCAACTCAATGGGTTAATCTCGCGGGGACTGCCAAGAGAGGTACAATTGTTGATATTCCAGAAGAACATCGTCCATGAAGATATCCATAAAAAAGAGCCAGATCGACAACTTTTCTACGGTGTTCCAGAGGAGTGAGTGAGTTTGTGAGCGAGGCATCACCCACGAGACGGATTGCCCTTTTTTGGACAGAATCCAACAGTTTCAGGGTATGTTTGGAAAGAAAAGAAGTTATTCCGTGGTAGGTATACCATCAAAATGATAAGGAGAAGATATAAGAGAGAATGACAAAAACCGGACTCAGTTGGAGTTTAACAGGGTGAATTTAATCGAAGGAATGGTTACATTCAATAATATGATTTGCAAACGATAAGGTACTAGGGAAATCTGAACTGAAGAATACTTGAGTATGTCTGTTATGTTCCGAGGCACGAGTTTCAAAGCTTTCACCCGTCTGGCCTATATGAGAAGAGTAACAATCATAACAGTTCAGTATGTATACAATAGGCTCAATTTTCTGAGCAATTTCATCTCTGGAATTGAAAAGTAGATGCTTATTGATTAAAGAAATTTTGTAGGAAGAGTTGAAGTTGAATTTTTCCAAAATCTCAGCAATTTGTACCGAATAACTATCAAAAATATGCAGGGATTTGAAAACCAAGAAATAGGGAATTTAAGAAAACGTGACATCGGAAGTTAATCTGGAACGGGTGTAACTTCTGAAATGAATCATGATCCAAGGAAAACTGATTATTGATAGCTATTTGTTTGATTTCAGTGGAGACCGGATCAGATAGAGGCAATGGAAAAACTCTATTTCAGTAGCAATCAAATGAAGCAACCCTATGTGGGAGTGTGTGGTATGAATTGAAAGGGATTACTGTCTCTATAGCTGAGGGTTTTTTGTGAATCTCGAAGTCAAACTCATTAGTGTTTCTTGAAATAAATGAATCAAGAAAAGTCAAGAAACCGTCATTGTCAGAATCACTTGTCGAAGTGATATTTGAATAAATGGAAGAGACATAGTTCGATGAATTGAAACCAGACGGTCAGGGGTCAGTCAAATTTTCTTGTTCATTTTCTATTTCCATAACGAAACAGGTAGACTATAAAAAAAAGTGATTTTTTTCTCTAGTTTTCAAGTCAAAACGCTAATACCCTGTTTACAAGAGGATATACATAGCGACAGACTGGCGCCGCGAAGAAACAGATAGCAACACTCGACACATCTTAGGGTGGTTTTCTCAGAAATCGTTCTCGCAATATGCCAACTTTCGTTGTGGAGGCCCGCAAAATGTGTTGTCCATGTATATGCGTTTCTCTCTCGCATAGAGATTTCCTGACTTCGCATCTCCTACTGAAGCAATATAAATACTGACATTTTAGCTGGGGAGATTCTTATTCGAACATTCAAACCGAAAACTTCACGTTACTTTGAACATCATTTGTATTTCGAGATTATTCGTTTTCATTATTCAAATCAATTTAGACTTTCGAAATTCACTATAAGAGCACATACTTTCTTGCTAAATAGATTTCGTGTAATATTGTTTTTTTGTGGGCTCCCTAATCATGGTCTCTGGATATACTATCATTCGACGACTGTTCGAGCGCTCCGTTCAGTATTGTTTTTTTGTGGGCTCCCTATTTTGGGTGTCTGATTATAATATTGCTCGGCGTCTATTCGGACATCGCTTCGCTTGATAGTGTATTTTTGTGGGCTTCCCAATCGGGGTCTCTGAAAACTCTATTATTCGGCGTCTATTACAACGCTTCGTGTAGTATCGTCCTTAGTCTTCTTGATCGGGGTCTCTGATTGCTTTATTATTCAACGGCTGACAAGGCCTTGCGAGTAATATTGTTTCAAGTGGGCTCCCTAGTCTTGGTCTCTGAGCATTTTATTACCCGACGCGTTTTAACAAATCACAATTACTTTCAAAATTCTGTCGAAACCAAGTTCCATCCGAACCTCTTTTATTAACAAACGCATCAACGGCAGTTAAAGTAGACTCATTATGTCACGGCGAAAGCTGAACAACGCAAACTCACCTTCAGATGAAGAATCTCGCGAATCCGGGAGAGTGTTATTACCTACAGTGTCTCTGTGCCCAGGTAGAACACTAATATTGGTTCAATATTGAGTCAATAAATGGTGAATGTTGGGAAAATATTAATTTTAATTATTGGGTCAATAAATCAATGTGAACATTCTGGAATCTTGGTGCTACGTTGAATTTCAATCTTGTTTCGATATGCTCTATCCAATATCGAGTTAATATTCGTATACAAGATTGGACAAATATATGATGCCAACTTATAGAAAACTGGTTTCTTATAATTTTCATATGTGAAATCGATATTGAATTCATATTCCCCTACTATATTGGCTAAATGAGGATGTGATTATTTTGCAATATTATCTTCATGTTGAATTATAATATTCAACCAATATTGAATTTCGTTTTTCAACAAAACTCGAAATCAAAATTCGAAGCCATATTAGCCTCATTAAAAAATTGCGATATTTGTACAATATCAAATCCATTTTCGTTTCCTGTATCCCAGAATACTTAGTTTGCAAGTTGAACGAATGCGGTTTTTGATGTCTCTCAGCAGTCGTTTGTTGGAGGCGTGCTAGTGGCGCCAGCTGTTATAACGTAGCTCAAATACTAAGAGAAATATCACGAATATCGATTCGATATTAGAAATCCAATGTCAGTGCAATATTGGTTCTGGCATATTTCATTAGTTATATCTATCTGAAATGGGTCGCATATTGATGAACTAATATTGGCTGAATAAAAATACAAAATATTTATACAATATGTTTTCCAAGATTGATTCGATATTAGGAATACAATATCAGCCCATCATGAAAATTGACACATTGTATTCGTTAATATTTCGCCAATATCAAATAAATATTGGCAAACTGATATCGGCTGGTCACAAAATTTTAATGTTATTACAACATTGGCACTGGATTGATTATTGAATATCGAAATGATATTGAATCACCAATATCAGTGCAATATTGCTGGACAACGAAGAGCAATATTCACCAACCATCATAAATCTGATATTGATGCAATATTTTTTTCCATGATTGATTCAATATTGGAAATACAATATTAGCCCAATCATGGAAATTGACATTGTGATCGTCAATATTTCACCAATATCGAATAGATATTGGTAAATAAATATCGGCTGGAAACAAAATTTCAATGTTATTACAACATTGCTGGGCAATGAAATGCAATATTCACTAACCATCATAAATTGGATATTGAGTCAATATTTTTTTCCAAGATCGATTTGATATTGGAAATGCAATATCAGCCCATCATGAAAATTGACATATTGTGATCGTTAATATTCCTCCAATATCAAATAAATATTGACAAATTGATATCGGCTGGTCACAAAATTTCAATGTTATTAAAATATTGGCAATGGATTGATGATCGAATATTGAAATGAAAAATTGGTTTGATATTGGTGCAATCTAGTAATTCCATATTCAATATTCGAATATTGGGCTAATATGAAACCAAGTTCTAGCCAATTTGATGTTCTACCTGGGTGTCTACAGTGTCTCTGTGTACAGGTAAGCCCATTCTGTTATCACCCTATTTTGCCTATATCGAACCATACCATACTTAAATTTCGTATATCAATGCGCTGAAAACAGGGTTCATCTCGCTCTCTCTATCGCCCACTAGATACTTTTGAAAATCAATTCCGTAAGACTGTAGCTTACTCTTTGGTTCATCAATTTTCGCGCATTATTTATTCCTGATTCAGATTAAAGTCGTTTATTCGCCGCATGAGAAATTGATCAGCTCGGTAACCATACAGCAACCATAACCATGTTATATGTTATGTATATGTTCATCTGTCCAAGTAACTATTGTTGTAAAAATGTTTGTGGTATATTTCCTTATTGATTTAACGTAACTATCTAATTCCGAACGTTGCTACCTATATTTTGTTGTATTTTGATATTCCCGCATATCTTCCCTTCAGATTTGAGCCTATTACTTACTTTTATCTACTTATTATTCGGATTCGGTTTCATGTAAATATTATCAGTTGTATACTTGTCCTATCTCTAATTATGATTATTCTTGTTCTATTAGTGAAATTCGCATATGACTGCTACTGTGTATATAAATTCATTTAGTTAAGATTTGTGTTGAATGTATATCATGTACCGTGTACGAAAGTACGAAGTCATTGTCATAATTATAGTAGTCAGGGTTTATTTGTATGTCAATGCCGGATTTGGAATTATCTGGTTCTCGGGTCCTTGTCTATCTATATAGGGCTATTATTGACCCAACCTTACTGACCTACATTTATTTTTGTGTCGCTGTTTTTCACTACCTGAAAATCCTGAGGGAGACAAGTGATTTTAATAATGGTTTTGTTGTTAATATGTTCAGTACTTATTTTAAATTCTACTATATTATCTGATTCACCTTAGAGGGCTCTTCCGCTAACTTCGGGTATTTTTGAACACTGATGGGTTCTGTTGCAAGGAATTCACTCCAAGTATGGAAGTTTATTTTCGTGTGCTATGAAATGCACTGGGTACTTCATAAGAAAGCAGGACTTGATGTATAATCACCTTCAATGACATAGTTAACTGGCAAAAAAAGCAATGCCATAGAAGAAAGAGGCTACATCCCAAAAAAGAAGAAAGTTCATAGAAACTCAAATTTGTTTATTGAGAAAAGAGGCAAGACCCGAAAAAAAGAATCTTCGTTCCATCGATAAAATAGGCCATGTGTCATCAGAAACGAAGATCAACCTTGTAAAATCCCGGTTAAGAAGTTTTCTATGATAAATACTGGGTGTCAGAAGACTTTGTCGATTGAAGGTATACCTCACGCTTCTGCTGGCTTTCTGTCGATACCTCAGACGTGTGGCATTGTAGTAGGATGTCGATCACAGTGCCGTCCTGAAGGTATCTTCTCGACACTGGACTTAGTGTGGGGTCATTTGGGGAGTACCCACTTGATATACCCGGATAGATTTACGAATCGCACTAGCCAGTCTTCACCAAACCAACGAGACGCCACTGTTATTTGCAAGCCTATGCGGCAATGTATACGCTGTGCTGCTAGAGGATATGTATCATATCGTGCCGGCTTTCGGTCCTGGAGACGTAGCATACGACTTTTCCTCATCCTCCAACATACGAGAAAAACAGGTTTTGTACCACGACAACTCGATAGGATGCATACTAGAAAAACAGGTTTTGTACCACTATAACTATAGTATTAATTCATACTAGAAAAACAGGTTTTGTACCACTATAACTATAGTATCCATAATAGGAAAACAGGTTTTGCACCACTACAGCTTGATAGTATTCATGCTACGAAAACAGGTTTTGCACCATTATCATTCCAAAGTTACAAACCGAGAAAAACAGGTATTGTGCCACCTAAACTCGAACGTATTAACATACAGGAAAAACAGGCTTTGTGCCACTAAGGAAAAACAGATTTTGTATCAATGAAAAGAGGCCTCGGCCAACTATTAGTCTAGTGTGGGGTCAAATGGGGATTACCCATTAGTCCCAGATAGATCCACGGATCGCACTAGCCAACCCTCCAACCCTGTCCCTGCTACGCCACTGTGACCAAAGAGCCTGTCCGATATTGCATAATGGTATGACAGGGTTCAAGTGGAAGTGAAAGAATGTGAGGGGAGGAAATTTCTTGGAACAGAGGAGTTCTTACGATGTTCTCCGAGTACGTACACATTGATTTAAAAAAAAACCCTGCTGTGAACCATTGACCTATATGCACTACCTATAATTCCTACGCAAATGAACTGAAGTTTACAATCGCTTGTCTCCCGTACGAGGAAAATATGATTTGAGTAAAATGAATATGTTCAACCTTTTTGTGTTTCATTTGCTACAATTTCATTGAACTTTGAAAGAACAAGTGTTTAACAACAAAAAGTGGGGTCCTTACCAAAATTTCCTTAATCGATTCTCGATTAATAATTGACGATCACAGCCGAAGTATCATGAACAGTACAGGCCCCAGTCTGTCAGGTTACAGAATTATAAGAACTCCATTGAGGAAAATCTCAGACAATAACAGAATATCATCAACATTGTAGCATGTGAATTTTCACTACTGTATATTTTGTCTGATTGTATACTATTCTGTACAGCTGAGCACATTTGACAGGATATTTCGTCATTCAATCAATCAATCAAAAATATACTTTATTGTCAGAGAAACACATTCTTGTCGACAAAGCATGATGAATAAATAAATACAATAAATGTAGAATGAAGTGAAATGAGAAATTTCACAGTCAAGGTTGAGGTTGATTTTGTTGGAATATAGATACATAAACAATTCAAATGATCAATGATTGAAATGGATAAATAAGTGAAGTGTATAGAGTGGTGTATAACATGAAGGTACATAATGTCATTGTCAAAATTTTTCAATAACATGAATTGAACTCAGTCTGCTTTATATTATTCAATTATTCTCAAACCTGATATGTGGATACACACCTGAGATTTCACACTGTACATGAAATGGAAAATTATTTCGATAAATATGTTGATATCTCTTGCTATATCTGCTTCCTTGTGATCCAAGTAGAAGGGTGATTCGGATGGTTTTTACAGGAACTCATCTGAATGAGATGAATAATATTGAATAATATGAAATGCCATTCCAGAGACGTTGACATACTCACTTTCCAGACTTATTTTTCCACTTGAAACTTCATCACAGTAAGACAATAGATATTGCATTTTCCAGGAATGCTGAGGCGGATGGTTCCAGTAGTAATAATTGACCATTGTGAAAACAATTAATTTCGTTTGGCATTATTTCCGCGATTGATGCATTTGATAAATTCATGTTGAGGTTCTGATTTTGTTGAACAGTTATTCCGCTTCACGTCAATCAGCAGTCGGTCATGACACATGTCAAAGGTGTCAAACTTTTAATGTGCCAAATGTCAATTCGGATCGATGTATCTTCATCGCCGATCCAACTCATCCGAGTATTAGTGAAGAAAACGGACCAAAGGTGTGACGTCATTCTAGTTATTGATGCTGGTTGGTTCAGATATACATCTGGAAAGAATCAAGTCTCTGTAGTGAGTAGCGATTACATCTTTTTTTTTTGGATATTCGAATTTTCCGCCAATTTGAAAAACGGAAACTGTTAATTTGTTCTCGAAATTTCTGGAGAGTTGGAGGAGGGATTCCACTTCTAGTCGTAAAACAAGAGCTCACTTTATAAACATTTTTCGTGCTGATCAAGTGCCATTTTCGTGGTATGAACCGGCTTCTGAAGTACTGTACCGCCTGGCGTTCTGGATCACATCAGGATATCCTGGATTTGTTTGCTGATCTATAAGGACTGCTGGATTCTACAGATTTTTTCTGATTTTGGTTCAAGAGGCAGGATTTTTATGGTTCATCATTCAGGCAGCCACGTGCCTACCTTCATCGTCATTGAGACCACTTCAATCGCCAAATCTTCATAGAAGGTGAGTCTCGCAATTTTTCCACGTTTTTTTTTTCTCTGATGCAGTCCAGAAATTCAGTACCTAATTGTCAGGAAATATTCAAGGGTTCCACTGGGAGTTCTACAAACAGGCGTTATTTTACCAGGAGCACTATTCTTTACAAGAGGTTATTGCACTACCAGGATATGTTAATTCTACGAGGCCTCCGGTGGTTATATAGTAGTCTGGAATCTGAACTCTGGATATCGTCCTCTGCTTGTTTCCTGATATGATGGTTTTTTGAAGTGGAAATACGACAACCCTGTCAATGTCATCTGACATTCATGGATGCACCCCGCTGTTTGCCAACCTTCCTCTCAGCAGCTTCATCTGGTGGCACTGAAGCCATTCATTGAAGATAACTGGTGTAGGACACACCATACAGGTTTTATAACATGAAATTATATTTTTTTCTTTAATTTTTATTCACTCCCAATCTCCATTTCTAGTAAGTATAATGGACCATTTTTAAATCATAGCCAGGTCATGAATTGATAACAGCACATATGAAAGGTACATACTCCCCTCCACATAGTATACTATGCGCTGGTAGAATTCTTCCATATTTAATATTTTCGAGAATCTGCTATGACTATAAAACGTCCTTACAGGATCTCTAAAGTTTCCAAATACGATGTGGTTGATTTATATATACATATTTTCATCCACATAGTAGCAGGCAACAGTGTATTTTTTCAACAGGAAATAGGTATCATATATTTTTCTGATTATGCATATTAGTCGAAACCTGTGATATGAGTCCTATCATTATAATTAAATTTCAGGTCTTGGGTATATTATACGGCTGTTTCATCTGTTTATTGACATGATTCTCCAACAACATCTCTAAGGTAAATTCAGGTTTTTCAGTCTGGGATAACAACCAATATTATTCATCTTCTGGTTGCTCAACTTTCCAGGTAACATTCCATTTGAATCAAAAGTTGCAGTGGCGCCCGATCTTTTTTGTTCAACCTTATGAATGCTAGATAAATGAATTTTTGTTATTTCAACCCATTTTGATAACTAGAACCCATAGTGCCTACTGACGAAGAGCTGCCGTTTGCAAATGCACCTATTTTTTATAACAGTAAACAAAGATGACGTCCGAACGTTAGGGCCCGAGTTTTCAGTTAGGTTATTAGTAATCAACAGTTGTGAGTGTCTTTTTCGATGAATAAATGAAATGTTCATGGTTTGGAGACAGCTGATAGTTCGACGGAGAGCCAGGAGACGAAGAGCGAGGAGAGTTGTTCTAAACACATTTTGTTTCGGTAGGTAAAAAATATGTGGGTTTTTATGAACTGATTTACGGTGAGTATACACATATCAGATTTCATAATATTTGAGAATTGAGTTCTGAGATTCAATAAAATATGCTTTGACTGCTTCAAACAGTGCTCCAGACAATATTACGTACAGTGTTGCCACATTCAAATGATTTCATAGAAGTTGGAACTACAGTTTTGATACGTGATATCGATTTTTAACTGATTCGAAATGGATCAGAATTTCAAAGCCAATCACTTGCTGCAGGCTGAACTGAATTATGAGTTGAGAATTCGAGGTGTAATTTCTGAATGGATTCGAGATGAAAAACGTTGAACTCTTGGAAGACTCCTGTTTAAAGAAAAACAAAGAGGTACAAATGTAATGACTTCAGTTGATAAAGCTTATAACTTTGATACAGAGCAAGTAGAAATTCAATCCACCTTAGATTCGATAAAATCACTTATCGAAGGTTTTGAAGGTTTTTTATTAGATTCTGTTTACAAAACAGCAACCTCTAGAAGAAATCATGTCAGTTTTCGCATGAACAGAATTAAGTTGAAGCGGAAAGATTTGAATTATGATGCCGTATTGAATTTTAAGAATGAAGCTTTTGCTACAGCCCTACAATTTGATACTGAAATGAATGAAAAAGTCCAGGATGATGATAATACTATTTTTACACCACAATCTAGTGCTTCTATTACTGCTGACACTTTCAGTAATACAATCATGAATTTTCATAAGTCAGTTCCTGTCTATAAATTGAATATTCAATTTGATGGTGAACCAAAAAATATCCTACCATTTATTGAACGCATAGAAGAAGTAGCTCAGGCAAGGCATGTTAGTAAAGCTGAACTCTTTGAATCTGCAAGTGACTTATTCAGTGGTGAGGCAACATTTTGGTTCAGACAAATCAGAACACAAGTTGATAGTTGGAGAACTTTGGTCATGAAATTGAAAAACGATAGTAGTGTATCTACCGCGGAGGTGGGCCCTGTCCATCCAGTTCTCGAGTTCTTGCAGACAATAGGGGGTCTAGTTGTGGTTTGTGCTGACTTTTCCAGGTGCACAAGTGTCGTCGACAATGACCAGAAGGTGTTGTCACCGGAGATTCACCTTGTCACATGTATTTTCACCTGTCTCACCTGTGTCACCGAATGAATTTGCGATTCACCTTGCCTATTTGTGGTTTGTGCAGACTTTTCCAGGTGCATGCAAGTGTCATCGACAATGACCAGAAGATGTTGTCACCGAAGATTCACTTTGTCACCTGTCACCTATAGGTACATTCCACCTGTTTTACCTACTTTACTGATTCACAATTATATGTTCCAAATTCTAGTTCCACAGACCTCAATCACCCTATATACATGTTTGAAATATCAATTGGATATCGCAAGCTGACCCAGAGGTCAGGATTATCATGTTTTTATTTTGAATGATATGAGACCTTGTTTTTCATATATTTTTTTCTGCAGTTTGATTGAATGTTATTCAAAATTCAGCTGACAAGTTATTTGTGCCATTAAGGACCATTTTGGAGGAATTTTGCTGAACTTTCAGTTCCAGGAAAGTATAAAAGCTGTGATTATGTTATACCTCAATATCAGGTATACCTGCTGTGAATTGTTTGTGTTGTGGTAACTTATTGGTGAGTACCTCGTTATATGTTTTATTTCTTGTGTTTTATTGATGGGTATATGCTATCAGAATAGCTATTATCGGTTTGGGTTTATTGAATGAAATCGAAACAGTGGAATATAGGTGTACAATTTATTTATTGATCATGAATTAGGAAGATATGATACTACAATATTTTTATAACATTAGTGAGAGGGTTATACCTTATGAAAGCTAAAGTGAAATTGGGGATGGGAATAGGAAATCAAGAACAAAATCGAAAACGAAAACAACAAGCTGTCAACAAATGTCTTGGTAGTTTTAAGAAGAACGAAGGTTATTTTAAAAAAATCTCTAGGAAATTGGATTGGGATAGGCTATTTTGTCGTTTGTGGTATTTCGTTATGAGGGGGGTGTAGAAGGGTAGCGAAACCTAAAGGAAGGAATTCCAACAAATAGAATTGTTAAACAAACTAAACGAATAGGAAAACAGAAAAAAATAAATAGAAAGAAGAAATCACAGAATGATGATAATGAAGAGCGTTGTGAGAAGGAGGACTTGATGGATATCGATATTGCTGACGATTATCCCATGAATAAAAGATGTGCAAACAAGAGGAAATTGGATAACACAGATATCTCAGACACCATTCCTGTTAAGAAGCCTAAAAATGTGCTCGGACATATGATCAACCGTAGACAAGGGGTAACCGCGAAAAGAAGATTGAGAACAATAGATGATAAGGGAGGCACTCAATCAAGTGATATGAGTGAACCGTTAAATATTGCAACAACAACAACGACAACAAATTCAAGAAAGAGAAGTTTGGATACAGAGATAGAAGAAGAAGAAGAAGAAGAAAGCAACGATCACGGAAATAAAAAACTCAAATTCACCTAATTGTATAATTATTATCAATAAGAAAGAGTCAGTATACGAGAGAGTTTCTTACAGTTCAGATGGCTCGAAAGAGTTCCAAAGGAAATACCAAACGTAGGAATAATAAGAAGAGGATCATCAAGAAGAAACAAATAAAAAAGGGGGTATGTTTCGCTAAAGCAATCGGACAAATTAAAAAGCACATCATCTCCCAAAAACCCAAGACTGTGGGCGATGCAGTCAAGGTAGCCTTAAGGTCAACGAAAAAACTCAACATCAAACCAACACGTATTGTTAAAATTCCAAAGAGAGGTGGCTTGTTACCCCTGATTCCGATTTTCGCGGGATTGAGTGCTCTTGGAGCTATCACAGGTGGCGCTGCAGGTGTAGCTAAGGCTGTCACTGATGCCAGATCAGCAAAAATCAATTGGAAGAATCCCAACGGCATAATAAAACAATGGAAGCTATTGCAATGGGGAAAGGAATGTATTTGAGACCATATAAAACTGGTTTGGGACTCTTCTTTAGATAACCATCATAGTATTATCCTAATATCAACAAGATGAAGATGAATAAACGTCGGGAATCTCGTAAGAGGATACCACTCAATTTCCCACTATCCAATTTGGATATTCTGAAGTACGTTAAAGAACTCAACATTCCCCATTTTAGGGGTGTATTTATGAGGAATGATCTTCTCAAGAGAATCAGAAGGAAAGAACGTGGCGTGATAAACTTGGATAACAGGGATGGACCGGGGACGCATTGGACTGCCTACAAAAAAATAGGACCACAAATCGTCTATTTTGATAGCTATAGTAATTTGCGACCACCACTGGAAACTTTAGATTACTTCAATTCCAATGGACCTTGTCATATTTTATATAATCACACTGTATATCAAACTTTTAATTCTGTGAATTGCGGTCAGTTATGTTTGAAATTTCTCTCTCAATAAAATATAAACTTTATCTCATTCTTTCAATGACCTTATCACAATCATGACGTGTTCATATACTTTCACCTTATCCGCGAGAGATTCTGTATTATCAGCTAAAATCCATCCACCTATCATTTTAGATGATAATAAAACCTATGTCTTAGGTCTGATTGACTTCGTGACCTTCAACACTATTCCCAATATAGATGAGAAAAATAACAGATTCTATGTCTACAAACACACATTGATTATTCCTGAAGGTTCCTATGAAATTGAAGACATTGAACGGAATATTATGACGCAATTGGATGAATTGCATCAAAAAGATAAAGAGAAGGAGGGAAAAAAAGCTCAAATTTCAAATACTATTGTGAAAGAGGAGGAGAAAACTGCCGAGATTCAGCTCAAATTGAATGCTAATCGTAATACTCTAAGGTATGAGATAACATGCAACAAACTCATACACTTTGATAAACCTGACTCGATAGCAACTCTGTTAGGTTTCAGTAAGAGGAAATTGGAATTTAGTGTGTGTTGAATGTAATTCAACAACGATAATAATTCTTCCGTTCACACATTGCACATGTTTTATCCATCAGTGCCTAGTGGATTTCGAATAGTTGAGAAAGTGTCAAATGTCATTCATCTACCAATCAGTTCCAATAACATTGATGAAATAATTCTCAGAATAGTCGATCAAACTGGAACCTTAATTAATTTCCAAAAGGAAGTCATAACAGTCAGGTTGCATTTGAAAGAGATCTAGTGAATATGGTGTTTCGCTATAATATTCCAATGTCATCAACAACAACAACAACAACAACAACAATGGGTAGGAGACGCGTTCTCCATCAATCAAAAGTATCAGTCCGAAAGGTGACATCAAACAGTTAACACCTGAAAATCAGCAGTTTCTCATTTCACTCGGTTTCAAATTATTATTATAAAAAACACAACGAAGACTTTTCACGAATTTTCGTATAACCTAAAATTGGACATCAACGCAGGTCTTAGAAGAATCTTCATTCTCCTGAGGTGTTCCTGCGGAAGAAGAAGTGAAACACAACAAACATGAGTTTCAATATTTTGAATATTGGTGAACATGTGATGATGGACAATGCGATAACGAATTGCGAAATGCACTCTCATCCGCCATATGCCAATACAAAGCCTAAATAAGTCATTCGAGATACGTGTTCCGATTCAAACGCAGGATATTTACACATTACGATCACAAAGTTACATTTATCTAGAAGGTAGAATTACTGACAGTTAAGATAAAGTGAGTGCTACACTGAACTTATTCAACAATGGTATTGCTTTTCTATTTGATGAAATCCGATATGAAATTGGTGGGTCCGTTGTGGATCGAGTTCGTAATCCTGGAATCACATCAGCTATGAAGGGCTATATTTCTTATACGAATAATGAATGCAATAGATATATAAATGCTGGTTGGAATCATCTTGGTCATCCGGAAATTGTTGATCTTCAGGGGAACTTTAGCGTTTGTCTACCACTCAAACATCTATTGGGATTTTGTGAGGATTTCAAGAAAATTCTGGTGAATATTCGGCAAGAACTTGTTCTCATCAGGAGTAGCAATGATATTAATCCTACGATATCCTCCAAGGCAGGAGAGAAACCGAAAATTGAATTAACCAGAGTTCTATGGAAAATTCACCATATCCAGGTTTCAGATGTGGAAAAATTACGGTTAATCAAGTATATTGAAAAGGGAAGAGATTTGGAGATAGCCTTCAGGTCATGGGAACATCATGAATATCCTCTCTAACAGTCAACTATGCGCCACTCCTGGAACGTCAAAGCATCCAGCCAAATGGAAAAGCCAAGATTTGTTATTGTCGGTTTCCAAACGAACAGAAAAAATGACATTCAAAAAAATATGAGTCAATTCAATCACTGTAATCTCACCAATATGAAACTTTACCTGAACTCTGAAGTGTACCCCTATGACAATTTGAATCTCAATTTCAATAAATATCAGTTTTCTGTTATATATGAAATGTATGCACGATTTCAAGAGTCATATTACTATAAAAATTCTGGTGAACCGTGTCTAACATCATCAAAATTCCATGATATAGCACCATTAATTGTAATAGATTGTAGTAGACAAAACGAATCTCTTAAGACAGGTAGTGTGGACATTCGCCTCGAATTTGAAACAAATCAAAACATTCCTGCAAACACTTCTGCCTACTGTATAATATAACATGACCGTTTAGTAAGGTATAACCCTCTCACTAATGTTATAAAAATATTGTAGTATCATATCTTCCTAATTCATGATCAATAAATAAATTGTACACCTATATTCCACTGTTTCGATTTCATTCAATAAACCCAAACCGATAATAGCTATTCTGATAGCATATACCCATCAATAAAACACAAGAAATAAAACATATAACGAGGTACTCACCAATAAGTTACCACAACACAAACAATTCACAGCAGGTATACCTGATATTGAGGTATAACATAATCACAGCTTTTATACTTTCAGTTCCAGGAAAGTATAAAAGCTGTGATTATGTTATACCTCAATATCAGGTATACCTGCTGTGAATTGTTTGTGTTGTGGTAACTTATTGGTGAGTACCTCGTTATATGTTTTATTTCTTGTGTTTTATTGATGGGTATATGCTATCAGAATAGCTATTATCGGTTTGGGTTTATTGAATGAAATCGAAACAGTGGAATATAGGTGTACAATTTATTTATTGATCATGAATTAGGAAGATATGATACTACAATATTTTTATAACATTAGTGAGAGGGTTATACCTTACTAAACGGTCATGTTATATTATACAGTAGGCAGAAGTGTTTGCAGGAATGTTTTGATTTGTTTCAAATTCGAGGCGAATGTCCACACTACCTGTCTTAAGAGATTCGTTTTGTCTACTACAATCTATTACAATTAATGGTGCTATATCATGGAATTTTGATGATGTTAGACACGGTTCACCAGAATTTTTATAGTAATATGACTCTTGAAATCGTGCATACATTTCATATATAACAGAAAACTGATATTTATTGAAATTGAGATTCAAATTGTCATAGGGGTACACTTCAGAGTTCAGGTAAAGTTTCATATTGGTGAGATTACAGTGATTGAATTGACTCATATTTTTTTGAATGTCATTTTTTCTGTTCGTTTGGAAACCGACAATAACAAATCTTGGCTTTTCCATTTGGCTGGATGCTTTGACGTTCCAGGAGTGGCGCATAGTTGACTGTTAGAGAGGATATTCATGATGTTCCCATGACCTGAAGGCTATCTCCAAATCTCTTCCCTTTTCAATATACTTGATTAACCGTAATTTTTCCACATCTGAAACCTGGATATGGTGAATTTTCCATAGAACTCTGGTTAATTCAATTTTCGGTTTCTCTCCTGCCTTGGAGGATATCGTAGGATTAATATCATTGCTACTCCTGATGAGAACAAGTTCTTGCCGAATATTCACCAGAATTTTCTTGAAATCCTCACAAAATCCCAATAGATGTTTGAGTGGTAGACAAACGCTAAAGTTCCCCTGAAGATCAACAATTTCCGGATGACCAAGATGATTCCAACCAGCATTTATATATCTATTGCATTCATTATTCGTATAAGAAATATAGCCCTTCATAGCTGATGTGATTCCAGGATTACGAACTCGATCCACAACGGACCCACCAATTTCATATCGGATTTCATCAAATAGAAAAGCAATACCATTGTTGAATAAGTTCAGTGTAGCACTCACTTTATCTTAACTGTCAGTAATTCTACCTTCTAGATAAATGTAACTTTGTGATCGTAATGTGTAAATATCCTGCGTTTGAATCGGAACACGTATCTCGAATGACTTATTTAGGCTTTGTATTGGCATATGGCGGATGAGAGTGCATTTCGCAATTCGTTATCGCATTGTCCATCATCACATGTTCACCAATATTCAAAATATTGAAACTCATGTTTGTTGTGTTTCACTTCTTCTTCCGCAGGAACACCTCAGGAGAATGAAGATTCTTCTAAGACCTGCGTTGATGTCCAATTTTAGGTTATACGAAAATTCGTGAAAAGTCTTCGTTGTGTTTTTTATAATAATAATTTGAAACCGAGTGAAATGAGAAACTGCTGATTTTCAGGTGTTAACTGTTTGATGTCACCTTTCGGACTGATACTTTTGATTGATGGAGAACGCGTCTCCTACCCATTGTTGTTGTTGTTGTTGTTGTTGTTGATGACATTGGAATATTATAGCGAAACACCATATTCACTAGATCTCTTTCAAATGCAACCTGACTGTTATGACTTCCTTTTGGAAATTAATTAAGGTTCCAGTTTGATCGACTATTCTGAGAATTATTTCATCAATGTTATTGGAACTGATTGGTAGATGAATGACATTTGACACTTTCTCAACTATTCGAAATCCACTAGGCACTGATGGATAAAACATGTGCAATGTGTGAACGGAAGAATTATTATCGTTGTTGAATTACATTCAACACACACTAAATTAACCTTGGAAATATTAATTGGAAAATCTGATATATGTTTTTTATTAGCTTCCAATTTCCTCTTACTGAAACCTAACAGAGTTGCTATCGAGTCAGGTTTATCAAAGTGTATGAGTTTGTTGCATGTTATCTCATACCTTAGAGTATTACGATTAGCATTCAATTTGAGCTGAATCTCGGCAGTTTTCTCCTCCTCTTTCACAATAGTATTTGAAATTTGAGCTTTTTTTCCCTCCTTCTCTTTATCTTTTTGATGCAATTCATCCAATTGCGTCATAATATTCCGTTCAATGTCTTCAATTTCATAGGAACCTTCAGGAATAATCAATGTGTGTTTGTAGACATAGAATCTGTTATTTTTCTCATCTATATTGGGAATAGTGTTGAAGGTCACGAAGTCAATCAGACCTAAGACATAGGTTTTATTATCATCTAAAATGATAGGTGGATGGATTTTAGCTGATAATACAGAATCTCTCGCGGATAAGGTGAAAGTATATGAACACGTCATGATTGTGATAAGGTCATTGAAAGAATGAGATAAAGTTTATATTTTATTGAGAGAGAAATTTCAAACATAACTGACCGCAATTCACAGAATTAAAAGTTTGATATACAGTGTGATTATATAAAATATGACAAGGTCCATTGGAATTGAAGTAATCTAAAGTTTCCAGTGGTGGTCGCAAATTACTATAGCTATCAAAATAGACGATTTGTGGTCCTATTTTTTTGTAGGCAGTCCAATGCGTCCCCGGTCCATCCCTGTTATCCAAGTTTATCACGCCACGTTCTTTCCTTCTGATTCTCTTGAGAAGATCATTCCTCATAAATACACCCCTAAAATGGGGAATGTTGAGTTCTTTAACGTACTTCAGAATATCCAAATTGGATAGTGGGAAATTGAGTGGTATCCTCTTACGAGATTCCCGACGTTTATTCATCTTCATCTTGTTGATATTAGGATAATACTATGATGGTTATCTAAAGAAGAGTCCCAAACCAGTTTTATATGGTCTCAAATACATTCCTTTCCCCATTGCAATAGCTTCCATTGTTTTATTATGCCGTTGGGATTCTTCCAATTGATTTTTGCTGATCTGGCATCAGTGACAGCCTTAGCTACACCTGCAGCGCCACCTGTGATAGCTCCAAGAGCACTCAATCCCGCGAAAATCGGAATCAGGGGTAACAAGCCACCTCTCTTTGGAATTTTAACAATACGTGTTGGTTTGATGTTGAGTTTTTTCGTTGACCTTAAGGCTACCTTGACTGCATCGCCCACAGTCTTGGGTTTTTGGGAGATGATGTGCTTTTTAATTTGTCCGATTGCTTTAGCGAAACATACCCCCTTTTTTATTTGTTTCTTCTTGATGATCCTCTTCTTATTATTCCTACGTTTGGTATTTCCTTTGGAACTCTTTCGAGCCATCTGAACTGTAAGAAACTCTCTCGTATACTGACTCTTTCTTATTGATAATAATTATACAATTAGGTGAATTTGAGTTTTTTATTTCCGTGATCGTTGCTTTCTTCTTCTTCTTCTTCTTCTATCTCTGTATCCAAACTTCTCTTTCTTGAATTTGTTGTCGTTGTTGTTGTTGCAATATTTAACGGTTCACTCATATCACTTGATTGAGTGCCTCCCTTATCATCTATTGTTCTCAATCTTCTTTTCGCGGTTACCCCTTGTCTACGGTTGATCATATGTCCGAGCACATTTTTAGGCTTCTTAACAGGAATGGTGTCTGAGATATCTGTGTTATCCAATTTCCTCTTGTTTGCACATCTTTTATTCATGGGATAATCGTCAGCAATATCGATATCCATCAAGTCCTCCTTCTCACAACGCTCTTCATTATCATCATTCTGTGATTTCTTCTTTCTATTTATTTTTTTCTGTTTTCCTATTCGTTTAGTTTGTTTAACAATTCTATTTGTTGGAATTCCTTCCTTTAGGATTCGCATACTGCTTTCAATATTTCCTAGAGATTTTTTTAAAATAACCTTCGTTCTTCTTAAAACTACCAGACATTTGTTGACAGCTTGTTGTTTTCGTTTTCGATTTTGTTCTTGATTTCCTATTCCCATCCCCAATTTCACTTTAGCTTTCATAGCACCAGCAACGCCTAAAGCTGCTAATCTCTGTCCATAGGAATTATTCTTTAATCTGAATTGAGCCATTGCCTTGTCTGCCAGAATTCTATCTGCCTTATGACGATGTTCCAAATCTTTTTCTTTGGAATATGCTATGTCATGTTCCTTGCAAGCTTCATCTAATCCGTTTATACCCTTATCTCCTCGAGCGAGTCTTTTTTCCAATTTTGTTCCAGGACCACAGAATCTATATCCACCAGGTATATGTAACTCGAAAGGTAGTTTATTTATGGCAGTATTTGAAAGCCCATCACCTGAATAGTAGCGTGGCATTTGTGTGTGTGTGTGTTTATTCAGTGAAATACAGAAAGCAACTGATCATTAAATTATTTTTTTTTTTCATGAAATGAAAGTTGTTCCACAAAAAACGACTCTAAATATTGGAAATGATATATTCGAGGGGGAAGAAGAATTCAAAAAACATGGAATATTGTTTCCACATACAATGAGATGTATTATTGTGGGTCCTTCGAACTGCGATAAAACCAATGTTATGATCAATCTTCTCGAACATAAGAATGGATTGAAATTTGAGAATATTTATGTGTACTCTAAATCTTTATATCAACCGAAATATGAATATCTAGAGGAATTGATCAAACCAATAAAGGATATGGGATATTATGCATTCAGTGCCAGTGATAGTATTGTCAAGAAGTACAAATGTCTATGAAATAACTTTCCTTCATTTCTAGATCTTTATTCATGAATTAACTTTTCCAAATTAAAACATCTAGTACAGCATTTCGATCAGGTCAAAGCGGAGTTCATAGACTCTAGTTCCGGTAAAATTTGCATGAAACCGCTTAGCTTGCGATGAGGGCCAAGCTAAGCCCGGTATCGAGCATTGCCATTGCGGAAAATTGCAATGTTAGCATCGATTCCAAATATAAATAGATTTCGAATCGATAGGCCATTCATTACTGAATTGATTACTGATTTTTGATTATTATTGATCACTCATTCCTGATTACATTACTATTTGATTGTTACTAAGTAAAATGCATTTCGATAACACTTTACTTTATTCCGTAATTGAGTTACTAATTCACGAGTTGCTGCCAAAATGTGTACCGTCTTCCCGACTTTGATCCTGCTGGTCAACCCCATCATGTAAGTACTGTTTTTCCATGTTCTATCTGAATTGTCGTTTTGTTTTGTGTTCCGTTTGGTTATTTTCTATAGTTTGTCTCTGCTACTTTTCCATGTGGAAAGCATTTATTCACGACTTTCCCATTAATTCAATAAATGTTAATTTTATACGAAAACTATCTTGACTCTTCATTTGGGGATGAATATGGTTGGGTGGTAAAAATGATCAAAATCCTCTCATCAAGCCAAGCGAGTAGCCAAGTTGTGATCCATAGGAGGGCAACATCTGAGTTGCGACATGTGGTGGACACGCCGTTTGCCAAATAATCTACCAAAACCATCTGAGTTGCGACACGTGGTGGAGGCGCCTTGCTCCTTCCTACAGATTAACTCTCCATAGTTAATCTATTATGTTCGTTCTGATTTGTGATCAATTTTCGTTATTCCAGTCAATTTTGCGTTTTATAAAGCTATCACACCCATCCAACCACGATTCATTTCAAAATATGAAGTTTTCGTAAATTCAATGATCTATTTCAATAATTTCAATTCACTATCAACTCAACTTTTTTCCTATTATCAGACCATAGATTCTCTTGAATTTTCTGAATAACAAATTTTCTTTTTCCATCCATTGATGCGTAACTTGAAAAGGCAAAATAATAATGATATAATTCATACAACCATGCACCATTGTTTTTAAAATTTCTGGGATATTTTGCTATTATGGTATAATAAGTGATTTAGAAAAGTATTTATCTGGTGATATTTTGTGTATTTTATTTCATTTTACGGGGTGTGATTCTACGAAGTTTCTGGGAAACATTAAATATTTTAATTTTGGTTTTAGATAAGTAAGTTATATAAAGCAATTTTTGTTTATTAAGTGGGATATTTGAGAAACTCATTCGATTTTCATGCAGAGATACAGAGCGTATCCATTTATAAGTATATGTGATATATCATATATGATTTTTCCAAATATCATATCATATTACGTTAAGAATTTTTTTCAACCAAAATGGAGCACAACCCAATTTTTTTGTCTCGTTTTTATTGGTATATATATTTTAAGTTGTTTGCGCACTATCAACCCTTATTAATAGAGCATCCAAGTGTACCTAATTATCCAGATTTTTTTCTTTTTTCAAAGATACAGGTATTCAGTAATGAACATGTATAAATTCAACTTTTTATTTTCAATTTTGACATTTTATTCTATCTATTTTTTCTCACCACGTCACAATTCTTGAGTTATGAATGATTATGCCCAATACCTGTCTTACTTCAGCTTGGAAATATATCATTGATATTGTCTAATCGTGAAGAATACCTGTATCGCCAGTACCAGCTTCTGAGCGGTTACCAATAACATATTTTGAGAATTGTGTACAATTAGAGCCAACCTGAATCAAACCTACTGATTTGTTGATGGTACATACATTCCAATACCTGTCTCGTCAGTATCAGCTTGGGGTTGTGTATCATAAATAAGTCAATGACTACCTAATTGGAGGATAACTGTCCATTTTCTGATTTGTAATCATACAGTTGGCACGATACTCAGTCATAGATTTTCTATTCACTTAACCAAAAAAATTGTTTGAATGGCTCGTAATAATCTGAGTCGTCGATAAGATTTATTGACTAAGGCAAGAAAAATAAAACTAGACTTGAGAAAAACCCAAAAATCACGTTTATTTCAAACTTTTGAAACTAACTATACATTCTGCGCCTCTGAACAAATGCTAGTACGCCCTGTAAACCCCACAGTTCAAGTAACCCGTGAAGAAATAGCACAGCAAAAATTGAGAAGTTTATTTCGTGAATTTTGAAGTTAAAAATGGGTAGATTAGGGAAAATGGGTTGAGAAATAACTGACAAACGTGTAGGCTCAGTAGTTTTCATTTATAACTTTTGATTTTTGATTTTCATAATTCGGATTCAATTCCGAACAATTTTTTGCAATCACTCATAATCTTGATACAGTTTTTTTCGAAATATTGACTAGCGTGTTCTCAATATTCCTTCAGTATTAGTATTTTTTCAGAATTCAAGATAAGATTTTTTTCGTTTGGGCAATGAATTAGGGTCTTTTCGTTAGGGCATAACACATAGGTAACATTAGGTTTTAATAACGATCTATAATATAATCGTACATTTGAAAATCATTTCAGGTGTTTTTTCAATACTTTTTTGCTTCAATAATGCTATTTACTGAATTTTCTACAAAAAGTGCTTTCAATTCCAATTATTAAACTATATACTTCATTTTGAATCATACCTACTTTTTAATACAAATACTTATTGAATATTTTGAAGGTAAAACATATAGGTATCTTCAGCTTTGTTTAATAAATACACAGGATGATAATTATGCATGATACCTACTCGACTCTTAATTTGATTCAACAACAGTTTGAGAGATCTTCAGTTAGATAAACGTAGATATTTTTCATTCAGTTATCAAGAACAAAATCGAAGTCAATATTGATTGAAACATTATAGGTTTTTTTTCTATGATCCAACGAATAAGTGCAAGTCCGTAGCGTAATGCCCTTAGGAGGCATACCTTTACTTGCGAAATTCAACTTTGCTGATAACAGTTTTGCTTTCTATGAGTTCACAGACCTTGCTTACTTTCAATTGAATAGAAAAATAACAGGCGCTCATTTCTATGATATGTGTAGTTATCAATACAGATACTATATCTGGGATTTGATAATGACATCTCGATGAGCATAGGTAGTTTATTTGAACATTTATATTCATGCATATACTTTCCTAGAGATTTCAATGATTTTTTCAGACTGCTATATAATGGTTAGCCACCAGTCACTAAGACTATATGAGAATAATTTTGAAGATTTCGTAATTTCAACAAGTAGGCATGTACTCAAATATTGAATAATGATATTGGTCGAGTTGTTTTCAGGTGAAATTACTCGAATTTAGCTATCAACTTCCTTTTCTTGAGAATTAATAATTATCAACAAAGTGTTGATGGAATACACGGGTTATTCAGTTGAGAAATTTGTGAATGAAACATTGATATAAACTTGAGATTGAAATATCTCCCGGCATTTTTTGAATGGTTTTTGAGTTTTTCTAAGTGTCTAATGCATTTTTTAAGTCTATTAGTTGCATTTCTGCTCTTGTGTATATCTGATATATATATTTTTTGAAGCATTTCGTACTACCAGAATATAACAAATGATATGCTCTCATTTTTATCGGGTTATTTGAGCTAGCTAGTTCTATAATCACGTGTGCTACTAGACAAATAATTCAATAAATATTCGAAATTTCGTGAAGTTGAATATTGTTGATAGGATGAATAATGAGAATTGAAGAATTGTATTGATTTTATATTGAGAGTTTTCCTCATAGACGAGTAATTACACAGGCAGACGTGGCAGATGACCTAAAGTAGGTATAGGTTGAACGTCCACCCGTGTAGGTTTGTCTATTAATGAGTTGATAATGATGAATAATGAGTATAATTGGTTGATTATACTTTTGGAGAAGCGCGGTATATCAGAGATTGGTCGTGGAAGAATATCCTGATGACTGGATTGAACGACTGCCTCTGATTTGTGCCTCTGATTTGCGTTTTATTATGTTGATATGATTTGAGATGATATATAATTTTTTGAGATGAATATGATATATATGTTTATGAGATGAATATGATAGATATTGAAGCATTGCGGTTTTTGTAGGAATGATCTGATGAAATCAGGTCCTATGAGATATTTGGGAAAAGTTGATATATGAGGAATACAGTCAGATGAAAAAGTAATGAGCATGTTGTTTTTTATTGAAGAGTGATAAGTAGAGATTTTTTCTGGTGTACGTATTTTTGTAGTATTGTTGATATGAAGTTTTTTTTTTATGATTCTATAACGAACAAAACATTTTCAAGAGCAGAAAGTTTTATGAAAGTTATTTATACATATATCAAATGAAAAATAAAAACCGAAGTTGATAATTCAGTGTGAATGATGAAATTTTTTGTGCATGTGATGAATGGTATAGGTTGTTTGGGAAGAAGTAGAGGATTCGAAAAGTAGAAGATCAAGAATAATAATTATACTAAAGTCAGCACTGAAAGGCCTATTTTTCGAATCGCCTATGGATGATAGAATATCGGATTGAACGAGGTATGAAATGTCAGAAGAATGATAACATGAAGAATGGATAAATAGGAATCTTTGAAAAACTGAATGAAACAAAAATGTGCAAGTTATTTTGTGAAGGAAAACAAGATTTAGGAAATTTCAATTTGTATAATGAAGATCCGCATTAATAATGAGTTTTGTGATAACTAACATCTGAATAACCTGTAAAATAATAAGCCATGAACAAAATCAAAGGAAGAGTATTTTTCGCGAGGCACTAGCTAGAATTCGCTCACAATTCGGCATGCCAAAATGAATTGCTTCTATATGGATTTTTTCCGTATAAGGCATTTCTGTTGGTGTATTTCAGTTCGGAATGCTGAAACCAACTGAACTCGGATTAACACAATTTCTGTATTGAGTTTAATTCTTCAAAATTAACTTATTTTTTTTTCTTTCACATATCCAGTATACTCATCTGTTGTAGAAAAAATAAATAAGAGTACAAATTATTTCAAAATAAAATTAAGAGATTTTTATTGTTTGATAATACTAATAATATTTTCCAAGAGGTGCCTATAACTATAGCCAAATCAGAATCGAGTAGTCAACTTATATGAAAATAACGTAACTAGTAGGAGGTGTATGTACATTCAGAATCAATAAATTCATAAATCACAATGAAAATTATGTTCAATCATTGATAAAGCATGTCATGCACTTTGCATGAGTATGAAAATTTTGATCCGAGAGCGACGCAATTTTGAGAAATGAAAAATCAACTACTGAATAATTAAAAAATATACCTACTGTATATAGCTAAATAGTATATTGCACTTAGCAAGTCCTATTGAATGACAACTAGTAGTCATAATTGAATTTGGAGATGAAACATATATACAAGTGTAAAAAATAATGGAGAATTTTGTCTCTCTCCAAATATTGAACATATTGCGAATATGGACATGACACACCCACACTACCACCTAACTATTCATGTATACCTATACTTTTTGTCAATATAGTTTGTTTTATGTATTGTTATGTCCAAGACAAGATCTCAATTTTTTATGTAAGTGATTAAATATGTATATGTACTTGGAAATAGAATCTCGGGAAAAATACTGAATATGCGAATTACTAGAACATAACAGAAAGTTGTATCTGATGAAGTAAGATTTATTATGGAGAATTATGTTGAAATATGATACGCTTATGACAGATGATAATGCAAGATAAGAGGGACGCCTCGAAGATGAATAACAACAATAGTTGCAAATCAGCTGTCAAGCCATGGTGTATGAATAAGTATAAAGATGTTTTTTTGTTATTGTCACGTAGTAAATGTGATGCGTGAAGAGAGAGAGAGAGAGATATAATAACGTGAAGGCACTCGAAAGTGCAAATTGATGTATTTGTTTCAAAGTGAGACGATAGATGTATGAAATAATATGTTTTTATCGCGATATGAAGAGAAATAGGGACAAAGCAAATTGTCAGATTAGAGGAAATAATGGCAGATACAAGGTTAATGATATTCAGGATGTACGAGATGAAGTTTCCACAAAATACCTAGATATTCATCATATGTAATTCAATGCTCGTCGTTAGGTATTAGCCAGGAGTGTAGTTGTTTTATGATAAATATCATTTAGGAAGATTTGTTTTTTTTTCGGTGACAAACCATTTATAATATTAGAAAACAAAAATTGGTAACATTGAGATAACACAGGAATGAGAATCAATTGAATGAAACATTAAAATAAAAATCATTAATACGGGTGTGTCATTCCTATTCCTAATCAAGAAATAATTTCTTTTTTATAATTTGATCAGAAATTGTTCGGCAACAGAAACAATTTCATACAGAGTGGAAAAGAGATTCTTCAAAAGGGTAGTAGAAAAAGGTATATCTTGATTCTCCTGTACTGAGACCTATCTTTTTGATGAACTCAAGATAAGCAGCAGGAAAATCATGAGAAAATAATTTTGTTTGAACTAATTTAGGAAGTTTCCAGAGATCATTACTCGAGAAAGTTACGTCGATAATATTCAATTATTTTATAACTAGTTAGGTAGTTTTATATGTATTCTTTTGTATGAACTTACTGCCGATATTTTTTCTCTCTTGTTACATGTGAAATGGAGAACCACACTCGACGGCACTACAAACATGCAGCCCAGGAATCGACACGAACCGCCAACAGTCACAGGTCCATATACTACGTCAAATGTGTTGGTCCATGAGAAGTTTCATCGTACCTGGAGTCATCTAGTAGATGAAATTCGAATGGTAGAAGCCCTGGAAAATTGGAAAATACAGTTATCACGGAATGAATAAGCCGAGTCGATATATCGCAACTATAGGATGCATGCCCCAAGCAACTTACTTTGTATCCCGCCTGATGTGCCTCGAAATGGTAGATACGCTGCCCCGTGAAGAGCTGCCCAATTCGCATGACGATATGCTTTTCCGATGCTACAGGAGCCCAAAAGGCAGCCAAAATCCACGAAACCTAGACGAAATTTCCACGAGGTTGAGATGGAAAGGTGCAGAATAGACAAAACTTACCAGAGCCCCGACTACAGGAAGTCAATACAGTAACCAAAGTAATGTCTATATTCCCAAGCAATTAAGTTCGCACTACTACTCACTATACGAAAATCACGCCGATTATAAGTATGTTGATAGTACCGAACTACCGAAATCATTCCGAAAACGAAGCACTAGTTGCAATGGACGACATACTACTTATTCAGTAATTCCCGTTATCTGCATATAAAGAGACAGAGATACTCTCCTAAATCTCTTCTCGATTTTTCTCCAGAGACGATAGAGCGCAGCATCCAAAGAACGCAGCAATTGCAGTCTATAAGCTGAACCGTACACTGCCACAGAAAGCGTCTCATCAGAGAGCTAGTGTCCCCTCCCAGGCGAGATTGGACGCCATCAGTCCATCTCACAGATCTCTCGTGCATCAATCCTACCATGTAATAATATCGATGTTATGGATGTATCAAGTTACAAGTAAAACAGAACATCGCTGACCTACATTACTAACATATGGAAAATGGAACCGTAACCTCAGATGACTGGAAGGACAGAGTTCAGTGTCAACAAACAATTAAAGTGTAGTGCCGGACCAAGTGATTTTCAGTGTGGTCCTCTTCGAAACTCTCACATACGCGGAGAAAATAGACTTATCTAATGGACAGTTATCACAAGTTCTTTTCATTTGTACATCTCCTTTTTCAACTAACGATTTTTTTTTATAAAATGTTTTTATTTATCATTGATGTAGGTATGATTTTAACACAATTTTATGTTTTTTATTTCATTCGATCACTTAGGTAATTCATTTGTTTGACTCATTATTCGATTTGATTATTGTTTTGTATCATGTATATAGGTAGTTATAGACATTTGAAGCTGTGGGGCCAGCTTCGTCAAACAGGGGAGATGTGTCAAGAAGTACAAATGTCTATGAAATAACTTTCCTTCATTTCTAGATCTTTATTCATGAATTAACTTTTCCAAATTAAAACATCTAGTACAGCATTTCGATCAGGTCAAAGCGGAGTTCATAGACTCTAGTTCCGGTAAAATTTGCATGAAACCGCTTAGCTTGCGATGAGGGCCAAGCTAAGCCCGGTATCGAGCATTGCCATTGCGGAAAATTGCAATGTTAGCATCGATTCCAAATATAAATAGATTTCGAATCGATAGGCCATTCATTACTGAATTGATTACTGATTTTTGATTATTATTGATCACTCATTCCTGATTACATTACTATTTGATTGTTACTAAGTAAAATGCATTTCGATAACACTTTACTTTATTCCGTAATTGAGTTACTAATTCACGAGTTGCTGCCAAAATGTGTACCGTCTTCCCGACTTTGATCCTGCTGGTCAACCCCATCATGTAAGTACTGTTTTTCCATGTTCTATCTGAATTGTCGTTTTGTTTTGTGTTCCGTTTGGTTATTTTCTATAGTTTGTCTCTGCTACTTTTCCATGTGGAAAGCATTTATTCACGACTTTCCCATTAATTCAATAAATGTTAATTTTATACGAAAACTATCTTGACTCTTCATTTGGGGATGAATATGGTTGGGTGGTAAAAATGATCAAAATCCTCTCATCAAGCCAAGCGAGTAGCCAAGTTGTGATCCATAGGAGGGCAACATCTGAGTTGCGACATGTGGTGGACACGCCGTTTGCCAAATAATCTACCAAAACCATCTGAGTTGCGACAGTATTATGCATCCGTCAGAGGCTAAACCGAATTCGATATTCATATTCGATGATGTTGCATGTGACAACCAAGAAGTAATTCGTGAATACTTCAGTATGTCTAGACACGCACTAGTAGACCCCTTTTACCTGAATCAGAGCTACGCTAAAATTCCTAAACACCTGATCAGAGACAACTGTAACTCCTTAATTTTATTCAAAATGGATGATATGAATTTACGTCACGTTTATGCAGACCATGTGGGGTCAGATATGCCATTTGATGAATTCAAAACTATGTGTTCGTTATGCTTGTAGGATCCATATGGCTTTCTTTCAATATTCAAAGATTGTAAGATCAATGAAGGTCGCTATCGAAAAGGAATTGATAATTTCATACTCATATCAACTCAAAGGACCTCGAACCCAAGCTGATTAGAGCTGATCAAATACCCGATCAGGTATCTGATCAGATACCCGATTGAAGCTGATCAGAGCTGATCAGATACCCGATCGAAGCTGATCAGATACCTGATCGAAGCTGATCAGAGCTGATCAGTAACCCGATCGAAGCTGATCAGATACCTGATCGAAGCTGATCAGAGCTGATCAGTAACCCGATTGAAGCTGATCAGAGCTGATCAGATACCCGATCAGAGCTGATCCGATACCAGATCGAAGCAGATCAGATACCCCCATGCTAACCTGTAGAACAAACAAAGAAATGAAGTCGAATGAGAAAGAAATCAAACAGAGATTGATAGCTAAACGTAAAACGGTGAGAGATAAATTGGATATTTTGAAGCATGGAGACATGGTGCATGAGAATATGTTCAATCCTATTACAAAACACCTGAAAAGTATCGAAACTACATTACAGAGTACTGGTCAGCAACAACAACAACAACAAATTCCATATCAGAAAAATGCTGCTGCAGAGCAACTAGATTCCTTCAAATCACCGTTCATGATGAAACTTAAAAGGAATTTACTGAACTATGAGACACCTAGGAATAATATTGGAGAGCCGGAGAGTAAGCCTCAAATTCCTCGACGTCTATCCTTGCGACTCCTCACACCAGCAGATTTGAAAAATGATGAACCTTATACTGAGAATGACTATGAGGATGATGATGATGATGAACCTAGTGAGTTGAAGCAATCAATTTTAGAGGATATCAAATCTGATGGAGAAAATGATCAGCAAGAAACACCATCAGCCGATCGCCTCATGGATATTACGCAAGAATCGTATGCTGACTATTTAGAGCAATATGATCCTTTACCCAGAAAATATATCAATAGTATGTATCAGGATGAGGACAACAAAGAGTTTGATCATAAGTATGGAGTAAGATTAGACAGGAATACTGAAAAACTCATGATTGGTGATTCTAGAATACACATTGAAGGATCCGATGTAATTCTCAAGAATAAGAGGTATAAAGGTACTCAAGGTTTATACGAGCTATTGTTCAAGAAAGACCCTCATGATTTCACCAGGGAGGATGAGCATAATTATAAGCAGATAGTGACGAAAACTAATGCCCATCGGAGATATTACAAGGCGAATAAGCAAGTGGATGGTAGTAAGCTACAAAAGTATAGAAAAATTATTGCTCCAATGACGAGTTCTTCCTCCATTGGAAAAGGAATGTTAATGGAGGTGACTAACAATAAGATAGATTACATTCGATGGGATGATCCAAATGAACTTTGCGACAGATTACGGTTACTGTTGGCTTCGAAGTCAGTAGGGCACACCGGTCATACTAATGAAATTAACTCTATCGTTGAGGAGTTGCGTGAAGCTCATATCATTGCATAAAGAGAGAGAGAGAGAATGGCAACAATCGCTAAAAAACAAGTGGTTGAAGAGATCCACAAACCAGCAAGAATCAATTTCAAAAGACGTAAAGTCATCATCAAAGGACTCGATGATCTTTTTCAAGCCGATTTGGTGGAGATGATACCATATGTCGAGTAAATGATTCCTACCATATTAGAAGATGCAACACCTGCTGCGGCTTTGGTCATCTATCTGCAAATTGCACCAGCACTTTCCCTACTTGTCACATATGTGCAGATAGTCACGATCCGTCACTATGTACATCAGAAGTCAAGAAATGTGCAAACTGTATTCGTTCAAATAAGGACTCAAAAAATCCAGTAAACATTAACCACTCTGCTTTGGACACAAATTGTCCAACTTACATAAACAAAATCAACTTTCTCAAACAGCAAGTTCAGGCAATGCTTAGAGAAGAATAGCAATCACCAAAATCTAGTGCAGTTTGTGTTGTGCATCATAACCTCCAGTGCTTGAAAAATAAGATCGATGAAGTGGAAGTATTCATGTCGCAAGAAAACATTGACGTTCTTTGTATTTCCGAAACGTGGGTTCAACCACAGGAAATTATCCACTTGAGTTTTTCAAACTTTTCAATTCGCAGTTTTTACTGTAGGAAAAACACATTACATGGTGGTACAATGATACTAACAAAGAAAACTCTTAAAGGTAGTGAAAACACGGAAATTGTAAATTTGAGTGTTGATAAAATTTTTGAATGTTCAGCTGTGAACTTATCGATTGGAACAGACAACTATTGCATATTATGTTTGTATAGAACGCCCGATTCAGATGTTAGACTGTTTTTTTGTAAGCTTGAGGAATGTCTAGACCTATTAACTGGCAAATTTCATTTATCACGTATCATCATCTGTGGGGATCTCAATATCAACCTCTTGTGTAAAGATAGGACTACCAGTGATCTTATGGACCTCGTTAGTTCTCACATTCTGGAACCTGCTTTCGAAGAACCTACCCGTTTCCAGAACAATACTAATACTGCGATAGATTACATATTGACAAATTTCAATAATGATATTCACTCAAGATCTATTCTTGATACCGGTCTTTCAGACCACTGTGGTCAGAAGATTATTTTTGATAGCAAGTTCACCCAGAAAGAGAACCCACATACGTTTCGATCATTTTCTAAGAAAAACATTAATACATTTATTAATTCTTTGGCTTCAGAGGCATGGAATAATGTTTTCAACAACAGTACCGTTGATGATAAATATTCAGCGTTTCATTCAATCCTGACACATCATTATGACACCTGTTTCAAATTCATCACCAAAAATCTTGATAGAAACAATAATAACTGGATCACCACTGGAATAAGAGTATCGTCGACCAGACTAAAAGATTTATTCAGTCAGAAAAAAATTGGTATGATAAGAGATGACTTCTATAGACAATACAAAAGAATTTACAAAAAAGTTGTACGACGTGCAAAGCAGATGTACTTTGATGATATTATAATAAACTCGTCAAACAAGTCGAAAATGGTCTGGAGAATTATAAACAGCACAACAAAAAATGTTTCATCTCCAAGTGATTTTAAGTTAGAAGTTGACAATGTTTTGGTCACAGACAACCAGATCATTTCTAATCATTTCAATAAATATTTTGTAGAACTACCAAAGTCACTACGTTCTCCAAACACTTCAATCCGACCAAACGAACAGTCACCTGTCACTGCTGTAAATGAATCGATGTATTTATTACCAGTGACAACCAACGAAACAATGAATGTTATAAGTGCATTGAAAGTCTCCAATTCAGTAGGGCATGACAATTTTTCCATCAAAATAATAAAACAGTGCTCTCGTGAGATATCCAAACCTCTGGTACACCTCATAAATGAATGTTTCAAAGCCGGCACCTTCCCTAGTATACTTAAATTAGCGAAAATACTCCCTCTTTTCAAGAAAGGTGATCGCAAACGAATCAGTTATTATCGCCCTATAGCAATCTTATCAGTATTTTCAAAAATATTTGAAAAACTGCTAGCTACTAGAATTTTGGCCTTTTTAGAAAACAAACAAATTTTATCATCATATCAGCATGGCTTTCGTGAGAAAAAATCGACAATAACTGCTCTTCTACAAATTTTGAATTACATATACAAAAATTTAGATAAACAGAACAAAGTATTGGCACTATTTGTCGATCTCACTAAAGCATTTGATTGTGTCGACCACGAAATTCTTTTATCTTCTATAGAAGCTTATGGCATTCGCGGTCGAAGCAATCAAGTTTTGAGATCTTATCTCAGCGAAAGGAAGCAATTTGTTGAATGTTCAGGAGAACGATCAGATGAATTAGTTGTGGATATTGGTGTTCCACAAGGTAGTGTCTTGGGTCCTCTTTTATTCATCTTATATATTAATGATATTGATAACAGCTTGAGTACTTTTTTCACTGCCTTCGCAGACGATTTAACTATCTTGTCCAGTGGTGAAACCCAAATGGAAGCCCTTGGAGTAATCAAAACTAATTTTGATAAAGTGATTCACTACTTTCAGAATAAAAAACTGACCTTCAACCAGGAAAAAACATTCTTCATGCAATTTTATCCCCTTGCAAACCGTTATAATGAAAGCCAACTTCTGAAATACACTGGTAAATCAATTGAACAATTGACGTCATTCAAACTTCTAGGCATTCACTTAGATTTATCTCTAGATTGGAAATCACATGTGTCAGCAGTAAGTAAAAAGTGCGCAAGTAACTCGTTTGCATTGAAAAGATTGAAACAATGTTCTAGTCAAGATGTAGTCAAAGTATACTATTTTTCGTGCATTGAATCTCATATTCGTTATGGAATAATTTTCTGGGGTAACTCTACAACATCAGACAGAATTTTTGTTTTACAAAAAAGGGCAATAAGATATATGTTTGGGCTAACTTATAGAGCATCATGCAAGTCCACATTTGTTAAGAATAAAATTCTTACTCAGCCTTGTTTATACATTTTTGAGATACTGAAATTTGTGAAGCAAAATATGACTGACTTTGTGTATCAAAATGCTACTCATACATATCCAACACGGTATGGGCATAATTTACAATATGATATCCATAGATTAGAATTGTACAAATCAAATCCATATTATATGGGCTCAGTCTTATATAACAAATTGAGCAATGGAATAAAAAACATGACTAGTTTGAAAAAGTTTATGTCTGCTATCAGATCATTATTGCTAGAGAATGCCTTTTATTCCGTTGAAGAGTACCTTCAGTACTCTGTTTAGTATAGGTAGATGATTTGTGTGAATGGTGATGAGCGCAAGTATGAACATATGAGGATGGATGAATGGTCATTAGTTAAGGTGATAATAAAAATTGTTAAAAACTCTAAAGACTTGTCCTATATCATAATTGTATGATCTTCTTGGATGAATAAAGGTATTCTATTCTATTCTATTCTATTCTATGCCCGCGAGAACCAGGGTTACAAATATATATTGGTTGTCATAAATTGCTTCTCGAAATTCGTTCGGGCAATTCCTTTGAGGAATAAATCGAGTACAGAAGTGAGTAAAGCCATGGAAATTATTTTCAAAGAGCAGTCTCCTCAAAATCTACAAACAGATCAAGGAACTGAATTCTTCAATAGAGAATTCCAAAAACTCATGAAGAAATATGGTGTGCACCATTACAACACGTTCAGCGAAAGGAAGGCCTCGATTGTAGAGCGAGTCAACCGGACTTTGAAAAATATGATGTGGAAAGGATTCAGTTTACAAGGGAACTATAAATGGCTGGAATTATTGAGGAAGATCGTCAATAAATATAACAACACAACACACAGGACTATAAAAATCAAACCCTCTGAGGTTACGAAAAGAAATGAGAAAATGCTACTGCAAACCGCATATAACCGCCTCAAATTCGTAGATTTGAAACACAAATTTGATATTGGTGATTATGTACGTATATCCAAGGTTCGCGGAGTTTTCGATAAAAAATATTACCCTAATTGGTCTACTGAGATCTTCCGTATAAGAAAAGTACAATTGACAAACCCAGTTACATACTTATTGGAAGATGATTCTAACAAGGATATTCTTGGAGGGTTCTATAACGAACAATTGCAAAAAGTAAGATATCCAGACGTATATCTCGTAAAGAAAGTGTTGAAGAGAAGAAAGGGTCAGGTGTTTGTCAAATTGCTTGGATTCGATGATAAGCATAATAGCTGGATAAACGAGGATAATATCGCATGATGTTGCGCAATCGGATGACTATATAAAGAGCTCATCACGATTTAGAATTTCAATCACTTTCCAATCGACACTTTCAGCAGTAATATCTAAGTGTGTGTGTGTGTGTGTTAATTTTGAATAAATGTTCATAATTGACGTACAAGGTTTCCAGTATGGAAAAGATAACTTTTTGTGTAGAGAAATTGCCATTTTGAATGTGGACAATGGTGTGTGGCAACATCGATTCATCATTTTACCACTTGACATGTCACATTACAATTCAACTGTTCTCAAACATATGGAATGGTCCACTAAACACTTGCATGGATTGGAATGGAGTCATAAGGAATCATCTATTACAACAATACGGTATGAGCAAATAACTGAATTCATCAAGAAATGCATTGGCTGTAACGAAGGAGAAGAAATTCTAGTGAAGGAGTTAGAAAAGAAGATATGGTTGGAGAGACTACTGAGGATGAACAATATTATTGATTTACATGAACAAGGATGCCCTGCAATTGAGGACTTGAAGTTATTTTTAAGATCAAATCATTGCAACCAACATTTATATAATAATTCTAATTGTGCTCTAGAAAATGTCTATTATTCATGGTACTGGTACCTTCACTGTGAACTCTGATGATAAATCGGTTCAGAATAAATAAAAACAACATTCACGATTTCGATTATTCATTGCTTCCTATCATATAATATTCACAAAAACAACCAATTTCCAACAACAACAACAAAAACAACAACTACAACAAAATACAACAACAACAACGAATCAGTCAATGATTTCACTACAAAATATATTTTGTTTCATTCCATAGTCGTCTAATATTTGATGTAATTTCAATGAAATTGGACAAAAACAAAACATTTCATCACACCTCGGGCATGAGAAGGTTCCAAAATCTACAATACCATTCAACTCCCTGCATTTTTGCTCTCCACTACTTGCAGTATACACCACTATTATATGCCCATCACCATCACTCCTCTCCACTTCAATCGTGCCAATTTCCTTTTCCTGTTGTTGTTGTTTTTGTTGTTGTTGTTGTGGCTCCTAGAACATTTTCCCCCCATCATTGATACACACATCACCCATCACTCTCGAATATCTCCACCTGTGACTCAACGAATGGGGATGATGGCCCTTCTTCTTCTTCTCCTTCCCGAGGCGAGTAGGCTTCCACTTCGAGAGAAGAAGATGTTTCTCCTCCCTCAATTCTTCTCCGCTTCTCTGAAGATACATCTTCTTCGAGGGCAAAGTTGAACCGCTTACTCGCCTCTTGCAATAGGTCCAACTCCCGATCATTTTTGGCAACAGCCCTTGTGAACTTGATAGGATGGTTGCCAAATTTTCTCTGAAGGGTGATGAGCTTTGGGCTGTATTTCAAATATATGACAATACAGTCATCACCCTTCTTCTCTATGTCTTTCACACCGAATCTGGAAATAAAATGCGAGTTAATTTAATTATTGGGGGGGCAGGAGTTAATGTAACGGTAGAAAAATAGGTTGGAACTATTAGGGGACATGAAATATGTATTGCTGAATCTATGAGATTTATTCGAAGAATGAGACCAAAAATAATACTCACTTGAATAGTTGTGTGAAAACAACCATAGCCATGTCAGCTGGGAAGCTCCTCTTGCTCCGCTTTGGAATGGAATTATTCTAGCTGCTTGCAGGAGCTGAGACGTTGTAAAAGTCATTATTGATAATGGAGCTCTTTCCATATATGTTATTTATGATAAATAAAAATCTCTTTACGCTTTGAATATTTTCATTCTTTATTCATTTGAGAATCAATACATGCAAACATAATATTGATATGTCATGTTTCCTTCCTTCAGGACATCAATCATCATCTTCATTCCTCATTGATTAACCATATTGTTATACGTTCACATGTTTCACAACGTATCATTTCAGTTTTTCTAACTCCCCAACCCAGCGTATTACTGATAAGGGTGCATTTGGAGGTTCTCCAACAACCCGTACAAGTATATGAAACATACATCCTGAAAATTGTGCTGTCAAGTGGAATGGTCTTTTTCAAGAATGATTCACATCGACACCAACAGCTCCTTTTATACTTATCAACATATCACGTAACTTATTCACTTGGATTTTCTCGATAACATCTTGATGAACCCAAAGTTCCATATTGTTTTTCATAAGAATCACATGATTCATTTCATCCTCTGACCAATAATTCAATGTTAAATCATCGAATGTATATTCGTAATCGCAAAACACTTTCAGGGCACTATCTTGCTTTTCCATAAAATCCAAAAACTCTTCGAATTCACAATGAGACAACATAATTTGTCTTTTAGTATTTACATCTTCTATTGTAACTATATCACTTGCCAAAACAGTTATTTTCAACTCATTTTCCACATTATATCTAAGAAAAATGGGTATTGGCCTGATCTGCCTATGACAGGCAGCGACATGCCCCTGACAGAATCTTTCTTCATCATCAAAAACTTGCGACCACATCCTCGTAATTTCATGTATGTAATGATTGAATGCTTTTTGAGATATAACTTCATTTGATGGAAAAAATTATAGATCAAAGTACAATTACCAGGTTGAAGAACAATGTATCTCTCAAATATTCATTATAGGAACATGATATCTATTATGAATTACATATTATGCACCACCAAATACATGATACTGTTGACCTCTGGGTCAGCTTGCGATATCCAATTGATATTTCAAACATGTATATAGGGTGATTGAGGTCTGTGGAACTAGAATTTGAAACATATAATTGTGAATCAGTAAAGTCATTGTCGATGACACTTGCATGCACCTGGAAAAGTCTGCACAAACCACAAATAGGCAAGGTGAATCGCGAATTCATTCGGTGACACAGGTGAGACAGGTGAAAATACATGTGACAAGGTGAATCTCCGGTGACAACACCTTCTGGTCATTGTCGACGACACTTGTGCACCTGGAAAAGTCTGCACAAACCACAACTAGACCCCCCTATTGTCTACAAGAGCTCGAGAACTGGATGGACTAGGCCCACCTCCTCGGTAGATACACTACTAACGATTTTTTTATGTCCATACAAAAATGGATATATATTTATATAAAGCAATACATTGAGAATTCGCATTCTCTATGTGATGAGAATATTTACTCTTTTTCAGCTAATTCAATGGAAAACAACTACTTTCCTGGCTATATGCCACGACGAACATTGAATTATATCTATTGAACACACACGATAAGAGTTTGAAAATAAAATATAAAAATTTCTGAAATTGAGAATTTGCATTCTCCTTCAGACAAAAATATGTATATACACGCATCATTCTGAATATTCAACAGAAAACAACTACTTTCCTGGCTATTTGCCACGTCGAACATTGAATTATATCTGATGAATATTCAAAAGGGGAACATGAAAAATAAAAAATAAGATCCTCCGAAATTGAGAATTGACATTCTTCTTCAAATTGGATGAATAATATGATGAATAATGATCTAGAAATATGACTTACCAATATATTCAGCATTGAAATGAAAATTGGAATGTATAGGAGAAGTATACTGGCATGAACTCTGATCTTGATGAGCTTGAAAACGTCCAAAAAATAATCATGACAGGAATAGAATGTCAACAAATTTCTCAGATGTCATTCCGTTATAGTTTTACTCGATTTTAGTTGTATTATATAGAGATGAAAATTGTGTATATCATGAAGAATGGCTGTAAGAATAAGTGGACATCATGGTTACTGATGAGGATCCAGAGATCCGAAATGGGTTCATTGCAATAAAGTCATATAACCTGTGTGTGAGAGATAAAATTTCCCATATCACTGATATGAATGATTATTTTTTGGACGTTTTCAAGCTCATCAAGATCAGAGTTCATGCCAGTATACTTCTCCTATACATTCCAATTTTCATTTCAATGCTGAATATATTGGTAAGTCATATTTCTAGATCATTATTCATCATATTATTCATCCGATTTGGAGAAGAATGTCAATTCTCAATTTCGGAGGATCTTATTCTTTATTTTTCATGTTCCCCTTTTGAATATTCATCAGATATAATTCAATGTTCGACGTGGCAAATAGCCAGGAAAGTAGTTGTTTTCTGTTGAATATTCAGAATGATGTGTGTATATATATATATATATATATATATATATATATATATATATATATATATAGGGTGATTCATTAAGAATGGACTAATGATAACAAAGATAACAGATAAGTTGTTAAAATTCAATTTTAGGAATTTTTTTTGTGTCGAAACTATTCATTATTGACCAAATCAGCTCACATGTTCCTATCTTAACTTTTCATTCACTATCACTCAATATTGAACACATACATAGGTGGTGCAGAATTCTGAATTCATTTCCTAATAACAGTTTTATTCTGATATTTGTCTATTTTCAATTATTCTTATCATCACAATGAGGGAATTTTGTGAGAACAAGTATATTTCGCACATTTCATGTTGAATTATTTCCAAACTAATTATGATTTTACCATTCGCAGGTCCTGGTAGAAGTCACCTCGAGGCAGACCACCACACTATTATTATTATTATTATTATTAGGTATAATTATTATTATTATTATTATTATTATTATTAGGTATTATTATTATTATTATTATTATTATTATTTTAGTTCATATAATTCCAGTCACGACCCTGCGGCCTCCGACGTCTCGCAGAGTCGTGCTGGATAAAATCCAGTGACTACCCCTCACAGCCTGTGAGGTGAGTAATCACTGGGACCAAGTACCGTGTGCCCTGAGTAGACGCAATGATCCTAGTATGACGGCCTTCTGCATTCCACCAGCCAGGATGTGTGCCTTATCATGGCACGCTGGGATTTTCTGGATCTCCGAGAGTAGCGTGTGTCGTGTGCCTCCTAGGGAGCCGATAATCAGGATGACCAATTCCACGGAATGGTCTGGATAGAGCCGGCGGAGTTCGAAGAGAAGATCTCGATATTTGGTCCGTTTCTCCTCCTCCTTCAAAACGATGTTCGGTTCGGCTGGCGCCGAAAACTCGATCACGAACATCGCTTTGGTTTGATGGTCGAGGAGGACTACATCAGGCTTGTTAGCTTGTATTTGCCTGAGGGTGGGGAATGAGAAGTTCCAATAAATTCGGCACCTCTCATTCTCCACAACGGACTCAATATCCCCCGGAGCATAGGGCAGCACTGGGGTCTCGTCTATTCCGTACGAGTGCCTCAAGTGGTAATAAAGCACTCGCATCATTATTATTATTATTATTATTATTATTATTATAATTATTATTAATATTATTATTATTATTATTATTATTAAAAAAAAAATCATGAAAATCATCCATTTTCTCAAAGTGCTCCACAGTATTTTCAAGGAGAAAAAAAACTAGGGGCTCAAAGTCGGTCGACCACACTTCATATAATAGAAGTAACTAAAATTTTACATATGTAACCGGTTTCGGCGCTACGGCCATCATCAGACAAATAATAAGTACCTAAAAGTTTAAAAAACGAAGACAATAAAATGTGAGTGAAGACTATAAAATCAACATACCGAACAATACAATTTAAACAAACATCACTGGATAAGTAACAATCATGCCATGGGTTGAGACATGGGCAATAAGTTGATTGATTTAAATCTAATGAAGAGCCAGAAAAAACTGGCTCTGATAAGGTCAAACATCATCAGATATCGGAAAAAACTACATCATATTAAAAAATGAATATGAAAATGTCACCACGACCGGCGGCCATAACAATTCGATCAGTCCTATAAGGAACAAGATACATTATAAGCAATTGAAATTTGACACATTGACGGATGAACACAAAACAATAAAATTAAGTGACAACTAATGTCTCCACAATAGAACAATGGTACCACGAGAAAAAAGAACTAATGAGAAGAGCTAGCGGGAAAAAAGAAAAAGAAGAAGAGAGGAGAAGAGTGATGAAGGAGAACAAGAAAGAAAAAAAGAAGAATAAGAAGATTGAAAGGAAAATAAAATGAGAAGAGAAATAATTATAAACTGAATCTCAGTGGCGTCAGTGGCGGCGCATACACTGTGGAATAACGGGGGGGGGGGGCGGGATTATGTCAATTTTAAGGTCCTAAAAATATGACTACGTTCGAAGTTAGTTTGATCATTAAGACAAGAAACGTCTTGGTTGTTGATGCATTTCTGAATTTCCATGATTTCAAGCAGGTTCAACCTAGTACCTTTGTCACAAATGTGAAGAATATCTGAATTAATACTAACATCAAAAGAATGGTTAGAGTCAATAATGTGATTGGCAAAAGAAGATGAAGCATTAGGGTCTATCAAAAATTTGTTAATGTATCTTTCATGTTCAGAAAAACGAGTGTCAAAGCTTCTACCTGTTTGACTTATGTAAGCAGCATTGCAATCGTTGCAATTTAATTTATAAACACCTGATTTTTTGTTTCGGGGAATCCTGTCCTTGGAGTTAACAAAAATATGTTTGAGATTAAAAGTTGTTTTATAAGAAATACGAATATTAAAATTATTGAACAATTTGGCAATTTTTTAAGTGTAAGGCCCATAATAATTAATAGATCTGAAAACAGGAGGTACGGGGGGTTGACTAGAAATGATATTAAAGGATAATTTGAATTTCAAATTCTACACCAAATTCAAATTATCTTTTAATATCATTTCTAGTCAACCCCCCGTACCTCCTGTTTTCAGATCTATTAATTATTTTGGGCCTTACACTTACAAATTTGCCAAATTGTTCAATAATTTTAATATTCGTATTTCTTATAAAACAACTTTTAATCTCAAACATATTTTTGTTAACTCCAAGGACAGGATTCCCCGAAACAAAAAATCAGGTGTTTATAAATCAAATTGCAACGATTGCAATGCTGCTTACATAGGTCAAACAGGTAGAAGCTTTGACACTCGTTTTTCTGAACATAAAAGATACATTAACAAATTTTTGATAGACCCTTATGCTTCATCTTCTTTTGCCAATCACATTATTGACTCTAACCATTCTTTTGATGTTAGTATTAATTCAGATATTCTTCACATTTGTGACAAAGGTACTAGGTTGAACCTGCTTGAAATCATGGAAATTCAGAAATGCATCAACAACCAAGACGTTTCTTGTCTTAATGATCAAACTAACTTCGAACGTAGTCATATTTTTAGGACCTTAAAATTGACATGCTCCCGCCCCCCCCCCGTTATTCCACAGTCTATGCGCCGCCACTGACGCCACTGAGATTCAGTTTATAATTATTTCTCTTCTCATTTTATTTTCCTTTCAATCTTCTTATTCTTCTTTTTTTCTTTCTTGTTCTCCTTCACCACTCTTCTCCTCTCTTCTTCTTTTTCTTTTTTCCCGCTAGCTCTTCTTATTAGTTCTTTTTTCTCGTGGTACCATTGTTCTATTGTGGAGACATTAGTTGTCACTTAATTTTATTGTTTTGTGTTCATCCGTCAATGTGTCAAATTTCAATTGCTTATACCCAGGTAGCACATCATATTGGCTGGAACCCGATTTCATATTGGACCGATATAGATATATCGTACATGTGAAAAATAATATAGGTCCAATATGAGAGTATATTGGACAAACAATATTGGAATGATAATATTGGTGGAATATTGGTTCGACCTGAGCTGAATATGGATTGTCAGCTACAATATTGGAGCAATATTGGTTGTAAAATTCGTTAACAATGTGTTGAAAAACATATCTATGAATGTTATATAATATTGTTTTACGAATGTCGATACAACAACATCGTTTACATATTGTTCCCGACATTTACAAACAATATTGCAATTTGAACATTCTCCCCATGTCGATTCTGAAGCGGTTATGCAATATTGTATATTCAAGTTAAACGGCATATCGCTTGGATATTGTTTTAACAATATTTGAAACATTATATTCACCCATCTTGATTGATATCATTTTATCTATATCATGCGGAAGATATCGTATATAATTTGCTTCTTACATTCATAACCAATATCGCGATTTGAATATTGTCCCCATGTTCATTCTGAAGCGGTTGTGCAATATTGTATATTTGAGTTCGACGGCATATTGGTTGAATATTGTTTCAACGATATTCGAAATATCATATTCACCTATCTTGATTAATATCATTCTATCCACATCATGCGGAAGATATCGTATACATATTGTTTCCAACAATTATAACCAATATAGCAATTTGAATATTCTGCCCATGTCAATTCTGAAGCGGTTATGAAATATTGTATGTTCGAGTTCGACGGCATATTGGTAGAATATTGTTTCAACAATATTTGGAACATAGAATTTACCTATATTGACTGATATCATTCCAACTATATCATGCGGAAGATATCGCACACATATTGTTTCCAACAACTGTAACCAATATCGCAATTCAAACATTCTCCCCATGTCGATTCTGAAGCGTATATACAATATTGTGTAATCGGATTCGACGGCAAATTGGATGAATATTGTTTCAACAATATTTGGAACATCGAATATACCTATATTGATTGATATCATGCGGAAAATATCGTATACATATTGTTTCCAACAATCATAACCAATATCGCAATTTGAACATTCTCCCCATGTCGATTCTGAAGGGGGTTTCAATGATTCAAATATGAATATCAATAATGGCAATTCAAGATATATCTTATATCGGACATAGAAGAGAAAAACAATATTGTATTTCCAAGTTCAATTGCATATCGGGTGAATAGTTTTCTAGCCATATTCAGAGAATAATATCATCTTTTATTGGCTGATATGTGATTCACTATATCATGTGAGCAATATTGTTCACATATTGTTTTGAGAATACATATCGATATCGAAATTTCGATATTTATTCCATATTACGCACTCCCAAACCGATGTCGATAGATGGCGCTATAAATGATTGGTAACGTACTCCCATTGCCGATCAGACGAGAGAATATAAATATTGGCTCTAGACGATTGTGAAGTATTATAACCTGGAGTAGGGGTTAACCGTGATCAACAAGGCGGCTTTCCCAGGGCAAGGCCCTCCCATTGCACTTCGGCTGGGCTGACCTTCGTGATTATTCCTGATGCGAATAACTCGCAAATATTGGTATGAAAATATTCCACCAATATTTTGAAGACAACATAGCTACATAATGATTTTCAATAATGTACCAATATTTCCAACCAATATTGCACCAGTATTGTCAAATGTTCACTGTCCATTTATCAGCAATATCGATATCACATTTTGTGACCAATATAACTTAACGAATATTCCAGCAATATTGGTATGAGAATATTCTACCAATATTTCTGAGACAACATACCTTCATGATGATTTTCAATGATTCACCGATATTTCCATATATAACACCAATATTGCCGAATGTTCACCATTAATTTCTCGCCAATATTGATATTACATTTTGTGTCCGATATAACTCTACGAATATTCAACCAATATTAATATGAGAATATTCTACCCACATTTGGAAACTGATATTGTACCAATATCGCCGAATGTTCACAGTTTTTTTCTCGCCAATATTATTTTCACAATATTTTGCCGATATTTTCGTAATATTGCACCGATATTGTCCCAATATATGTGTGCTACTTGGGTAATGTATCTTGTTCCTTATAGGACTGATCGAATTGTTATGGCCGCCGGTCGTGGTGACATTTTCATATTCATTTTTTAATATGATGTAGTTTTTTCCGATATCTGATGATGTTTGACCTTATCAGAGCCAGTTTTTTCTGGCTCTTCATTAGATTCAAATCAATCAACTTATTGTCCGTGTCTCAACCCATGGCATGATTGTTACTTATCCAGTGATGTTTGTTTAAATTGTATTGTTCGGTATGTTGATTTTATAGTCTTCACTCACATTTTATTGTCTTCGTTTTTTAAACTTTTAGGTACCTATTATTTGTCTGATGATGGCCGTAGCGCCGAAACCGGTTACATATGTAAAATTTCAGTTACTACTATTATATGAAGTGTGGTCGACCGACTTTGAGCCCCTAGTTTTTTTTCTTCTTGATTATTATTATTATTATCATTATTATCATTATTATTATTAGGTATTTTTTTTTTTTTTTTTGTCCATGGCTTCGACTACTATGGTCATTAGCCTTCATCTTCAAGTTTTTCATACTTGTTATTTCCTACAGGTGGGTAAGTAACTGTGTGGATTCATATTTTTCTCAATAGTCCAGTTTCTCTTAGAAATAATATAACCTTGAGTGTTTCACGTGGGGTGTTTCCAAGACAAACACTCATGTCATCTGACAAGCCTAGTTGTCTACGAAGTCGGAGGAAATGTCTGCAGTGTAGTAATATATGTTCACCGTGCAAGAAGACAGCAGGTGCATAATTGTCTCGGGCGCCCTGCGGCAGGCCCTGCAATTTGTGTCAGGGACCTCCATACCCATGACACGGCTACGGTAGACGAGAGTGTTGAAAACCCCATCCTGGCATGCCATGATGAACCCCTCTGTTTCCGATTTAAGCCCGCCTGACTTAAGAAAAGCGAAAGTCAGTTCTTTGGATAAGCTTCGGTCTTCAATGGTCTTGAAGTAGACCGAATGCATGGGCTTATCCATGTGAAGCTGCAGAAGCTTTTTCACTTCTGCAACTTTGATGCGGGCTTTTCTCCGAGCGGGTTCTAGCTCAGTAATTGAGTCCTGAGCCTCGCGCTCGGAGTCGAAAATCAGAGACAATTCATCGGCTGCTCGACGTGCTGCCCTGAAAAAAAAGCTCCTACTCCTGCCTCTTCATGGGTTTTAACCATTTGCAGAAGGGGATCCAAACTCCTGATGACTTTGCAGGCGCCATCCAGAACCATTCTGTTATGGAGATACTCCAAGCTCAAGAGTCCACGGCCACCCTGGTCTCTAGGTATATATAACCGTGGAACGGACGAATTTGGATGCAGACTCCTATGGAGATGCATCATCTTGCGAGTACTTACGTCAAGTTGTCGCAGCTCGTCTTGAGTCCACTTTATCACTCCAAATGAGTAAAGTAGGATCGGAACAGCAAGCATGTTAGTCGCAGCGACTTTGTTCTTCCCCGACAGTTCTGACGACCAGATCTGTCAGAGCCGCTGCCGATACTTGCTGCGGAGAGCGTCTTTTACTCGTTGTGCCTCCTGGATGTGAGTTTCCTCTACACCCAGGTAGGTGTACGTCTCTCCGGCATCCAGGTGGTGTAGGATGCTTCCGTCCACGAGCTGCGCGTCCTTGTCGTAGTTCTCGCATCGTCCTCTCTTGAGATGAACCAGTGCACATTTGTCCATCCCGAATTCCATTCCAATTGCCTGCGTGTACTCCTGCACCACCCTGAGGGATTGGTCCATATCCCTCTCACCAGAGGCATAAAGTTTGAGGTCATCCACATAGAATAAGTGGGTGACTTTATGCCTCCGGTAACTGGGTGGGCCGCAGTTGTATCCTCTGGTTTTGCGAAGCTCAACGGATAGTGGCAGAAGTGAGATGCAGAATAGGAGAGGGCTAAGGGAGTCCTCTTGAAATACTCCTCTCCTTATGATGACTGGCTCTGTCTAAACTCTCGCATTACCTGATGTTATAGTAAAGCGGGTCTTCCAGACCAGCATCAGTTGTTTTATGCATCTCACTATAGAATCGGGTACCGAAAGACATTTGAGCAAGTACACGAGTAACTCATGTGACGTTGTGTCAAATGCTTTTCGGTAATCGATCCAGGCCACAGAAAGATTCCGCTTGTACTGCACAGAGTCCTGTGTAATAGATCTATCTATCAACAGGTTCTCCTTGCAGCCAGCGACACCTCTCTTCGACCCACGCTGCTCAGAAATCCGTTGGTAAACCGGATCAACTGTTACGGTTTTATTTTGCACTACGAACTATCCGTTATTATTATTCTGGAATCATTGAATTTCGTGTTCTTAAGTATCAGATCGATGTCACACTCTGTATCATGTTCACTGTGCTATATGATAACTTCATGTTATACTGTATTATGAACTATCTTTCAGTATTTCGCCCCCCTGTACTCACCTTTATTTCAAACAATTTCGCATACATTATATTGTGCTCAGTAGGAGAGATGTAAATATAAGGATCCATCATTGTTTACTTTATTTTTATTTCAATGATTAAATCAATTGACAATCGATTTCTGACAATAATTATAAGTCAATATTTAATGACAGAGTTGACAGATAACATGTGAGATATTCTCTTAGTACAGATACTTTCTTTCTGACCCGAGATGGGTCCATAATACGTCAGCGATAGTTCGTCTTGAGAACACGAATGTCTGCAAGCAGTTGTGAAACCGTAACTTTTTCCTCAGCAGCAACACGAATAGTTGTTCATCAAATGTTTATCCGGATGGTGTAAGCACTGATCAGATTTTGTTTGTCGAGTATTTATTCCGGATGAATATCAGTTTAGTTCGAGATCTGAGTAAATGCCTTAGTGGTTGTTATAAACTTAAACTGAGTGTAGGATCCGAACTCACGATAAAAAGTTTCATGGATGATTTTACACTTGGAATCTGCTCGCACCATCCTTATAAATTATTCAGCGCCAGCCATCAGTCATCACGAAAATACTGTCGTTCATTTAAGTTTAATATGTCACAGAACTATTCTCAGATTCCTGTATGATCTAAGGAATCAGTTTCGCGTATAAATCACTATAAATCGATGCAATTGACAGCAGTGACATTTCATATTTTTGATATCTGACTGACATTTTCAATTTTTCACTTTTGATTCTTCCTTGGTACTTGTGGGAGTGTATGGCCGATTGAAATATCTCCATCGAATTATTCGATCATCTCTGTATGGATTTGGAGAATTTCAACATTATATGATTCATTACGTATCGGACCAATATTGGATGTTTGTATTTTGAATGAAATCATATTTTCTGCTCTGCAGGATATAAAGCCAAAGTAAGTTTTTTTTTGAGGTTAATATTTTCAGACTTGTAAGGTTCTTTTTATAACTTCAGAGCTCCTGTCTTGTCTATCCAACAAGTACCATTGTGGAAATAACTGACACAGACAATCCACAACATCGGAATTGTTAAAATAACCCTCAGCTACAAAAGAGGTTAGTATTATCTTTGTCAGTCAGCATGATCATTATACAATCAATTGAAGTGAACTCAGACTAGTATTGTTTATTTTTAGGGTCCTAGTCCTACTCCTACTCCTAGTCCTAGTCTTAATTCTAGTCCTCCTAGTTCTTGCCCTAGGCATAGGCTTCATCCCACTACTAGGGCTCTAGTACTACTGTTCATCCTCGTCCCTGGTCATTGTATGTCTGGACCATAGACTTATGCTGGTATCTATCATATACATCTACACTACTTGTCAAGAGTTTTTTTCTACATTGATTAACAAGAATACCTGCAGTTTTTGCTGTGTCTTCGACGACGAGCAGTCTTCCAGTTGAGGCCTGATTGCCTTGACCAGAGAGAAGAGGGATTCAATCATAAGTAACGCCATAGGAGCTCCACTGAGCATTCAGATAAGTCTGTCAAACCATAAAATATCAGGGAATGTCCCTTATACATGTGTAATATTTCACATTCAATATTAAGTTGTACGCTATCCCCGTGACGTCACATGAATAGCCCTCCTTAGGACCTTCCCTATATTTGTATCAATTTAATATACAAAACTATATATATCTGAAATCTGAATGCTCTCTTGAATGCAATTTCACTTACATAAATATATATGGTGTTATCATATGATTTGAATAGATAGTTTCAAGGTGTATGACTATTATTTCTTCATTAATCAACCCCAGGGTACTTGAAAATTTTACCAGATATTTGTAAATTGTTGACTCTACCGATAGCAGTGGTTTATCCCTTTCATCAGGGTGGTTTCTGATTTTGGCTAGCGAAAAATCAGTGGCGCACCGGAAAATTTACCCCTTCATTATATACTGTTACTCATATAATTCAAAAATACATGAACCGTACCCACACCCTAACTGAGCAGCTGGGAGGGTTAGTGGCAAGTACTTTATCTTCTGCATGAACCCTGCTTATCAAAACCTTGCCCCTAACAGATTGGCGCCCACCTTTTTTTAAAGTGAAATACTGGTAATTATTTCATTTTTCTTTATCAGGTACCTTGGGTTGGATAATGTTTTTTTTTTATAATTTGAAGAAAACATAGTCATAGTACCTATTTATTTTCTGAATTGGTGATAGGAAATCAATATTTCTGATTTGATTATCTTTTTTCTGATTTGAGATCCTACATCCAATTCTTTTGAAAATTGAGATTGAAAACCTCTGATAGGTACTACCCTTGTTTTGTGTTTTGAAAATTGAGGTGTGACTTGAGAATTTTTTTCGCTTTAGTTTTGCACTTGACTTCTGGTAGACTATTAGTATAGATCATTTCGGCGTCTACAGAAGTGCTTGTGATTTTTTTTGGTTTGTGGAATTTTTGGTATTCTCAAGGTCACTTTTCATTTTGTCAAACATTTATTTTTGAGAATAGCTATTGCTGATTCTCCACACGATTTTTTTCGTCGTATTTTGAATTTTGCTTTTTTCAAGTTGGATTTTTTTTTAATTTTACGTCGCGACGCCTACCGACGCCCAGCGTCGATTATTAAAAAGTGACTAATTTCGATATATTTTGGGATTGTGGTCATTTCTAAACTATTTTCAACTACCGACGCTTACCGACGCCAACCGACGCCAGACGTCGTTTTTCTAATTTTTGTACTTTCTTACATTTAGGGTCATTGTGAGTAAGATTTTGTACTTTTAATTTTTTTTCGGTGATTTTTAAGATTTTTTTGAAATGACTTCGACCAAAATAAAATTAGATGTTGGTTGTTTGACTAGAGAAGAGTTGGTATATGAAGCACAAATTCGAGGTCTTGGTGATGGCACTGATTTAACTGTTGCTGATCTTAGAGTAGCATTGAGGAAAACTCTATCTTTGGAAAAAACTACCCTAGCTATCAAAAGCTCTGCATATCCTTTCAAATTTTCTGAAGATTCTGCAGCTATTTCTGAAAATGTTGGTACTTTACAGAATCTTATTGATGATTTCTCAGGCACGGAAAGAGATCACAGATATAAAGGTATATGTTCAAAAATTGCTCATATCTTAGGTCGTATAAATAGGTGTAGTCCTCAAGATGATGCACAGAAGAAACTTAAGGCTGATTATCGAGTGCAATTGTTATTGTTATTGGATAAATTGCAAGAAAAGGCTCGAAAAGGTCATAAGGATCCTTCTGTCATTGATATTTCGGTTTTAAGACAATCTTTAGCAGCACCTAATGCTCATAGCTCTGTTGTTAGCTCTAGTGATTCTTCCAGTGATGAAGATGAGCCTGTGAAAGTTCGACCTGTTCCAGTTCGTGACTGGGGTCTGAAATTTACAGGAAAGCCTGGTATGATGTCATTTTGTACTTTTGTTGAGAAAGTAGGTGCGATGAGAAAGTCACGTGGTATAACAAAATCGGTTTTATTCAGGGATGCTGCGGATCTATTTGAGGGTGATGCATATACTTGGTATAATTTAGTTAAAGAATGGGCTACTGATTGGGAATCGTTGGTTCGATTAATGCGACAGCAGTTCTTGCCTGCTAATTTTGACAAGGATTTATTTGAAGATATTAAACGTAGGACACAAGGTCCTAAAGAGAGCATTGGTTTGTATGTTGCAAGTATGAAAAGTCTCTTTAATAAAATGCAAACTCCTGTGTCAGAAGAAGTGCAGCTCACTTTAATAGTAGAGCGGATTGATCCGTATTATCAACCATTCTTGGCTTTTAGACAAATAGGTTCAATTACTGAACTTATTGAACTTTGTCGTTCCCTTGATGAAAAACGAGACTTAGCAAGATCTTATATACCCCCACCACCTAAGAATAGATCTCTCATTCCAGAGTTAGCTTATGCGTCTTCTTCCTCAGATAATAATTGTAATTCCATATCAGACTTGGCCTCAGATTTAGCTGAAGTATCTGTGGTTAGTTGTTTTAATTGTGGTAGTGACAATCATACATTCAAGGGATGTTTGGCACCTAGAAAGAAATTTTGTTTCAAGTGTGGGAATCATAATGTAACGGTTCGTGATTGCCCAAAATGTTCTAGACCTAGTACAAGTAGATCAAATAATAATCAGAATAGGAATCAAAACCCTAGACCAAGACCATCAAATGGTAATGTTCCGGAAAACTCTGCGAGGAGATCTTAGATGGTCAAGTAATTTCTCCTCAGTCAAATGATTTGACCATTTCTATGTTAGATTCTAGGAAGCAAATTATTCTTGATTATGTATTGTCTACTGTTTCGGGTGATGAACGTCCATACCTTGATGTTTCTATTTTAGGGTGTCCTATAACTGGATTATTGGATTCTGGAGCTTCCAGAACTATTGTTGGTTGTATTGGTTTTGAATTTCTGAAGCAACTGGGACTTAAGCTTGAAAGTTCTGTCAGTGAGTGCAGAGTTGCTAATGGTCAAATTTGTCGAAGTATTGGGTTTGTGACCACGCCTCTGTGCTTAGTTGACAAAATATGTGTTATTGATATTTTAGTTATCCCTGAGTTGCCTCAGAAATTAATTTTAGGTATCGACTTCTGGAGGTCCATGAATATAATCCCAGATTTGAGACAAAGAGTTTGGCATTTTTCTAAAGATTGTCCAGCTTCAATTGAAATTTGTGGAATAGAAGATAATTCGATGCTCTCTCTTTTTCAACAAGAACAACTTAAAGGTTTGGTTGATGAAATGACGGATTTAATGGGTACTTCCTTAGGTAGAACACACTTAGTTGCTCATAATATAGAGTTGCTCCCAAATACCAAGCCGATCAAACAACGCTATTATCAGGTGTCTCCTGTCAAACAACAAGTTATTGATGATGAAATCCGAGAAATGTTGTCACGAGATATAATAGAACCTTGTAAAAGTCCTTGGGCTTCCCCTGTGTGCATGGTGAAAAAGAAGGATGGATCATACCGTTTTTGCGTGGACTACCGTCAACTTAATTCAGTTACTGTTAAAGATGCTTACCCTTTACCATATATTTCTGCAATTTTAGACCAACTTCGGGATGCAAAATATATGAGTTCATTGGATATTAAGAGCGCATACTGGCAGGTACCTATAGAGGAGTCTTCTAGAGACTATACCGCGTTTACAGTACCTGGTGGACTTTACCGTTTTAAAGTGATGCCCTTTGGATTGACTAATGCTCCAGCGACCTGGGAACGTTTAATTGAGACTGTGTTAGGCCCAGATTTGTCCCCTTCAGTTCTAGTATATTTGGACGATATAATCGTCGTTTCTCAGGATTTTGATACTCATCTGGAAACTTTACGTAAAGTATTTGATAGATTACATTCTGCTAGGTTGACTGTTAGTTTTGATAAATGTCATTTTTGCCGTCCTGAGTTGAAGTACTTGGGCTATATAGTTGATCGTCATGGACTGCGTCCAGATCCTTCCAAGGTGGAAGCTATTTTGAATATTCGAGCCCCTACTTCACCAAAACAGGTGAGACAGTTTATTGGTACCGCTTCATGGTATAGGAGGTTTGTACCTCAATTTTCGTCAATCGTAGCACCATTATGTAATCTAACAAAGAAGAATGTCAAATATTGCTGGACTGAAGAATGCGAAAAATCTTTTCGTTTCTTGAAAGAATGTTTGGTTAGTGCACCTATTCTTACATGTCCAGATTTTAGTAGAACTTTTTATGTCCAAACTGATGCCTCAGCCTATGGAATTGGAGCTGTTTTGAGCCAAAACTTTGATGATGGTGAGAAGGTTATTGCATATTTGTCTCGATCATTAACTGCTCAGGAGCGGAAATATAGTGCCACGGAACGAGAGTGTATAGCTGTTATTTGGGCAGTGGAGAAACTCCGGCATTACCTGGAAGGCTACCATTTCATCATCATCAGTGATTGTCATTCCTTACAATGGCTTCATAGTTTGAAAGATCCTCAAGGTAGGTTAGGTCGATGGGCATTGCGTCTTCAACCATTTGATTACAAGATTATTCATCGTCGTGGATCTGAGCATGCGTGTCCTGACTTTCTGTCTAGGTCTGTTCCTATTTCTGTTGATTCTGTGGATGTCGATAATTTAAAGTTGAAAGATTCCGAGAATTTCGATTGCTCGAGTAGTACTGATCGATGGTACCAGAAGTTAGCAAATGGAATAAGGCAGAACCCGGCTCGTTATCCTTGTTTTCGTGTGAACGATGAATATCAAGTTTTCAAGTTTGTTCGTTCCCCATACCCTGAACTGTCAAGTCCAGCTGATGAGTGGAGATTAGTTGTCCCCAAGGAAAGACGCTCAGGAATAATTGAAAGACATCATGACGATCCTGTAGCAGGTCATGCTGGTATTTATAAGACAGTAGCTCGTATTGCAAACAAATATTTTTGGCCAAAACTCAAGTCTGATGTGACAAGGTACGTTCGCCGTTGTCAAGTTTGCAATTCGATCAAACCTGAGCAGAAACCATTGTCAGGGCATATGTTGAGTAAGACTCCCACTGCTGACAAACCATGGCAACTCATCAGTGCCGACTTAATGGGCCCCTTGCCTCGAAGTTCAAAGGGATTTGCATATATTTTGGCTGTATGTGATGCATTCAGTAAATTTGTTCTACTTTTTCCTTTAAGATCTGCTACCGCTAGTAATGTAGTCAAAATTATGGAAGAGCAAGTCGTGCTCATGTTTGGCGCACCCAAAACAATCATTGTAGATAACGGTGTTCAATTCAAAAGTAAACTTTTCAAAGATCTTGCAAAAACCTACAATTATGATATTGCTTATACTGCTAATTATCATCCTCAGTCTAATCCTACTGAGAGAGTGAACCGTGTTATTAAAACTATGCTCACGGCATATGTTTCGAAAAATCATAAGATGTGGGACTTGTATCTTCAGAAGATTGCTTATGCTATTCGGTCATCCAAACATGAAACGACTGGTTTAACTCCAAATTTTGTTAATTTTGGGCGTGAAGTATCTCTTGATGGGAAAAACAAAATTTACATTCCTGGTGACTCTCCTTTTCCAGTTTGTTCTGCCGAAGATAAGAAAAATGCATTCTCTCGTATTTATAAGGATGTTCAAGCCCGAATTATGAAGGCTCATCAGAAGAGTAAGCAGCATTATGATCTTCGTCGGCGACCTGTGAAATTTTCTGTAGGACAAAAGGTTTTGAGACGAAATTATGCAATCTCGGATGCATCTAAAAACTTCACGGCAAAATTATCCGCAAAATACCTTGGACCGTTCACTATTGTCAAAATTGTATCACCTTGGACATATGAATTGAGAGACGAAAAAGGGAAAACGTCTGTATGGCACGGTAAGGACTTGAAATCGCATCCACCAGATGATGAAACATCTGACTAATCCATCTTTCTTTGATCCATCCACACACTATTAGCCTATCACTCAGTATTAGCATATCACTCAGTTTCAGATTACCTTGTCGGGGTAGAAGTTGGCTATCCCTAGCTTTTGCTTAAAGATACTTGAACTATATACAGTTCCCAACTAGTGGTAGTTTGTACAGCAATGTATAAACTCGATACCACGACAGAAACACCTCTGTTTGATTTTTGTTCTCTGCAAATAGTAACCTTGGGGTAGAAGTTGGCTATCCCTAGCTCTGGCTTAAAGATACTTGAACTGACACAGTTCCCAATTAGTGGTAGCTTATACAGCAATGTATAAACTCAAGACCACGACAGAAACACCTCTGTTCGATTTTTTGCTGTTTGCAGATATTGTGTCAACCTTTCGATTGTTATGTCAACTTGTCGATGGTGGCTAGGTATTCTCTAATTTTTCCATATTTAGTGAACTTTGTACGTCTGTTGCACTTTGGGTACATTCTTGAGTTACCGCTACCTGATATGAGTTGATATCCTATGATTTTAGTGTCACACAACTGGATATTTTCCGTTTGCCATGTTATATTGTTGTTTGCAACATTTTGTATTGAGTCTACCATTAGGTGGAATGAGTATTAATCAGACTGTATAGAATTTTTGTTCTTAATTGAAACTCCTTATGTTGCTATTTGTTAGTCATGGGATTTATATTCTTACAGTCATCTTCAGTGCTTTTGTATTTAGGTTTTTAGCTTTGCACTGTTGCATATTTTGGAGCTATTTTTGTCAACATGAGCACTGATATCCTCCAGTGAGGGATTTGATAGATTAAATACTCATCCTCCTTCGTAGATCATTTTGTTTTGCATGGATACTTTTTCCAGTTTGTTGTCACAGGTAAATCTGAAACTGAGCTGTTTGATCTCTCCCTTTTCGCTATGTTATCACCAGATCGATCCAACTTGACACAATTCGCGCGTATAACTCCTTTTTTTTTTGTACTTTTGCTATTGATATTTTTTTTTGGTAGGGACCTAACCGTAACAGGCGCGGGCTGGTTGCGGACCGACTACCTTCAATGGCACGTTCTGTTGAAATTGGGTAGATGTGTCGTGAGGACTTGGCCCGGCGGAATCGCGAGTTGCCTACGGGCGCCCGCCACAGTGCTGAGGCCTCATTTCACCCTACTTTGATTTCTTCGGAACCGTTGAGCCGCAAGATTGTCCGCGGTGTTATGGTCAAGGAACAATCCCGAATATATTTTTGTTTATGGAGATTTTTTGTTTATTCCAGCGTCAGAGCTGTTTCAGGCTGGTGTGTCCTATATCACACTAGGGCTTGTTGGAGGTCCTGGGTATATATCCCAAAATTTCTAAATTAATTTTTCTTTTTTCGGTCATCCAACAACGTAGACGAGTTTTACACTCCTGTGGTTCTTTTGCAGCTGGACGTCTGCGTGTTGCGATTCGGATTGGACCAGATTCGGAGCTGATCACCGGCGCGACTCCTCATCTTTACGCGAAGACCCCTCTGAACCCGGTCCGAATCTCAACCGTGGCGACCCCTGCAGATGGACCACAGCGTAGCCTTTAACTTGACTACTTTAAAGTAGTAGAAACCGTGGAGTTCTACTACAGATTCACTACTTTCAGTAGGTTTGTTGTTGCATATAGCATTATGGCAACTTATATTTTTGTAATAAATATCTCTACTGGTCTGAGTTCAACTTGATTGAAAATGTGAAGCTAATTTTTTTTTCCTTTGATCTGTTGGCTTTCAATATTTAAAGTTTTCGTGTTTGCATTTGGAATTTCTTATCGTCATTAAAGTCCATGGAACTTTAATGCCTCCCGGAGTGGAGGGGGGATTTGTTACGGTTTTATTTTGCACTACGAACTATCCGTTATTATTATTCTGGAATCATTGAATTTCGTGTTCTTAAGTATCAGATCGATGTCACACTCTGTATCATGTTCACTGTGCTATATGATAACTTCATGTTATACTGTATTATGAACTATCTTTCAGTATTTCGCCCCCCTGTACTCACCTTTATTTCAAACAATTTCGCATACATTATATTGTGCTCAGTAGGAGAGATGTAAATATAAGGATCCATCATTGTTTACTTTATTTTTATTTCAATGATTAAATCAATTGACAATCGATTTCTGACAATAATTATAAGTCAATATTTAATGACAGAGTTGACAGATAACATGTGAGATATTCTCTTAGTACAGATACTTTCTTTCTGACCCGAGATGGGTCCATAATACGTCAGCGATAGTTCGTCTTGAGAACACGAATGTCTGCAAGCAGTTGTGAAACCGTAACTTTTTCCTCAGCAGCAACACGAATAGTTGTTCATCAAATGTTTATCCGGATGGTGTAAGCACTGATCAGATTTTGTTTGTCGAGTATTTATTCCGGATGAATATCAGTTTAGTTCGAGATCTGAGTAAATGCCTTAGTGGTTGTTATAAACTTAAACTGAGTGTAGGATCCGAACTCACGATAAAAAGTTTCATGGATGATTTTACACTTGGAATCTGCTCGCACCATCCTTATAAATTATTCAGCGCCAGCCATCAGTCATCACGAAAATACTGTCGTTCATTTAAGTTTAATATGTCACAGAACTATTCTCAGATTCCTGTATGATCTAAGGAATCAGTTTCGCGTATAAATCACTATAAATCGATGCAATTGACAGCAGTGACATTTCATATTTTTGATATCTGACTGACATTTTCAATTTTTCACTTTTGATTCTTCCTTGGTACTTGTGGGAGTGTATGGCCGATTGAAATATCTCCATCGAATTATTCGATCATCTCTGTATGGATTTGGAGAATTTCAACATTATATGATTCATTACGTATCGGACCAATATTGGATGTTTGTATTTTGAATGAAATCATATTTTCTGCTCTGCAGGATATAAAGCCAAAGTAAGTTTTTTTTTTGAGGTTAATATTTTCAGACTTGTAAGGTTCTTTTTATAACTTCAGAGCTCCTGTCTTGTCTATCCAACAAGTACCATTGTGGAAATAACTGACACAGACAATCCACAACATCGGAATTGTTAAAATAACCCTCAGCTACAAAAGAGGTTAGTATTATCTTTGTCAGTCAGCATGATCATTATACAATCAATTGAAGTGAACTCAGACTAGTATTGTTTATTTTTAGGGTCCTAGTCCTACTCCTACTCCTAGTCCTAGTCTTAATTCTAGTCCTCCTAGTTCTTGCCCTAGGCATAGGCTTCATCCCACTACTAGGGCTCTAGTACTACTGTCCATCCTCGTCCCTGGTCATTGTATGTCTGGACCATAGACTTATGCTGGTATCTATCATATACATCTACACTACTTGTCAAGAGTTTTTTTCTACATTGATTAACAAGAATACCTGCAGTTTTTGCTGTGTCTTCGACGACGAGCAGTCTTCCAGTTGAGGCCTGATTGCCTTGACCAGAGAGAAGAGGGATTCAATCATAAGTAACGCCATAGGAGCTCCACTGAGCATTCAGATAAGTCTGTCAAACCATAAAACATCAGGGAATGTCCCTTATACATGTGTAATATTTCACATTCAATATTAAGTTGTACGCTATCCCCGTGACGTCACATGAATAGCCCTCCTTAGGACCTTCCCTATATTTGTATCAATTTAATATACAAAACTATATATATCTGAAATCTGAATGCTCTCTTGAATGCAATTTCACTTACATAAATATATATGGTGTTATCATATGATTTGAATAGATAGTTTCAAGGTGTATGACTATTATTTCTTCATTAATCAACCCCAGGGTACTTGAAAATTTTACCAGATATTTGTAAATTGTTGACTCTACCGATAGCAGTGGTTTATCCCTTTCATCAGGGTGGTTTCTGATTTTGGCTAGCGAAAAATCAGTGGCGCACCGGAAAATTTACCCCTTCATTATATACTGTTACTCATATAATTCAAAAATACATGAACCGTACCCACACCCTAACTGAGCAGCTGGGAGGGTTAGTGGCAAGTACTTTATCTTCTGCATGAACCCTGCTTATCAAAACCTTGCCCCTAACACAACTACTAGGAGTACTCGCATGTACAAGATGCGTGTAAACAACTTGTAACATGCATTCAGGCAGGTAATTGGTCTGTAATTCTTCGGATTGGACAAATCTTCAGTCTTAGGGAGAAGCACAGTTCGCCCCTCGATAAACCACTCAGGGATTTGCTGCTCCCCATTCAGCCAGCTATTGAATATCCTGGCTAAATGGTGGTGGGTAAAGGGAAACTTTTTCCACCAGAAGTTATTGATCCCGTCGGGACCAGGAGCAGCAAAGTTCTTTGAGCCCTTCAGGGCTTCTCGAACCTCCTCAGTGGTTATCGGTTGGCGCAGTAATTCGGGCTCAGGCTCTCGGTATCTTCCGCAGAAGGTACCGAACTGCGCCAGGGCTGGAGTATCTCTGTTGAATGGATGCCTCACTTCGTAAATATCATTATTATTATTATTATTATTATTATTATTATAGTTCATATGATTCCAGTCACGACCCTGCGGCCTCCGACGTCACGTAGAGTCGCGCTGGATAAAATCCAGTGACTACTCCTCACAGCCTGTAAGGTGAATAATCACTGGGACCAAGTACCGTGTGCCCTAAGTGGACGCAATGATCCTAGTATGACGGCCTTCTGCATTCCACCAGCCAGGATGTGTGCCTTATCACGGCAAGCTGGGATTTTCTGGATCTCCGAGAGCAGCGTGTGTCGTGTGCCTCCTAGGGAGCCGATTATCAGGATGACCAATTCCACAGAATGGTCTGGATAGAGCCGGCGGAGTTCGAAGAGAAGATCTCGATATTTAGTCCGTTTTTCCTCCTCCTTCAAAGCGATGTTCTGCCTGAGGGTGGGGAATGAGAAGTTCCAATAAATTCGGCACCTCTCATTCTCCACATTCTCCATTATTATTATTATTATTATTATTATTATTATTATTATTATTATTATTATTATTATCATTATTATTATTATTATTATTATTATTATTATTATTATTATTATTATTATTATTATTATTATTATTATTATTATTATTATTATTATTATTTTAAATTCATATAATTCCAGTCACGACCCTGCGGCCTCCGACGTCACGCAGAGTCGTGCTGGATAAAATCCAGTGACTACTCCTCACAGCCTGTGAGGTGAGTAATCACTGGGACCAAGTACCGTGTGCCCTGAGTAGGCGCAATGATCCTAGTATGACGGCCTTCTGCATTCCACCAGCCAGGATGTGTGCCTTATCACGGCACGCTGGGATTTTCTGGATCTCCGAGAGCAGCGTGTGTCGTGTGCCTCCTAGGGAGCCGATTATCAGGATGACCAATTCCACAGAATGGTCTGGATAGAGCCGGCGGAGTTCGAAGAGAAGATCACGATATTTAGTCCGTTTCTCCTCCTTCTTCAAAACGATGTTCGGTTCGGCTGGCGCCGAAAACTCGATCACGAACATCGCTTTGGTTTGATGGTCGAGGAGGACTACATCAGGCTTGTTAGCTTGTATTTGCCTGAGGGTGGGGAATGAGAAGTTCCAATAAATTCGGCACCTCTCATTCTCCACAACGGACTCAATATCCCCTGGAGCATAGGGCAGCACTGGGGTCTCGTCTATTCCGTACGAGTGCCTAAGGTGATAATAGAGCACTCGCAATGCCGCATTGTGTCTATGGATATAGGCCGAGACTGCATACACCGTGCAAGAAGACAGCAGGTGCATAATTGTCTCGGGCGCTCTGCTGCAGGCCCTGCAATTTGTGTCAGGGACCTCCATACCCATGACACGGCTACGGTAGACGAGAGTGTTAAAAACCCCATCCTGGCATGCCATGAAAAACCCCTCTGTTTCCGATTTAAGCCCGCCTGACTTGAGAAAAGCGAAAGTCAGTTCTTTGGATAAGCCCCGGTCTTCAATGGTCTTGAAGTAGACCGAATGCATGGGCTTATCCATGTGAAGCTGCAGGAGCTTTCTCACTTCTCCAGCTTTGATGCGGGCTCTTCTCCGAGCAGGCTCTAGCTCAGTAACTGAGTCCTGAGCACCGCGCTCGGAGTCGAAAATCAGAGACAATCCATCGGCTGCTCGACGTGCTGCCCTGAAAAGAAAAGCTCCTCCGCCTGCCTCTTCATGGGTTTTAACCATTTGCAGGAGGGGATCCGAACTCCTCATGACTTTGCAGGCGCCATCCAGAACCATTCTGTTATGGAGATACTCCAAGCTCAAGAGTCCACGGCCACCCTGGTCTCTAGGTATGTATAACCGTGGAACGGACGAATTCGGATGCAGACTCCTATGGAGATGCATCATCTTGCGAGTACTTACGTCAAGTTGTCGCAGCTCGACTTGAGTCCACTTTATCACTCCAAATGAGTAAAGTAGGATCGGAACAGCAAGCATATTAGTAGCAGCGACTTTGTTCTTGCCCGACAGTTCTGACGACCAGATCTGTCGGAGCCGCTGCCGATACTTGCTGCGGAGAGCGTCTTTTACCCGTTGTACCTCCTGGATATGAGTTTCCTCTACATCCAGGTAAGTGTACGTCTCTTCGGCATCCAGGTGGTGTAGGATGCTTCCGTCCACGAGCTGCGCGTCCTTGTCGTAATTCTCGCATCGTCCTCTCTTGAGATGAACCAGTGCACATTTGTCCATTCCGAATTCCATTCCAATTGCCTGAGTGTACTCCTGCACCACCCTGAGGGATTGGTCCATATCCCTTTCACCAGAGGCATAAAGTTTCAGGTCATCCACATAGAATAAGTGGGTGACCTTATGCCTCCGGTAACTGGGTGGGCCGCAGTTGTATCCTTTGGTTTTTCTGAGCTCAACGGATAGTGGCAGAAGTGAGATGCAGAATAGGAGAGGGCTGAGGGAGTCCCCTTGGAATACTCCTCTCCTTATGATGACTGGCTCTGTCTGAACTCTCGCATTACCTGATGTTATAGTAAAGCGGGTCTTCCAGACCAGCATCAGTTGTTTTATGCATCTCACTATAGAATCGGGTACCGAAAGGCACTTGAGCAAGTACACGAGTAACTCATGTGACGTTGTGTCAAATGCCTTTCGGTAATCGATCCAGGCCACAGAGAGATTCCGCTTGTACTGCACAGAGTCCTGTGTAATCGATCTATCTATCAACAGGTTCTCCTTGCAGCCAGCGACACCTCTCTTTGACCCACGCTGCTCGAAAATCCGTTGGTAAACCGGATCAACTACTAGGAGTACTCGCATGTACAAGATGCGTGTGAACAACTTGTAACATGCATTCAGGCAGGTAATTGGTCTGTAATTCTTTGGATTGGACAAATCTCCAGTCTTGGGGAGGAGCACGGTTCGCTTCTCGATGAACCACTCAGGAATTTGCTGCTCCCCATTTAGCCAGCTATTGAATATCCTGGCTAAATGGTGGTGGGTACAGGAAAACTTTTTCCATCAGAAGTTATTGATCCCGTCGGGACCAGGAGCAGCAAAGTTCTTGGAGCCTTTGAGGGCTTCTCGAACCTCCTCAGTGGTTATCGGTTGGCGCAGTAATTCGGGCTCAGGCTCTCGGTATCTTTCGCAAAAGGTACCGAACTGCGCCAGGGCTGGAGTATCTCTGTTGAATGGATGCCTCACCTCGTAAATACTCTTCAAGAAGGTTTCCACCTGATCAGCAGTCGGCGGATTGTCAACCACACTTGGAGGCGGTTGAAATAAGCGAGAGGGCTTCTCGCGGAATTGTTTATTCTCTGCCAGTCCTCTCGCTCGCCTCTTCAGTGACTGTTTTGCAGCCACTAACATCCGTATCCTTTCGAGGCAATGCTGTTTGATGGTGAATAGCACTGCCTCATTAAGTGTGTGATGGGTGCGACGTAATTTAGTGGCCATCCGTCGCACCTTCGATGTGAATGGCCTGTTGGCACTCACATAATCCATCACACACTGGATACGGGAAGTGTGTTGTCTCGCCTACTGGATCTTGGCTTCCATCTTTTGTACCCGCCGATCGGCCCTCTCAATCGGTGAGACCGTTTGTATAGGTCTCTCTGGCTGAGAGGACCGAACCACGTCATACACGGCACAATTGATGTGCCAGATGTCAGCCCCTTTCGGAAGCGTTTCTCGAAGCGATTCATCCATCCTTGCAAGGTCTCGGGTCCGCAGGGCTTTAATGTTGAGTAGGCTCCTGTGGTTCCTGATTTCGCTCACCTCAGGAAGCACACGATCCCCTCTCTCGTTGTCGAGCAGGATGGGTGGAGCGTGTTCCTCCACACCATCTTCCTGCCGAGAAGGGACTCTCACGTATTATTATTATTATTATTATTATTATTTAAGTTCATGTAATTCCAGTCACGACCCTGCGGCCTCCGACGTCACGCAGAGTCGTGCTGGATAAAATCCAGTGACTACTCCTCACAGCCTGTGAGGTGAGTAATCACAGGGACCAAGTACCGTGTGCCCTGAGTAGACGCAATGATCCAAGTATGACGGCCTTCTGCATACCACCAGCCAGGATGTGTGCCTTATCACGGCACGCTGGGATTTTCTGGATCTCCGAGAGTAGCGTGTGTCGTGTGCCTCCTAGGGAGCCGATAATCAGGATGACCAATTCCACAGAATGGTCTGGATAGAGCCGGCAGAGATCGAAGAGAAGATCTCGATATTCAGTCCGTTTCTCCTCCTCCTTCAAAACGATGTTCGGTTCGGCTGGCGCCGAAAACTCGATCACGAACATCGCTTTGGTTTGATGGTCGAGGAGGACTACATCAGGCTTGTTAGCTTGTATTTGCCTGAGGGTGGGGAATGAGAAGTTCCAATAAATTCGGCACCTCTCATTCTCCACAACGGACTCAATATCCCCCGGAGCATAGGGCAGCACTGGGGTCTCGTCTATTCCGTACGAGTGCCTCAAGTGATAATAGAGCACTCGCAATGCCGCATTGTGTCTATGGATATAGGCCGAGACTGCATACACCGTGCAAGAAGACAGCAGGTGCATAATTGTCTCGGGCGCCCTGCGGCAGGCCCTGCAATTTGTGTCAGGGACCTCCATACCCATGACACGGCTACGGTAGACGAGAGTGTTGAAAACCCCATCCTGGCATGCCATGATGAACCCCTCTGTTTCCGATTCAAGCCCGCCTGACTTGAGAAAAGCGAAAGTCAGTTCTTTGGATAAGCCCCGGTCTTCAATGGTCTTGAAGTAGACCGAATGCATGGGCTTATCCATGTGAAGCTGCAGGAGCTTTTTCACTTCTGCAGCTTTGATGCGGGCTTTTCTCCGAGCGGGTTCTAGCTCAGTAACTGAGTCCTGAGCCTCGCGCTCAGAGTCGAGAATCAGAGACAATTCATCGGCTGCTCGACGTGCTGCCCTAAAAAGAAAAGCTCCTACTCCTGCATCTTCATGGGTTTTAACCATTTGCAGAAGGGGGTCCGAACTCCTGATGACTTTGCAGGCGCCATCCAGAACCATTATTATTATTATTATTATTATTATTATTATTATTATTATTTTTATTATTATTATTATTATTATTATTATTATTATTATTATTGTTATTATTATTATTATTATTATTATTATTATTATTATTATTATTATTATCATTATTATTATTATTATTATTATTATTATTATCATTATTATTATTATTATCATTATCATTATTATCATTATCATTATTATTATTATTATTATTATTTGAGTTTATATGATTCCAGTCACGACTCTGCGGCCTCCGACGTCACGCAGAGTCGTGCTGGATAAAATCCAGTGACTTCTCCTCACTGCCTGTGGGGTGAATAATCACTGGGACCAATTACCGTGTGCCCTGAGTAGACGCAATGATCCAAGTATGACGGCCTTCTGCATACCACCAGCCAGGATGTGTGCCTTATCACGGCACGCTGGGATTTTCTGGATCTCCGAGAGTAGCGTGTGTCGTGTGCCTCCTAGGGAGCCGATAATCAGGATGACCAATTCAACAGAATAGTCTGGATAGAGCCGGCGGAGTTCGAAGAGAAGATCTCGATATTAAGTCCGTTTCTCCTCCTCCTTCAAAACGATGTTCGATTCGGCTGGCGCCGAAAACTCGATCACGAACATCGCTTTGGTTTGATGGTCGAGGAGGAATACATCAGGCTTGTTAGCTTGTATTTGCCTGAGGGTGGGGAATGAGAAGTTCCAATAAATTCGGCACCTCTCATTCTCCACAACGGACTCAATATCCCCCGGAGCATAGGGCAGCACTGGGGTCTCGTCTATTCCGTACGAGTGCCTCAAGTGATAAAAGAGCACTCGCAATGCCGCATTGTGTCTATGGATATAGGCCGAGACTGCATACACCGTGCAAGAAGACAGCAGGTGCATAATTGTCTCGGGCGCCCTGCGGCAGGCCCTGCAATTTGTGTCAGGGACCTCCATACCCATGACACGGCTACGGTAGACGAGAGTGTTGAAAACCCCATCCTGGCATGCCATGATGAACCCCTCTGTTTCCGATTTAAGCCCGCCTGACTTGAGAAAAGCGAAAGTCAGTTCCTTGGATAAGCCCCGGTCTTCAATGGTCTTGAAGTAGACCGAATGCATGGGCTTATCCATGTGAAGCTGCAGGAGCTTTCTCACTTCTGCAACTTTGATGCGGGCCTTTCTCCGAGCAGGCTCCAGCTCAGTAACTGAGTCCTGAGCCCCACGATCGGAGTCGAAAATCAGAGACAATTCATCGGCTGCTCGACGTGCTGCCCTAAATAGAAAAGCTCCTACTCCTGCCTCCTCATGGGCTCTAACCATTTGCAGGAGGGGATCCGAACTCCTGATGACTTTGCAGGCACCATCCAGAACCATTCTGTTATGGAGATACTCCAAGCTCAAGAGTCCACGGCCACCCTGGTCTCTAGGTATGTATAACCGTGGAACGGACGCATTTGGATGCAAACTCCTATGCATATGCATCATCTTGCGAGTACCTACGTCAAGTTGTCGCAGCTCGACTTGAGTCCACTTTATTACTCCAAATGAGTAAAGTAGGATCGGAACAGCAAGCATGTTAGTAGCAGCGACTTTGTTCTTTCCCGACAGTTCTGATGACCAGATCTGTCGGAGCCGCTGCCGATACTTGCTGCGGAGAGCGTCATTCACACGTTGTGCCTCCTGAATGTGAGTTTCCTCTACACCCAGGTAGGTGTACGTCTCTCCGGCATCCAGGTGGTGTAGGATGCTTCCGTCCACAAGCTGCGCGTCCTTGTCGTAGTTCTCGCATCGTCCTCTCTTGAGATGAACCAGTGCACATTTGTCCATTCCGAATTCCATTCCAATTGCCTGAGTGTACTCCTGCACCACCCTGAGGGATTGGTCCATATCCCTCTCACCAGAGGCATAAAGTTTGAGGTCATCCACATAGAATAAGTGGGTGACCTTATGCCTCCGGTAACTGGGTGGGCCGCAGTTGTATCCCTTGGTTTTCCTGAGCTCAACGGATAGTGGCAGAAGTGAGATGCAGAATAGGAGAGGGCTAAGGAAGTCCCCTTGAAATACTCCTCTCCTTATGATGACTGGCTCTGTTTGGACTCTCGCTTCACCTGATGTTATGGTAAAGCGGGTCTTCCAGACCAGCATCAGTTGTTCTATGCATCTCACTATAGAATCGGGTACCGAAAGACACTTGAGCAAGTACACGAGTAACTCATGTGACGTTGTGTCAAATGCCTTTCGGTAATCGATCTAGGCCACAGAAAGATTCCGCTTGTACTGCACGGAGTCCTGTGTGATAGATCTATCTATCAACAGGTTCTCCTTGCAGCCAGCGACACCTCTCTTCGACCCACGCTGCTCAAAAATCCGCTGGTAAACCGGGTCAACTACTAGGAGTACTCGCATGTACAAGATGCGTGTGAACAACTTGTAACATGCATTCAGGCAGGTAATTGGTCTGTAATTCTTCGGATTGGACAAATCTCCAGTCTTAGGGAGAAGCACGGTTCGCCCCTCGATGAACCACTCAGGGATTTGCTGCTCCCCATTCAGCCAGCTATTGAATAAACTGGCTAAATGGTGGTGGGTAGAGGGAAACTTTTTCCACCAGAAGTTATTGATCCCTTCGGGACCAGGAGCAGCAAAGTTCTTGGAGCCTTTGAGGGCTTCTCGAACCTCCTCAGTGGTTATCGGTTGGCGCAGTAATTCGGGCTCAGGCTCTCGGTATCCTTCGCAGAAGGTACCGAACTGCGCCAGGGCTGGAGTATCTCTGTTGAATGGATGTCCCACCTCATAGATACTCTTCCAAAAGGTTTCCACCTGATCAGCAGTCGGCGGATTGTTCACCACACTTGGAGGTGCATCAAGATGCTACTCAAATGCAGCATAGGTTAAGATGGAAGGTAAGATAAGAGGTTTAGGCCCCATGTGGCCCCCTTATTTCCAGAATAGAGACTGACGACCGTGAAGATTCTGTGAAATTAAATTACTCTTGAAGAGAGGACTAAAAGTACTTTGAAAGGTGAACATACCTCAAAGATATAACATCCTAGTGTTATAGCAAAACGGGAGACGATACAAAATGGTGTCATCTAATGGCTGTGCCGGCTCGAACGAAGATTTACAACTTTGAACAAAAGGTATGAAGTCATACTCTGTTTTCCATATCTATCAGGAACAACAGCACTGTATACCACTATATTACTTCAGAAAAATGTAGACTTCATGGTTAAATTCACTTCGCCGGCTGGAGCACTAAAATCACTACATTCTTTCTCTTCAGTCAATCTCTATCTCCGCAGTAAAAATTAAACCAAAGCGCACATCATTTTGCGTATCATTCTCAGTTTCGTCATATTTCGTCATTTCCCAATTTCCGGATTTTTCGGACTTTTGTCGATTTGACTTTATTTACATCTATTCTGTCAAGGTCAATAGAATTACTCCTCACCTTAGATCATCAATAATCAGAACTCACGGAACGACTGATACATTCATTCTTTTCAATTCTACCACACCTGATCTCATTGATATCCGATTGGTTACGAATCCTATTCGACCAACCATTTGAGAAGCGAACCCAGGTAGAACATCATATTGGCTAGAACTTGGTTTCATATTAGCCCAATATTCGAATAATGAATATGGAATTACTAGATTGCACCAATATCAAACCAATTTTTCATTTCAATATTCGATCATCATCTGGCCACAGAAAGATTCCGCTTGTACTGCACGGAGTCCTGTGTGATAGATCTATCTATCAACAGGTTCTCCTTGCAGCCAGCGACACCTCTCTTCGACCCACGCTGCTCAAAAATCCGCTGGTAAACCGGGTCAACTACTAGGAGTACTCGCATGTACAAGATGCGTGTGAACAACTTGTAACATGCATTCAGGCAGGTAATTGGTCTGTAATTCTTCGGATTGGACAAATCTCCAGTCTTAGGGAGAAGCACGGTTCGCCCCTCGATGAACCACTCAGGGATTTGCTGCTCCCCATTCAGCCAGCTATTGAATAAACTGGCTAAATGGTGGTGGGTAGAGGGAAACTTTTTCCACCAGAAGTTATTGATCCCTTCGGGACCAGGAGCAGCAAAGTTCTTGGAGCCTTTGAGGGCTTCTCGAACCTCCTCAGTGGTTATCGGTTGGCGCAGTAATTCGGGCTCAGGCTCTCGGTATCCTTCGCAGAAGGTACCGAACTGCGCCAGGGCTGGAGTATCTCTGTTGAATGGATGTCCCACCTCATAGATACTCTTCCAAAAGGTTTCCACCTGATCAGCAGTCGGCGGATTGTTCACCACACTTGGAGGCGGTTGAAATAAGCGAGAGGGCTTTCCACGGAATTGTTTATTTTCCGCCAGCCCTCTCGTTCGCCTCTTTAGTGACTGTTTTGCAGCCACTAACATCCGTATCATTTCGAGGCAGTGCTGTTTGATGGTGGATAGCACTGCCTCATTGAGTGTGTGATGGGTGCGACGCAATGTATTGGCCATCCGTCGCACCTTCGACGTGAATGGCCTGTTGGCCCTCACATAATCCATCACACACTGGATACGGAAAGTGTGTTGTCTCGCCGACTGGATCTTGGCTTCCATCTTTTGTACACGCCGATCGGCCCTCTCAGTCGGTGAGACCGTTTGTATAGGTCTCTCCGGTAGAGAGGACCGAACGACGTCATACACGGCACAGTTAATGTGCCAGATGTCAGCCCCTTTCGGAAGTGTTCCTCGAAGTGATTCATCCATCCTTGCAAGGTCTTGAGGCCGCAGGGCCTTAATGTTGAGTAGGCTCCTGCGGTTCCTGATCTCGTTCACCTCAGGACGCACACGGTCCCTTCTCACGTTGTCGGGCAGAATGGGTGGAGCTTGTTGTTCCTCCACACCATCTTCCTGCCAAGAAGGGACTCTCACGTATTGCCTAGCGCGTAGGTGAGATACATAATCTCGCAGATTTTGAGCAGTGAATGCTCCATGCTCTGGGTGTTGTTCAATCCACAGAGCATGCATCCGCCTCATGTATCCCCTACGCCTTGGATCGCTGCTCTCAAAGCACTGCAGAAGGTCGTCCCTCAGATCATCTGTCCACTCAAAGCGTCCATTTTCCTCGCGGTCGTTATCAGGCTGTCCGTCCTGTTGGGCCCCACCACCTTGCCTTTGACCCCTATCCGGCTGGGGTCGGTTGTGGGGGCCCTGTCCTCTGTTAATGGGAACCAGAGTATTTGGACCTGCCAGGGGGTTAACCTAGCAGGCCCACGGCTGACATGAAAGGAGAAATGAATTTCTCCTTCTGGGTGCGCTCTCGCTGCCAGTCCGATTTTGCACCCTCAGCTCGGAAAGGTGGTGTCGCTACTCACCATAGGCAACCCTCTGAGAGATTAGCCCTCCTGCCATATTATTATTATTATTATTATTATTATTATTATTATTATTATTATTATTATTATTATGATTATTATTATTATTATTATTATTATTATTATTATTATTATTATTATTATTATTATTATCATTATTATTATTATGAGTTTATATGATTCCAGTCACGACCCTGCGGCCTCCGACGTCACGCAGATTCGTGCTGGATAAAATCCAGTGACTACTCCTCACAGCCTGTGAGGTGAGTAATCACTGGGACCAAGTACCGTGTGCCCTGAGTAGACGCAATTATCTTAGTATGACGGCCTTCTGCATTCCACCAGCCAGGATGTGTGCCTTATCACGACACGCTGGGATTTTCTGGATCTCCGAGAGCAGCGTGTGTCGTGTTATCATTAGTATTATTATTATTTAAGTTCATGTAATTCCAGTCACGACCCTGCGGCCTCCGACGTCACGCAGAGTCGTGCTGGATAAAATCCAGTGACTACTCCTCACAGCCTGTGAGGTGAGTAATCACTGGGACCAAGTACCGTGTGCCCTGAGTAGACGCAATGATCCAAGTATGACGGCCTTCTGCATACCACTATATTATTATTATTATTATTATTATTATTATTATTATTATTATTATTATTATTATTGATGCTGTAAACAATAATATCAATTTGGAACTCCAAGTTTCACTTCTCACATTACCCTTTTTACGAATGTGAAATGGTATATTGGATAAATAAATGTTCTGTGTTCTATTCTTAACATGTGTATATAATTATGTGATAATAAAAAATACTCAAATCGCAGGCTGATCGAAAAAAAAACATTTTCGCACATTTATTTTGAATCTTCAATATCAGAAAATATATCAGGGATATATCTAGTACAAAGTGAAAGTTATTCCAAAAAAAAAGAGAAGAATATAATTTGAATTTGTTCTAAAGGAACCTCTCACACATGATATCCTCGATATATCATTCAAAATACACATCACATCATTACTTCCTCGCAATAGACTATATGAATTTTTCTCAATATAAAACATACTTTTTTCAGAATATATATTCCACGCTATTGAACTAAGAGTTGGAAAAAAATATTGAACAGCCATTTCCTGATTCGCCGTAGAAATAATAATTTTCATTGTACAGGGTGTTTCTTGAGTAGGTACGTGTAAAAAAAATCAGGGACATGTTGCTGATGTCGAAATAAGAAGAAGAAGAAGAAACGTTTGTATAAACTTATGCCCTCAAGTTATTCATTTCTGAGATACAGATTGTCATAGTTTGCTTCTTATTTCAGTTTTTGAGAATGAATCCCAAAATGATCATGATATTCGAGTGAAATTCATTCTGACGTCAGCAACATTTTCCTGAATTGCTTACACGTACTTAAGAAACACTCTGTATACATGGTGATTCATTAGGGATGGAAAATCTCTGAACTACAGATAGTAAGCACTAAAATATCAAGATTGAGCATAATATGCTCGATAAGAATGTTGCTGGTTTAGGAGATAGAGGGTATTCTAGGGGAAGATTATACGTCAAAATTGCTCAATAACTTTGTAAATTTTAGCGGCATGAATATAAAATCTCGTAGTTTCAGGTTCTCTGACATAAGGAATACGAATTTGCAACTAATTTTGTGATTACTCATTGTCGAAGTAAGATAAGTTAAACCTGAGACACCCTCTGTACCTATATTTCAATCTCAATTTCAATATACAATTATATCCACTTCTTTTTATTGTTTCCAGGACCTATCCATATTTTTTCATACAATAAATATCATCTGAGGTTATTGTTCAGAAACCCTCTGTAGATACCGCGTTAGAAGTCGAGTAGTCGTAGGATCCCTTCGGAAGGCAGTTATTCTTATTTATGTTGTTGACAATTAATGTCAGAATATTTTGATGACAAGTGTATCAGAAAAGTCAAATATACACACAATTCCTGATCCGAACATGCTACATATACCAGAAAATAAGCTCACAGTTTTCCAACATGAACAAGTTATCCAGCAGCATTTTTGGGAGCGTTGGAGCAAAGAATATATAAGTCAAATGCAACAACGAGGTAAATGGAAGCAAACTCAAGGATCTCTCAAAGTGGGACAACTTGTGGTCATGAAGGATGACAATCTACCAGTTACAAAGTGGCGTATGGGTAGAGTTGTCCTACTCAAGCCAGGCAAGGACGGCGTAGAACATGTAGCAGATGTGACAACGGCTGGTGGAGTCATCAGGCGTGCTCTTTCCCGAATCTGCCCTTTACCAGTGGAAGATGGATTTGAAAGCAAAGACTTTCAAGGCATGTTCAGAAACCCTCTGTAGATACCGCGTTAGAAGTCGAGTAGTCGTAGGATCCCTTCGGAAGGCAGTTATTCTTATTTATGTTGTTGACAATTAATGTCAGAATATTTTGATGACAAGTGTATTAGAAAAGTCAAATATATATCAATTCTGTTCTCATTCTGCTGGAGTCATTTATTCCATCACATAATCATATACAGTCCATTCAACCCCAGAACAGTTATGATTAATGGTATTGCACCACCTGAAGCTCAGATATGGAAAATATGAATTCAGGCTATAGGAAATCTGGATGGAATGAAAGACATTTGTGGTACTTTTCATTTCCACCTTTTATTGAATAAAATACATATACGATACAATAAGTTCCTGAATACACAATTATAATATAAATTATAATAATTATTATTACATTGTGATATGTTTATGACGATCATCGAAAGTCGAATCGGTATAATATAGTGTTCATTCATTCATTCATTTAGCACCCATCTGTATGGAACCATCCAGTGCGCTGTACGTCAAGAATGCATCATGGAGAATCAGTGCGTAGACTTTAGTGTTAGATGGAAACTTTGTCTTGCGAGTTCCAAACTCCAACTTGATATCAACGGTTGAGGCTTTCATTGCATCAGGCTGATGGTAGCAATCGATGATGAAGAGAGGATTTTTCCTAAATTCCTCGATACTCACCATTGGTTCACCCATATCTTTACCGTAGTAACTCCGTTGAAAATTGTCGTATGCATAATAAGCTATGGCGTCCAACTTCTTATCGAAATCCAAATTCCATCGCTCGTATGGGTAAACTTCTGAATTCAAATATAGACGGAAATTGTTGACTCCAGCATGAATGAATTTTGTGATGTCCTTGGAAACATTATCTGTAAGATCGGTGTGTTGGAATCCAATTATAACGTATCGAGGAAGCTCAAGGCTATTGGTTGTTTTTACAGCCCAAATATCTGAAGCTGTTTCACGAATGGCATTACATGCCTTATTCTCCACTCGATTTTGTTCAACTCAATATCTGCATCACAGTCGCCCATGTAGGAATTTTTGAATGAGCGAGCAATGATGAGTATCAATTCCTGCTTTATATTCAGAATACCTTTATTGTAATCCTCAGCAAACCCCATCAAATATTTGAGCGGTAGTTTGCCGCTGAAAATATGGGTCGATTGATCAAGAATAACCTGTTTTTCATCACATAAACCCCATCCAACTGTTTCTAGGAATTTAACATTCGATGCACCATATGAGATCATAGTTTCCATTGTGGTAGTTATGCCGGGTTTTCTTACCATAGATACTTGTTCATCCCCCATTTCATATCGGATTTCGTCGAAGAGAAAAGCCAGGGCATTATTAAAACATGGTTTTGCCGCTTCATGTGGTCTAAATTTTCCCTCAATATAAATGTAGCGTTCAGAAATGTCGAGTATCAGATCTTGAAAATTGACGGCAATTCGTATTTCATCGGAATTTTTGAATGATGGTGAACCGTATGGCTTGTACGTATGCTCATGTAGGCTGACAAGCGAATGATCGAAGATTGGTTCTTCGAATACCTCCAACTGTAAGCTGGTGGATGTCGTGAAAACCATTTTCTTGCTGATTATAACTTTTTTTTTGGCTCCAAACCAATAGATTTCAAAAATTGAATGTCGCTCACAGACAATCTACGTCTATCCAGTTCAGCGGGTTCTGTTCGAATGAATCCAACACCGCGCTTTTTGCTCTTCTTATTACTATGGATGCCATAGAAGTTGGCGTTTGTTTTCGTTAGTGATACCAGCTTTGATTGGTTTCCAAAACAAAACCCAATTTTTTATCTTATATATATATATATCGATAATGTTCAAGTGAGCTGTTTCAATTCCAGTTTCACTATGATTTTCTCTCCTCGAAAATCTATCGGGTGATTATCTTCATCCAAAATTCGCAGTGTGATGTTGTCGATTAACTGACGCCCAATTGGGCTGATCGGTAGATATATAACATTTGTCGGCTCCTTTGACAGCTTATATCCAGGTTCAACATCAATATCAAACTCATACAGAGTATGCGCCTCTGCACCATTGGTGTAAACACCTGCGGTAATATTACAATCAACTTTTATTAGTCGCACCTTCATAATATTCACCGGTGATGTAGATATATGTAACTGATTGGGTGGGTATACCCTAATTTTTTTCTGCTCGAATCCCAACACGCTGGCTATGGAATTTTCACACGCCGTTAGTATATTATACATTGACTTCATTTCACATTTGAGGGTATTATTATTGGCGCGAAGAAAAAAAACTTCATCGATATCACGATCATTTTGTTGTGTTTCGTCAGCTATAGTTTTTTGTATAACTCTATCAATTTCATCTATCTCGTATACACCTGGCGGTATAGTAACTATGTGGGATGTAGAAACAGCTCCTTCGAAGGTGTAATAACCAATTTTATTGTTTTTCTCATCTATATTGAGTATAGAGTTGTATGAGTAGAATCCATGTAATCCTAAACCATAAGTTTTTTTCACATCTAGTTCAATGGGTGGGTAGAAATCAGCAGTCAAAACATTGCTATCTCCTGATATAGTGAACGTTTGCGACATGTTGTTTCGTTTTTTTTTGGAGGGAGAGATGAGAAAAAAACAGTGAAAACTATAGCATACGTCAATTCAAGCAGCGCGACTCATTAATTTGTGTCGGTCATACAACCTTATTGCTGCATGCACAAATGAAGAATGTTTCGGTTTTCAGTAGTCGAAGGGTTGATATCGAATTTATTTTCAGTTGCTACATTTACATCATTCATCTGACAGAAACAACAGAATATTCTTCTTGGTAATGGCCCATCATTGGTGTCACTATCCTCCTCCTCCTTCTGTTTCGTGTAATGTTTCTCACAAAATCTATATTTTGATATATCTGGATCTTTTTGTAATTGTTCCGGCAATTTATCCCACACTAAAGCAATCTTATGTGGGGCACACCCTATGAGAACTTCTTTCGGCATGTCAGCAAGTTGTTTTTTCGACATTTTCAATAGAGAACGTAGTCGCGAATAAGCCAATAATGCATGCCCCATCCTCTTGATACTTTCCCTATCCATTTTTTTCACGATTTTTGGTGGTGCTGCTGGTGTTATTGTTAGACGATAAAAATTTCAAGCACAAGTGACCACACCAGACTGTGTTGTAATCCTGTTGACGCTTGTAGTTATATGTAATTTTGATGGCTCCTGTCGATTTAGATCCTCTTTTCAAATATTCCACCAACTCCTCAGGTGGCGGTAAATCACCATAACTATCATAATAATCCACTGTTCCATTCCATTTCTTCTTATATGCAACCCAATGTGTACCTCTACCTCGGCTACTATCGAGATTTATTATGGCTGATTCTATGCGACGCGGCCCTAGTTTGAGTAGATTGTCTCTCATAAATATACCTCGAAAGTGTGGTACTTTCATTATATCAATATAGTGTAATAGATCAATGTCGGTTAAGGCCCTTCGAGGTAACTCATCTAGTTTTTTGAATTCTGCGGCTTTAGATAAATACCCAACCCTTTTCGGAACGGTTTCAAATTAACTCCTCTGCCAACCTTCCCAAGAGCGATCGCCTCCATATTTTCATTATGTCGATTCGCTTCGGCGAGTTGTTGTCTACTCTCTTTAGCCGAATTGATGGTGCGAGCTATACCAGCACTACCTGCAGCCAAACTTCCCAATGCTGATAAGCCTGCGAAAATGGGTATGAGCAGAAGAATACCGTCGACTTCTGGAATTGGTATTATCCGAGGTGTGCGAATATTATCCTTTCCACCAGCGATCTCAACGAATTTTCGAGCAGCTTCAATTGCCATTTTGGATGTCTTGGCCAAATTTGTGATGAGTTCCCCTTTTTTCCAAATCCGCGTGATACGTTGCGGACTTTGTGGACTATTCCCGATCCAAAAGCAATTTTTTTTCACCGCTCTTCGATTCATTCTTCCTTTTCCTAGGTGTGCGATTTTTTTTTCACCCCACCACTTGCCGTCCCGCATCCCATACCGAAGCGCCTCTTTCCCTTCATTATGTTTGTGACCAACCAAGATGAAGTCCTCTCTCCTAATTTGGCGTCCTTCGATTTAACACGCTCCCAGGCAGCTTCCTCTAATTTTTTGTCAGCTAAATGTCTCGCTGATAAATCGTTCGGGTATTCAAGATATGCTATGTCGTGTTGCCTGCAAGCTTTATCCAACTGATTTATACCAGGATCGCCGCGAGCCAGTCTTTTTTGTAGTTTTGTTCCGGGCCCGCAATATTGATAACCACCAGGAATGTGTAATTCAAACGGTAATTTATTGATCAAGGTATTGACAACTCCTTCACCAATATTTTGTTTCCGACCACGCCTATTTCCTTTTTTATGATTAATATTTTTTTTACAACTAATCGATGTGTAAGGCATCACCTCCATAATATAAATGAGTTTTGTAATGCTCGCACCGCCTTATATATCATTCAACCACCATACAATGAAGAAAGTGCAACAGAAAGAAATATTCAATGTAGAAAACTTTGATGAGAAAGTAGGGTTAGGACACAATATTGGTTCAAACCGCCGACATGGACCTCTGTTCCCTAATACGATTCGCGCTCTCATAATTGGTCCATCGAATTGTGGAAAAACGAATGTTATGATATCACTCCTCACCAATGACAACGGCTTACGTTTCGCCAATATTCATCTCTATTTGAAATCATTATATCAACCCAAGTATGAGTACTTACGTGCGGTATTGGATCCGATCAAAGATTTGGGATTTTGTAGCATATTTTTGACAATATACTATACTGCGAACGGTAGCTCTTATGTCAGTAGGCAATAGGCATGGATTCGTTGTTTTCACTAAGTTTTCAACAACTGAGATGGACCATACATTATAAAAATCATAAATGCTGTTCATATAGGATAGATGAAAATCATGAGCGCCACTGAATCTTTAACAGCTTATATAGCTGGGGATAGACCCAGAAACCCTGAAATTGAACTGCATGATAGCTATGAATGGTGAGAGAGATCTATAATTAAAAAGGAACAATTATTCTTGAATATAACATTTTATTCAGTATGCCATGAAATTTTACATGTGGCACTGTTGTGGTTATGGAACAAACCACCAATAAAATGATCATTATTAGTTGTTAACTTAGAATTATGATGAAATTAGATACAAATGAATATCCTATCACAAATACCAGGTAGCTAACATCTAGAGATCCTATCAAAATAGCACTTGTAGAATTTTGATATTTGTGACATTCGTCAAACATCAGATATATGGTGAATACTTACTTATTACATGTATTATGAATATGTACAATGAGTATTTACACAACAGTCTCATAGGATCTAACAGGAGGTCTCAGAAGATAATGTACCTGTTGACTTGCTGCTGTAATTCCTCACAACAAGATTGTATCATCATATTATACCAAAAACCAAAATCACTGGACATTCCAGATATCAAATATTACTTCAACATAATAAACGAAAGGTGAACGGACTATACAAGATACCACTTAGCTGTTATCTTCCAACTTAGCTGGAATGTTGTTTCTCCAACAGCAGGTCCTGATCACTCAGCATTACTGTGCCCAAAGACTATACTTGAAACTATAGTTGTATAGGCTCTTGGTATTCTCCAAGCAGCAAAACAGCATGATAAATTCTCCCAGGATAGGAGCATGATGAAAGATGAGAGCATAAACAATGCATCAAGATGCTACTCAAATGCAGCATAGGTTAAGATGGAAGGTAAGATAAGAGGTTTAGGCCCCATGTGGCCCCCTTATTTCCAGAATAGAGACTGACGACCGTGAAGATTCTGTGAAATTAAATTACTCTTGAAGAGAGGACTAAAAGTACTTTGAAAGGTGAACATACCTCAAAGATATAACATCCTAGTGTTATAGCAAAACGGGAGACGATACAAAATGGTGTCATCTAATGGCTGTGCCGGCTCGAACGAAGATTTACAACTTTGAACAAAAGGTATGAAGTCATACTCTGTTTTCCATATCTATCAGGAACAACAGCACTGTATACCACTATATTACTTCAGAAAAATGTAGACTTCATGGTTAAATTCACTTCGCCGGCTGGAGCACTAAAATCACTACATTCTTTCTCTTCAGTCAATCTCTATCTCCGCAGTAAAAATTAAACCAAAGCGCACATCATTTTGCGTATCATTCTCAGTTTCGTCATATTTCGTCATTTCCCAATTTCCGGATTTTTCGGACTTTTGTCGATTTGACTTTATTTACATCTATTCTGTCAAGGTCAATAGAATTACTCCTCACCTTAGATCATCAATAATCAGAACTCACGGAACGACTGATACATTCATTCTTTTCAATTCTACCACACCTGATCTCATTGATATCCGATTGGTTACGAATCCTATTCGACCAACCATTTGAGAAGCGAACCCAGGTAGAACATCATATTGGCTAGAACTTGGTTTCATATTAGCCCAATATTCGAATAATGAATATGGAATTACTAGATTGCACCAATATCAAACCAATTTTTCATTTCAATATTCGATCATCAATCCATTGCCAATATTTTAATAACATTGAAATTTTGTGACCAGCCGATATCAATTTGTCAATATTTATTTGATATTGGAGGAATATTAACGATCACAATATGTCAATTTTCATGATGGGCTGATATTGCATTTCCAATATCAAATCGATCTTGGAAAGAAATATTGACTCAATATCCAATTTATGATGGTTAGTGAATATTGCATTGCATTGTCCAGCAATGTTGTAATAACATTGGAATTTTGTTTCCAGCCGATATTTATTTACCAATATCTATTCGATATTGGTGAAACATTGACGATCACAATGTCAATTTCCATGATTGGACTAATATTGTATTTCCAATATTGAATCAATCATGGAAAAAAATATTGCATCAATATCAGATTTATGATGGTTGGTGAATATTGCTCTTCGTTGTCCAGCAATATTGCACTGATATTGGTGATTCAATATCATTTCGATATTCAATAATCAATCCAGTGCCAATGTTGTAATAACATTGAAATTTTGTGACCAGCCGATATCAGTTTGCCAATATTTATTTGATATTGGCGAAATATTAACGAATACAATATGTCAATTTTCATGATGGGCTGATATTGTATTCCCAATATCGAATCAATCTTGGAAAACATATTGTATCAATATTTTGTATTTTTATTCAGCCAATATTAGTTCATCAATATGCGACCCATTTCAGATAGATATAACTAATGAAATATGCCAGAACCAATATTGCACTGACATTGGATTTCTAATATCGAATCGATATTCGTGATATTTCTCTTAGTATTTGAGCTACGTTATAACAGCTGGCGCCACTAGCACGCCTCCAACAAACGACTGCTGAGAGACATCAAATACCGCATTCGTTCAACTTGCAAACTAAGTATTCTGGGATACAGGAAACGAAAATGGATTTGATATTGTACAAATATCGCAATTTTTTAATGAGGCTAATATGGCTTCAAATTTTGATTTCGAGTTTTGTTGAAAAACGAAATTCAATATTGGTTGAATATTATAATTCAACATGAAGATAATATTGCAAAATAATCACATCCTTATTTTAGCCAATATAGTAGAGGAATATGAATTCAATATCGATTTCACATATGAAAATTATAAGAAACCAGTTTTCTATAAGTTGGCATCATATATTTGTCAAATCTTGTATACGAATATTAACTCGATATTGGATAGAGCATATCGAAACAAGATTGAAATTCAACATAGCACCAAGATTCCAGAATGTTCACATTGATTTATTGACCCAATAATTAGAATTAATATTTTCCCAACATTCACCATTTATTGACTCAATATTGAACCAATATAAGTGTTCTACCTGGGAAGTAGGTAGAGTGGCTAAAGTCCTACCAGCTGTTTGTCGTCCTAACCTCAATATTTTGAAATGTCAAAATATAATTATCATGATCAAAACAATGGATCTAATTACATGAAAATTATTTGAAAGGTGGCTGGAATACTGTGTGATCAGGCGACATCAGTTTATAGCAAACATCATGTGAAACTCAGTGTCCTTTTCCAATTCATATCAACAGGAGAAATCGAAACATTATAGAATGATAACAATACAATCTTCCAACAATTCATACAGAGTAGAATTGTTATGTGATAACTTTTATGCAGTGACCTTTCCAGTTGATACTTACAAGGTATGATTAACATTCTTTAAATGATATTGACAATCTGCTATAGATCGGTGATAGAGGATTTCCCTGTTATTGATAAGTTGTGTTTGTTTTCGAAATGACTAAAGAATTATAAGCACAAGTTTTATTCCAATGGTAGAGTTTGTCACTGATCAATATGTAAAAGTGATATCTAGTAGCAATTTTCATAGACTGCATAATATAGTGTTAATTAAAATTGCTACACTACCCCCCTCCGAGAAAAAAAATTGTTATGGCACATGACAATTTTCTGAGAGACCGCAAAACTATCCTGAATATAGGAGACAAAATCAGAATTTAACTGACATCCGCAATATAAGTCAGTGGGTACCCGGTACTCCGCGGTACACTGAACTTAAAAATTTAAAAGTGCTAAGCACTGTCAAAATGGTGGCCGAAAAATGTAAAAGGTTAAATTTTGTGTTTAGGTTATATCCAAGGATTCCCAAGTAAATCCTAGTGAAATATAGGTTTCACCACCCTGAAACAGCTCAACGCCGAACAAAAAGAACAAATAAGCTTCGGGAGTGTTCCACGTCCGCTGGGGTTGGTCGTCTCAATGACTACTCAGTCACGTTGAAAGAGCGGTACTGGGGAGCGTGCATCCCTGGGGCCTTGCGTGAACCAAGGATTACACCTCTTGCCAGCCCAACCAAAACTGATCCCAACATTCATGGTCCCTACAGACAAAAAATATAGGTTTGTAACCAAATTCGCAAGAATGCAATATACCCTTTAGAAAAAGGGGTCCGAAGGCGAGCCGCAAGTCGAACGCCTCGGACAATCGTCGTTAGCAAAAAATTGCTAACGAGGCAAGTGAAAACAGGAAACATGACATCGAAGAATTACTAATAAAACTTCTATCTTTCCTTAACAAACAAAAAGGAATCCTTCATCAGGAAACATTTTTTTTTTAATTTTTTTTTTTTTTTATTATTTTTTGTTTTTTTAATTTACGAAAAAATTCAATTCAATATTCGTACGTGAATATACTAGTGATAAGTACTAGGTAAGGTCATACAAGACCTTGGTATTGAGTGTGACCATTGTTTCGGATTTCTTAATACTACAGTTATATTACATTGTATTACAAATTATATTACAAATATACAAGTTCATGGAACTAGAGACTTTCCACTGTGACTCTATATAAGAGTTGGGTTCCTCTATCATTATAACACAAGAAAGGTATTTGACCTTGATCTCCCTGAAAGAGTAGATGATTTATCAATCATCACTTAGTAAATCAATAGGTAATTAGTTAGCACAAAAATGTCTATCAGAAATGTGAAGTATTTAATACTTGGAAAAAAACTTCTCCAAAAGTTGCATGTGCCTTCAAAATGTGGCCACTTGTGGGACTCTTACCCACCAGGTGGTAATGTGCCCTGGCAACGGTATTCTCACCCCTCCGTTGCAGAGGTTTGATCGAGGAGATCAAAGAAAACCCTAAATGATTGTCCAAAATTATGATAATGTAAACGTGGACCATGTGTATTTTTCTTTCTAATCATGTTCCATTTTGGATAAATTGATATCTACGCGTATCACACGCCTTTTCTAAAAGGGTCAATTTTGGTAAGGGTCACAATTGGGTAAAGTCAATATAAGGTGAAGTCAAAATCGGTTGGTGTCTACCAATGGGAATCTAAGAAAGAAGAATATTATGTTTAGTACTCAACAAGCAAATATATACTTTGAGTATCAAAGACATCCTGAGTGTCTAAATCCAAGATACAGAAAGAAAAAAATAAAATATCGGAAAACTATTATAAGGACTTTCTTGTCCAAATGTGAACTTTGTGAAGTTAATATTACTTTCTCGAATAATTCCATCATATTTACAAATCGCATCTAAACTATATATAAACTATATTTCTATAATGCATTATCGAATTATTTCAATACATTATCAGTCGACTCAGCGACTGTGAGTGGATGGCCAATCCAAAACAAAAAAACGTACATCTCCATTGATGTCTATATCTCAAGCAAAAAAAAAATAGTATACTATACGACTGCTCTATCAAATCTGTACTAAATCACGTGCTGTATTATCTCAAAATGTACTATATATCGAAGCTGTACTATATAATGCCGCTATATCTACATCAAAACTATATCTCAAAATTGTATCGAAGCTATATCTATATTGGTACTCATACCAGATCTATACAAAAAAAAGGGCTATATGCAAAACTGAATTGCTAAACTATATTCTTGAAAATATTATGACCTACTCTGCTAGCTGTCAAATCAAAAGTTGCTATGAGTAATGTCAAACTAGCTAAAAAAAATCATTCTGTACTATCAGAAGCACTTTCCTCATCTGAACAATCAGAATTAGGTAGGCTTGAGCCATAATAAGGCTTCAAGTCTTTTATGTGCCATTTCCCTACTTCGGCTTTATCTTCAAAATTTATCAAATCATATACTAGAGGTGAACATTTTTTCTTAATAACACAATGAATGTACCTGGGTTCTAGTTTGGCCGAAAATCTATCTGCAGCATTAGATTTTTTCTTATTTCTGCGCCAAACATGTTCTCCCTCTTCGAAAGAAATATCTTTTTTCCGCAAGTTATATGACTTTGAATTTCTCTGGTATGCGGCATGGAGTTTACCCCTAACCTCTTTGAAAATATCATGTAAACCATGGAGATCTTTTGCATAAGCATCACGATCACCAGGGGTGATTTCTATATCGTCTTTCGACACAACACCATTATCATAATACTTTCCTGAAATTGGGGGATGTCTCCCAAAAACTAAAAATGCTGGAGTAAACCCTGTAATCTCGTGTTTCGCGGTATTTATTGCTTGCTATATTTTGTGTATCTCTAAATCCCAATCACGATGTTCCTCTATGTAACTGCGAATTGCTGTCTCTATAGTACGGTTATTCCGTTCGACAAAATTACAATGAGGTGAATACACTGCGTTAAACCAAATTTTATTTACTCCATACGTATCACGAAGCTTTCTGAAAGCATTTGAAGCAAACTGTACGCCATTGTCACAAATAATTCTTTGTGGAACTCCATATACCAGAAATATTTCATTCTCTAATATCTTTATCAAATGGTTCGTTTTAGCATCTCTTAGCGGAAATAAAAGTGTGTACTTGCTGAACCAATCTGAAATGACTAAAATATATTTATTCCCTTTCCTGGAGGGTGGAAGTGGACCAACAAAATCCATACCTATTACTTGAAATGGCCACTTAACGATTTTTTCTTTTCCCATTAAATCCATTCTGGCATTATTTGGCATTTTCTGAGAACCACAAACGTCGCATGAGCGAACATATCTCAAAATATCTTTTCTCATTTTAGGCCAGTAAAACCTATCTTGTACCCTATTTAAAGTTTTGAAAAAACCAAAGTGAGCGTAATGAGGTGGATCATGACATGCTCTTATCACTTCCTGCCTTTGTGGTTTTGGTACAAGAAATTTCCATTCAGGAATAAGTGAATTTATAGGGATATTTTTAGACGGTGCAAATTTAAAAATAAAATCGTTTTCAACCTTCCATTGTGGAAATCTATCAGGATGTTCTGAAATCTTTGTACGAAGATTGTCATAATATGGTTCTATTCTATCAATGTCTATATCCATAGAAGTACTGAGTGCTAAAACGTTTTTACCATCAAAATCTAACTCATCATCAGACAAATTGTCTTTTTCAGGAGTCATTCTTGAAAGAGCATCAGGTACTACATTCAGGGCTCCTTTTTTATGGACCAAATCGAAAGTGTGTTGTCTTAATCTGACAGCCCATCTTTGTAATTTACCTGAGAGGTTTTTCAAATTGTTAAGCCATAGCAACGAAAAATTATCTGAAATTATTGTGAATCTAACACCTTCAATATAAGCTCTGAATTTTTCAACACAAAAAATCAATGCAAGCAACTCTTTTTCTACAGTAGAGTAGTTTCTCTCTGTTCGAGATAAAGATCTACTAGCATAAGCAATAACTTTTTTGACTCCATCAATTTCTTGTGTCAAAACGCCACCCAATCCAGTATTTGAAGCATCACACTGTATTGTGAATTTTTTAGAAAAATCTGGCTGCGACAAAATAGGTGAAGATACTAACAATTCTTTAATTTTAATGAAAGAAGTCTCTGCTTCTTCACTCCAAACGATTGGCTGGTTTCTCTTTTTGCCTTTCAAGAGGTCATTGATAGGTGCCATTAGGGTTGAAAAATCTTTTACAAATCTTCTGTACCAAGAGCACAGACCTACGAACCTTTTTATTTCCGTTGTGGTTCTTGGACGTGGATAATTCACCATACTAGACACTTTATCTGGATCTGTTCGAAGTGAGTTTGAGCCTACTATAAAGCCTAAAAATTTTAAAGTGGTCTTAAAAAATTCACATTTGTCTATATTGACTGTTAGATTGGCCTCCTTCAATTTTTCTTTAACTTCTCCCAATAATTTGAGGTGTTCTTCAAAACTAGAGCTTGTGATAATAATATCATCAATATATGAAAAGATGTTTGGCTCATAACGTGGACCAAAGATAGCGTCAACCAAACGTTGCTGCGCTTCAGCTGCATTACAGACTCCAAATGGCATGGTTACGAATTGGTATTGCCCTCTCCCTACTACACTAAAAGCTGTCTTTTCCCTGGACTGAGGGTCCAAGGGAAGTTGCCAGAATGATTTTCTCAAGTCTACCGAAGAAATATACTTTGCGTTTCTTAAAGATGATAAAATTCTTTCTATATTTGGCATGGGGTATGCATCATATTTAGTGACGGCATTCAAAGGACGTCCATCAAAGCAGAAACGATATTCGTTATTTTTCTTCTTAACAAGCAAAACTGGAGAATTCCAGGGGGATTGTGCTTCTTCGACTACCCCTAGTCTAAGCATATCATCAAGTTCCTTGTTTAATATTTCTTGCATATATGGAGACATAGGAAAAGGTCTTTTTCGAAATGGAGGAGCATCACCAGTGTCTATATTGAATGTTATTTTATTTGTCCTGCCCAGTCTGTCTTTGCTATCAATTTCTTTAAATGATTTTATAACCTCTTCTGCTCGATTCCGTTCATCAGCAGGGAGGTCTTCTAATTGACTATATTACTTGACTATAACTTGAAATAGGCTGAAATTTACTAAAATCCTCTACTATATTAATTCTGACAGTATTCTTCAAACTACTCTGTATATGCCAAGTGTTCTCATAAAAATCGACTTTAACTCTAAATTGTTTGGCAAAATCACATCCAAATATAAATGGTTGAGGCAGGAAAGGAACTATAAGGGCTTTAATGATTTGACAGATTCCGTCAATATAAATAGGTAGGTCTACTACACCTGTAACTTTTTTCTGTGTGCCGTCTGCTGTACTAATATTTTGGACTGAAGACTGAAAAGTTTTTAAATCAAAATTTTTCAAAATTTCTATACCTGGTGAACCAACAACAGAAGTATTCGCTCCACTGTCAAACAAAGCTACTATATTTTGGTCAAACAATTTTACCTCAATATAGGGTCTATTATCTAAAGGCTTTTTGATAAATAGTGGAGAAGCTTCACTATGTGAACAAGTAGGTTCTGAAATGATCGGTTGGTCTGGGCATTTGGGACGATCACCATGCAAATGCCCTCTTACTAGTTTTTTGTACATGATGGACAATTCGTAGATTTTACATCAGGCAAACCGCACTTGAAACAGAACACCCTCTTCCTTGCATTACAGAACTTAAAGTTGTGATTTGCACCACCACAATTCCAACAACTCGAGGTATTGAAAGTAGTTCCAGGACTCGAAGTATTTCTGGAAGAATTTCCAGGATTTGAGGTATTTCTGGAAGAATTTCCAGGATTTGAGGTATTTCTGGAAGAATTTCTAGGAATTGAATTATCTATTCTTACCTCAGGTGCTCTTTGGTTACTTGAACTAGTACTAGGAGTGTTATTACTACCTGTACTATGTTGCCTGTTATTAAAAGTACTTGACGAATTACTTGCAAAATTTCTATTTGTCCCATGATTGTTATTTTGAGTTCTCAACTGGTTATTGGAAAATTGACCTCTATTTTGTTCACTAAAATTTCGATTCATATATTGTTCACCAGAATTTTGGTTTCTATATTGAGTATTAGCAAATTTATTTCTATATTGATTTCTATTCTGATTAGAAAATCCTGCACTATGATTATTGCTATATGTATTTCTATTACCTGAACCATTATTATTGTAGGTTGATTGGTTGCCTCTTTCTGAAGTGAATTCTCTAGAATGACTATTCCTATTCTGATTAGGTTATCTTGCTAATTCTGAAACTTGAGGTGTTCGACTATTTTTATTTTTAATATAGTTGGCCTCCTCCAACTTCCTACAGTAACTGGATAATTGTGGTACTGATGTGATATCTAGCAATGCAAGTTGCGAAATATATTCAGGTGAAAGATTCTGTCTAATATATTTGATTTTAGTGCATTCGGCAGGGATATTACTCAACCTAGCATACAATGCTTCCATATGTGCAACAAATATCGCCGTTGATTCTTGTTTTCTTTGTCTACGTTTCTTTATTTGATCCCAAATATCTTCATCTGCAGTAGAATGAAGAAAGTCACTTTTCAACAAAGAAACAAGAGAATTCCAATCTTGAACTCTTGACTTGATACTTCTATACCAGACAAATGCATCATCTATGAAAAGTTCTACAGCAGAATCAAAAAGTTCACTTTTACCTACTTTTCTTGGATGTGATAACTCCTCAATACGTTCCAAAAAAGAATACAGTGTTTTAGGATCACCATTAAATTTAACTCCCCATTCAGAAATTGGAATACTACCTCTTGAGCAATTAACTACAGGAGGTGTAACATTGAAAACTGGTGCAATGGAAGGTGAAGGCTGATTACTTGAAGGATCTTGTATGACACTATCATACAGATCTGCTTCTAAGGTTAAGCATGTTGCATATGATTCTCTTGCAAAATTTTGAAAAGTCACTTTATCAGCATCTGGGACTCTGCCAGGTAAAAGTGCAAATTTTTCTAAACGTTTAACTCTTCCTGTAACGTGAAAAAGTCTTGATTTTATTATTTGAAATGCAGAATCAGCTTCATTTCCATGTTCCCCAAAATCAACAAAAGCCTCTGTAATTGTCAGAAATGTTCTATTTATTTCCTCTTCTTCTTTTTCTGGGTTAAAATTGTATTTTTCAAGGTTTATTTGCGATCCAGGATTAGCATCCTCTTTTTTCAAAAGTCGTTTCAAAATTTTTCTCTTATCGCTCACTGAACGTGACGTAACAGTGTCTCTAATAGTGATTTCATATTCTAATTCATAATCACGCAAATAATTTACTTTAAAACTTTCTGAATTCATCTTGATGAACAACTTGACCACAATCAATAATGAAAATCGCCAATCAAAATATTGAAGAGAAAAAAAAATCTGAACTTGAAAGTAGGACACCCTGTATATGAATCTATAGCAAAAAATCACTCAAAATAAACGAACAAATAGGGGGGAAACCGTCATTACCGTAATGCTATAGTGATATTGTAATATCACTTTGTAATGTGGGCTCGTAAAAAGACAACCTGTATATTCCAAAGAAATAAAATCAAAATCAGTATGATATGATTGGGTCCAGCACTGACCTTCAATAATGTTTGCCCGAAGAAACAACAAGTTCCCATAAAAAATTAATGACAAAAAATTAATATTTTTTTGTCAAGTCTATAAAAAACTATGGATTACCTAAACCTCTTTTTATGCAAAACAAATATAATTACCAAAAGCAATATATAGCAACATACTATAACCGTTTCAGAAAAGAAGTTGCAAAACTCTTGTAATTGGACAAAAAAACAAAAAAACTGTTCACAAGTTTGAATGCAAAAAAAAAATCATAGTGTTACCTTTGTACCTGTAAATTTTTTCCTGTGACCCGAGACTGTGCAAATATTAACCATACATAATCCAAATTTAATTGATAGATTTCTCTCACTTGATATGAAAAAATATAATTCACTCAAAAAATCAATATCTATATTGTGTTGTAAATTGTACTACATACTTAGTGAGAACTTTATGCCATAACAAGTCATCAAATTTAACACGTTAGGGCGCCAAAACTAGTGTAGCATATTTTTGACAATATACTATACTGCGAACGGTAGCTCTCATGTCAGTAGGCAATAGGCATGGATTCGTTGTTTTCACTAAGTTTTCAACAACTGAGATGGACCATACATTATAAAAATCATAAATGCTGTTCATATAGGATAGATGAAAATCATGAGCGCCACTGAATCTTTAACAGCTTATATAGCTGGGGATAGACCCAGAAACCCTGAAATTGAACTGCATGATAGCTATGAATGGTGAGAGAGATCTATAATTAAAAAGGAACAATTATTCTTGAATATTACATTTTATTCAGTATGCCATGAAATTTTACATGTGGCACTGTTGTGGTTATGGAACAAACCACCAATAAAATGATCATTATTAGTTGTTAACTTAGAATTATGATGAAATTAGATACAAATGAATATCCTATCACAAATACCAGGTAGCTAACATCTAGAGATCCTATCAAAATAGCACTTGTAGAATTTTGATATTTGTGACATTCGTCAAACATCAGATATATGGTGAATACTTACTTATTACATGTATTATGAATATGTACAATGAGTATTTACACAACAGTCTCATAGGATCTAACAGGAGGTCTCAGAAGATAATGTACCTGTTGACTTGCTGCTGTAATTCCTCACAACAAGATTGTATCATCATATTATACCAAAAACCAAAATCACTGGACATTCCAGATATCAAATATTACTTCAACATAATGAACGAAAGGTGAACGGACTATACAAGATACCACTTAGCTGTTATCTTCCAACTTAGCTGGAATGTTGTTTCTCCAACAGCAGGTCCTGATCACTCAGCATTACTGTGCCCAAAGACTGTACTTGAAACTATAGTTGTATAGGCTCTTGGTATTCTCCAAGCAGCAAAACAGCATGATAAATTCTCCCAGGATAGGAGCATGATGAAAGATGAGAGCATAAACAATGCATCAAGATGCTACTCAAATGCAGCATAGGTTAAGATGGAAGGTAAGATAAGATAAGATAAGAGGTTTAGGCCCCATGTGGCCCCCTTATTTCCAGAATAGAGACTGACGACCGTGAAGATTCTGTAAAATTAAATTACTCTTGAAGAGAGGACCAAAAGTACTTTGAAAGGTGAACATACCTCAAAGATATAACATCCTAGTGTTATAGCAAAACGGGAGACGATACAAAATGGTGTCATCTAATGGCTGTGCCGGCTCGAACGAAGATTTACAACTTTGAACAAAAGGTATGAAGTCATACTCTGTTTTCCATATCTATCAGGAACAACAGCACTGTATACCACTATATTACTTCAGAAAAATGTAGACTTCATGGTTAAATTCACTTCGCCGGCTGGAGCACAAAAATCACCACATTCTTTCTCTTCAGTCAATCTCTATCTCCGCAGTAAAAATTAAACCAAAGCGCACATCATTTTGCGTATCATTCTCAGTTTCGTCATATTTCGTCATTTCCCAATTTCCGGATTTTTCGGACTTTTGTCGATTTGACTTTATTTACATCTATTCTGTCAAGGTCAATAGAATTACTCCTCACCTTAGATCATCAATAATCAGAACTCACGGAACGACTGATCCATTCATTCTTTTCAATTCTACCACACCTGATCTCATTAATATCCGATTGGTTACGAATCCTATTCGACCAACCATTTGAGAAGCGAAGTAGGTAGAGTGGCTAAAGTCCTACCAGCTGTTTGTCGTCCTAACCTCAATATTTTGAAATGTCAAAATATGATTATCATGATCAAAACAATGGATCTAATTACATGAAAATTATTAAAAAGGTGGCTGGAATACTGTGTGATCAGGCGACATCAGTTTATAGCAAACATCATGTGAAACTCAGTGTCCTTTTCCAATTCATATCAACAAGAGAAATCGAAACATTATAGAATGATAACAATACAATCTTCCAACAATTCATACAGAGTAGAATTGTTATGTGATAACTTTTATGCAGTGACCTTTCCAGTTGATACTTACAAGGTATGATTAACATTCTTTAAATGATATTGACAATCTGCTATAGATCGGTGATAGATGATTTTCCTGTTATTGATAAGTTGTGTTTGTTTTCGAAATGACTAAAGAATTATAAGCACAAGTTTTATTCCAATGGTAGAGTTTGTCACTGATCAATATGTAAAAGTGATATCTAGTAGCAATTTTCATAGACTGCATAATATAGTGTTGATTGAAATTGCTACAATTTTACACATTCAATAATAATGTGGATATAGTGGAGCCTGCAGATGCGAAATCTGATAGCATTTTCATATTTGATGATGTTATATGTGGAAAACAGGATGTGATCAGGTCATATTTTTCCATGGGTCGCCATGAGAATGTGGATTGCTTCTATCTGGCGCAGACATATTCCAGAGTACCTAAACAGCTGATCCGCGATAATTCAAATTTCATTGTCATGTTCAAACAAGACGATATGAATCTACACCACATTTTTTCCGACCACGTGTCTCCAGACGTGACATATAAACAGTTTCGAGAGATGTGTGCACAGACTTGGACAGATAAATATGGTTTTCTCGTTATCGATAAAGATAGTGAGATTCATGAGGGGCGTTATAGAAAAGGATTCGATAGCTTTATATATCCCTGACATTGTGTATTGTATAATTCATTTGATCTTCAGATACCGCAATGAGCATGTCTAGCGATAAGCAGAAAGAGGTGGCTTCTGAAATACATCTCAAACGTGAACTTGTACAAGCAACCGATGCAGTTAGAAAGAAATTCAAAAGTATGAAAGCCGATCGTTTGGATAATCGAATTGCGCTCGAGAAAATATATGAACCACTGACAAAACCACTGAAAATCATCTCAGCAGCTGCAACTTCATCAAGAGGGAATCATACTCCAACAGCCGCCGCCGCCGCAGCAGCCACCTCACCATTCAAAATAAAGAATGTCAGGAAATTTTCGACATCATCTGTTTCTCAACCCACACATTATTCCACACCAAGGTCACATAACGATTTCGATGGTATGAAAACACCAATGAAGCACACAAATCCCGATGATTTTTCAACGCCATCATTATCATCATCATCATCATCATCATCATCTCAACCTGGATATACAACGGTGATGGATACGCCACCTTCATCTTCTTCACACATATCTACCGACGGTATAAATACTCCTGATGGGACTATTACTGCCAATAGTTTAGAGAGGCAATTGGAAAAACATTTGGATAATTTGAAATCCGGCGATCCCAATTATGATAGAATATATGGCGTTTACATTGATTCTGAAACGCAAACATTGAAAATGGGTAATATGGAAATTCGTTTCCCATCAAACACAATCGAATAATGGCGTGATAATAGGGGGAGCATGGTTTATCCAGCTACATCTGAACTATATGATTTGATATTTATGAAACATGTGCCGAGATCAATTGACGTTCAAGATAAACGAGCATATGCTGCTTTACTAGAGAACACAAGAGCCCCATATAAGAATTATGATATCAGAGAGGGGCTGAATACAAGCGCTGATGCAGAGAAGAAATATACGCAAGTTATCAAACCATTAATTGGTTCACCACACAGAATGCGAAGCCAGCAGCAAAGGAAAATTAAAGGAGGTAGAGTGTCGATGCAGCCAAGTATACCTTTCAGAAAAGTTCTGGGTAAACAACGTAAAGAAAACATTTATTGGAATAAAGCTAAAGAATTGGTCGATCGATTGCGATTATTGTGGGGCTCTAAAATGGCCGGCCATACCGGGCACGATGATGAAATCATGTCAATAATAGAGGAGTTGCGTGAGGAAGGTATTGTGTACTGATTTGAATAGCTATAATAAGTATAAAATATCTTATAAAAAATTAGTATATGGTTGGAAACTGAGGTGATTGCATAGGAAACAAAATAAAACATCACAACAACAACAATGAACATTAGTGCAACTAAAAGGCAAATCGTTAATGAATAACATAAACGTGCGAGACGCAACTTCAAGAAAAGAAGGACCATTGTCGAAGGTTTTGCAGATTCGTGGCAAATAGATCTGGCTGAAATGCAAACATATTCTGAAAAAAACCGTGGCTACCGATATATATTATTTGTCATTGATTGCTATTCTGAATACCTGTGGACACAACCTATTCGAAATAAAACTGGACCAGAAGTGGTGCGTGCCATGAATAAAGTATTCGAGAGGGCAGACTATTCACCGATGAGACTGCAAAGCGATCACGGAAAAGGATTCTACAATAGCGCCTCCAAAAAATTGATGGTACGATACAAAATAAAGCATTATTCAACATATAGCACAATGAAGGCCGCAATTGTTGAGAGAGTGATAAGAACTTTGGAAAATTGGATATATAAAGAATTCTCTGCACGTGGTGAATATAAGTGGTATGATATACTACCGCATCTCACAGAGGAGTACAATGATAGAGTTCATAGAACAATCGGTATAAAACCTTCTGAAGTTACACCTACTACAATTCTGAGGGCTTATAGCCATCCAAAAATAGCACCAACGGCGAAATATCAGGCTGGCGATATTGTTCGCATAAGCAAAAATAAGAGTGTATTTGAGAAGGGGTACACTGCAAATTTTTCCACAGAACTCTTCAAAATAATCAAAGTGAATGTTACTAATCCTAGAACTTACAAACTCGAAGATATGGAGGGTAATCCAATCGAAGGGTCATTTTATGAATTGGAATTATTGAAAACCAACAATCCTGATGCATACCTAGTGGAGAAAGTTTTGAAGACGAGGAGGAAGAAGAAAGGAAAGAAAGGGAATGAAATTTATGTCAAATGGCTTGGATTTTCTAATCAGCATAACTCTTGGATTGATGAATCTGCAATTATTTGAAATGTTGATGATAAAATTATTTCTGAATATTGAAAATAGAAATTAATTGAGTATGATTTTGTGTGTTTCTTACAATATAATTTTTCAGCCATAAGGAATAGTTGAAAAAAAAAATAATGTGGTCAATTATATGTATGTATATATATATTCATATTTATATTTGTAATATATTACCTAATATATATATACTACTTCATTGAACCTATAAATTAGCATGATAACTCGTCGTGGGTCCTAGTTTCTATACTCCATACTCTTCATGAACGAAGCTCGTAATAGGCTTGATTTTCTCATCAGCATCAGCTAAACCCGTTATAGACTTAGTTTTCCTGCGTAAAAGCGACATCGGAATGACGTCAGTATTGAATAAATAGTTTTTCAATTCATTCATATCATCGTCGATTCGTTTTTCAGTCCTAACGTGGACTTCAATCAATTTATTGTCTTGCTTTGTTAACAATTCTTTTATATGGTCATTGACTCGTACTAGCTTTTTATCAAATTGATCTACCAATTCAGCACACTGTTTTTCGATTAGTATTCTGACATCATGAATTTGCATACAATCTGTATCATCCGTCGATTTACCTACATTCTTCAATCGTTTTCCCAACATATTGTAATTTCCATCGGGATCTAGTGTGAATCCAACTCATTGTGGGCCTCGTATGGAATTCGATATTCTACCCCGTTTTCGACCAAATTTATCAATTGTTTTATTCATGCTTTCTCGTTGGAGTCTGAAGTGCTAATGCCTAACTTTTTCAATATTTCAAAGTATATGAAGACAAAAATGATGATATGATTGGAGGATATAGAATATTATAAGCCAACAAATAATTTATGTATTATGTAATAACAGGTGATAATTTGTTCTAGTTATAATTACGAAACTAATTCCATCTCTAGTATGTGGAAGGAATGAAACACAGGAATTCGTCAGAATAAATATAATAATAATAATAATCATAATAATAATAATAATAATAATGCTAATAATTGTTTGAAAAATAAAAAAGAGCAATTCACGATATTTATTACATAATATATACATTGAAATAAATTGGAAAAATTCACAAGTACTCTGGTATAAAGTTCAAGGTTGTGATTGTTTCATCAACATCTTTAATAATTCATCTAACCTATCATCTGAATTACTTGCTTGATCGCTTTGTGTCAGTTCATTTATTGCTTGCTCCAACCATAGCATATTACGTTCGGGGCTGGTTTGATAGAATTCAATATCGTTATGACCCCAAGGTAGAGTCTTAACTGTGTGTATGTATGTTTATCGTCATGATGTGAAAGTGCGACTTCATTCTTCATCTTGGTATAAATATCATAGCGATCGCTGCGGAAAGTATTCATTTTTCTAAATATCAAACCACCCTTCTCCACAATCCTTTTATAATCGTCAATGGTTAATTGATCTCTGGCACCTGTACCATAGAAGCTTATGATAGGGTCGTTCGGGAACTCATCCTTCATGTTACCTACTATCGATTTAGTGATTGGCATATCAAACTTGTTATCTCTGGGATAATTAGACGTGTCGAAATATCCGATATTTTCCTTCATGAAATTGTAGAAGTTGTCTGTTTCTATCTTCAAAATCAATGAATCTGTGTCACTGTACAATAATTGTGACTTGTCACCGAATTTCTTCTCGATACATTCATATAGAAAGTCATATATAACAACTTTCGACACATCTAATATACTGAAGCCTAAATATAACGGTTTATCATAATGCACCCCTACTCTACCATTATGAATTGATACGAAATTTTCGTGAAATACTTTACATGACTCGAAATGAGGTAGCGCTATCAATGCATTGGCCCCTTTCTTGGATCTAACACTTTCCCAATGGGTAACAAGTTTGATATCACATCTTTTGTCAACATTTTCCATTGTTTCACCATAAACTGAGTTGACCATACCCTTATATAGATTTCTGTCTGCTTTATTCGTACTCTGATTACGCATTTCCGTATTTAAATCGACATAATTTTTCAACCAAGCTCTTTGTTAGAATTTCAATACTCTATGAATTTTCACTATCACTAAACCGTTTTCAATAGCCTGTTTGAGATTCCTATAGTGTACGATATAATTAACTTTATTCGACAGATTTGGAATCAGTTTTTTCAACTTAGATGCTGAACCGGGTGGTGCAATGGATTCAACAAGAAACGGGAGATCTGAGTGTGCATCATGTAATTCTTGGGGATAGTATACATCTACTTCAAAAACATATCCATAAGGGTCATCATCTGCAACGCTCATTATGTCTAATTCACTGATTTCCTGACTCATTAACCACCTGAAGCCGGAAGTCGGTAGCGTTTGTGACATACTATGACCATACAAGTTAGTTGCATCTAAATACATGATGTATGAAGAGGGGTCTGTTGGATTGAAATTCGGGAGGAACTTATTGTTCGCTACATGACTTCTCAAACTACATTGACTTATGCCTCCTCTGATACCTTTCTTGGAAAAATCAACCATGTCAATGTCAGTCAACAATTCCAATTCTATTTTCGTATACCTCAACATAGCATCCCATGATAATCCGGGTGCTGTATAATATTGATATGGGTCTAACTTATAGGTTTTCAAACAAACTTTACGAAAGTTTTCGAAAACATCACAAAGCGATAAAACATCCGATTTCAAATAGACGTCTGAATAATCACCAAGTGATTTGCATTCGAATATATTCCACACACGCTCAGCTCTTCGATAATCCTCATCTGAAATATGCTTATTGGATAAATTATCAAAGAAATCATTCTTCGTGGGAAATTCTTCATTATCCAATTTATCTATAGACGTTACGGAACTATATGGAAAAACACCTTTTTGTGTCATGTAGTTGAATTGTTCATGATTTGGAAAATATCTAGCAGTTTCCACAAATTGGTCTTTATCCAAATTTCCAGCCAACGATTGCAGGGGTTCCGCAAGGGATTTGTAACTATCCAGGAACCGCAGTTTCAGGAAAATGTCACGTTTTTCGCCATTTTTTCCCAAATAATCACCAACTAAAACATGTTTAGTAAATGAAATATATTTTTCCTTAGTTTGAGCGACACAATCCACTCTCTCTTTTTTATCAAATAATTGCTTAATGAATAGACGGCTGTCATAGCCGCTCAAATTGTGGAAAAATATTGGTATAAAATTTGGGAGTTTGTTATTCAAATTACATGATGCTGCCCCAAATCTTTTTTTACCGGTCAGATGACAATAATCTCTGACTTTCACATCATCGCATTGGAAAGGTTTATCACAAATCCCACACTCGGTGGCATTAGCAATGTCCGTTTCTTCTGCTCTGGTTAATTTTTTCATTGGTACTACATTTTTCAGGTATAAATTATAAATGTTTTTCGCATCACTAATGAGATTAGATACAAATTCCTTTGCCACATCTTTTCCGCGAAATGTTACAAATTTCGTGATGGAATTATCGAAGGAGCATTTGATGAGATATGCGAATGGGTATGGTTCATGCACGAATGTTTTATTAGTATAAGATTTTTTCGGGTCGGGTTCATTAGTATGTATAGGCTTCAAAACTGATTCAGAATCTGCATATATAACAAAGGGTACTTCCATCTGTTTCTCAAAATTTTCGAACTTCAAAATATTTTCGGGTACTGTTTTACCGAATTTATCAACTCTATCCACTGTCGATGGTATTGTAGTCAATGTGTGGTTACAATCAATCAATTCATGGCGCAACAGTCTAGTTTCATTGGAAAAATTCATTGAACAGCCGTCACAAAAATATCTTCTACCATTGTTGGCAGATATTTGACTGGACACTAATCTAGATAAATTTTTTATCCAGCAATATTGGCTATTGCCTGAATCATCGGTGATGAGAAGTAAATTCACATGCTCACTCACCTTTTTTTCAGAATAGTATAATAGACCGATGACTTGATATTTTAATTGTTGCTTTTCAAAGAAATTTTCTAATCCATAGACGTTGATGGAACAATCGTTGAGGTTTTCAAATTTTGAGATGTTACTTACTTTCATTGGGAACTCTATACCAGTCAAATTCAAAACTAATGAAAAGTGTGGATATGATGACATCTCACAGGGTTTAGCAGTTGCTGGGTACAGAGCGGACGTCACAGCCCATGCAAAGCAGTACACATCTTGATTCACCACATTGATGACAGCTTTCTTATGCTCGATGAAACTTGGTAGCCTTATGTAGGAACATCCACGTAGTGGGCTGAATTTATTAATATTGATTTCTAGGAATAATATTTTTTCAAGAGCCCAACCTGTAACAAAGAATTTTATTCATTCACAATTCCAGTCAGAAATATGGATACATGAATAACAGTCATATAGAATTTCGATATCAACTCACCGGAATCGCGTTCCTCGAATTCCGTTGTTTGATTCACCATAATGTCCTTGAATGTGTTGAGATTGGTATCCAAATCGAGGGATGAATCTATGATTTGATTTGGTGTCATAAAGGATTTAACATCGTGAAGATCCTGAGATTGAAGAATGTATCTACCAAATACCTCCATATTCACCTTGATGGTGTGGTGAATAGACATCATATTCCTCAATAAGGATGATATAGTAACCTTATTTTCGGTAAAGAATGTATTGTAGTCCAAAATATCTGTTTTACACTCCAACCTATAGCTGATAATGCGGCATTTGAATACGTTATCAACCACATACACACCGTCGTTATAGTTGACACAGGAATTTGTACGGTGTTCTAATGTCCTTTTATGTGCAGTCATTTTATCGGCTGCAATGACTTTATTACAAATCGTGCATGTTTTCATGTTATTAGTTATTGTTGGTGGTTTTGGGTGGACATCAGTCAACCGCGGCTCAATTGCATTAGGCGGACCGGTATTAGATGGGTCAGCATTAGGCGTTGCAGCATCAGACAAGTCAACATTTTGCAAACATGACACTCTTTGATGCCGTCGTAAATTATCACTTCGTGTGAAGGTCCGAGCACAAAAGTTGCAAGTCAACATTTTTTCGCATGTTGATGGTGGTTGTGGATTGACATCAGTCAACCGCGGCTTCTTCGCATCAGATAGGCCGGCATTAGATGGAGCACCATCAGACAAGCCAACATTTTGCACACATGACACTTTTTTGTGACGCCGTAAATTATCAATTCGTGTGAAGATCTTAGCACAAAAGCTGCAAGTCAACATCTTTTCGAAAACAACAAGAACTGAAGAGGAGAACACTCAATGAAACTCACAAGAACTATGCTCAGTTCAAGGCGTTGGCAGGTTTCATAGAGGAAGGTAGGCGTGGCGTTGCACTATCCCACTTTTTTTCCAAGTCACTCACCCCAAGGTCACTCCACTCTTGCGGCAACTGACACTCCTATCAAGGTCATTAAACCCTCAAGGTCACTTCACTCTCAAAGTTACTCCAATCTCGCGAAAGTTGTTCACTCCTCTCAAGGTCACGAGCACACTTGAAGACCACATGCACTCCTCTCAAGGTCACGAGCAGACTTCAAGGCCAAATTCACTACTCTTCAAGTTCACGAGCAGACTTCAAGGCCGCATTCACTCCTCCTCAAGGTCATATTCCCTCCCAACCTTGAGGAGGAGTATCAGAGCACGCAAGAAGCTTCTACTTTCGTGGAACGGTGTTCGGACTTTCTCCATGTGGTAGGCCTATGCGGGAGTCGACAAGAGTGTTGGGGTATTTTTTGATTTAGATTTTCGAAATTCATTGCTGTTTAGGAGATATTTGAGAGAATATGAATATCGGGACTTGAAAAAATTTCATCAAAAATGATACTTTTCCAATTTTGTTCTTCTAGTAAAGAGGCAATTTTGAGTAACAATGTATTGAGACTTTTTCGTTGGTCGTCTTGATTTCTATCGAATTCCGGGCGAAAAACATACAATTGTCACTCACATTTTTTTTTCAATGAACTTAGAATTATTTCGCGTCATGACGTCGTGCTAGTTTTTTTGTTTTTCGTGAAACGGTGTTCGGACTTTCTCTATGTGGTAGGCCTGTGCGGAAGTCGACAGGGGTGTTGGGATATTTTTTCATTTAGATTTCCGAAATTCATTGCCGTTCTCGAGATATTTGAGAGAATATGAATATTGGGACTTAAAAAATTTCATCATAAATAATACTTCTCCAATTTTTCTCTTTCAGTGAAGAGGCAATTTTGAGTACCAATGTTCAGAGACTTTTTCGTTGGTCGTCTTGATTTTTATCGAATTTCGGGCGAAAAACATACAATTGTCACTCACCTTTCTTTTTTTTTCAATGAACTTAGAATTATTTCGCGTCATGACGTGTACTAATATTTTTGTTTTTTGTGAAACGGTGTTCGGACTTTCTCCATGTGGTAGGCCTATGCGGAGGTCGACAAGGGTGTTGGGGTATTTTTTATTTAGATTTCCGGAATTCATCGCCGTTCTCGAGATATTTGAGAGAATATGAATATCGGGACTTGAATTTCATCAAAAATAATACTTTTCCAATTTTTTTTCCAGTGAAGAGGCAATTTTGAGTAACGAATGATGAAGATTTCTCCGTTAGTCCTCTTGATTTCTATCAAATTTTGTGCAAAAAACATGCAATTGTCACTCACCTTTTTTTTTTCAATGAACTCAGAATTATTTCGCGTCATGGCGTCGTACTAATTTTTTTGTTTTTCGTGAAACGGTGTTCAGACTTTCTCCATGTGGTAGGCCTATGCGGAAGTCGACAATGGTGTTGAGGTATATTTCGATTTGAATTTTTAATATTCAGTGCCTTTCTCGAGATTTCATCATAACTAATACTTTTCCAATTTTTTTTCCAGTAAAGAGGCAATTTTGAGTAACAATTAATGAAGACTTTTTTGTTGGTCGTCTTGATTTCAATCGAGTTTTGGGCGACAAAACATACACTTGTCTCTCACCTTTTTTATTCAATGAACTTTGAATTATTTCGCGTCATGACGTCGTACTAATTTTTTTGTTATTCGTGATACGGTGGTCGGACTTTCTCCATGTCGTAGGCCTTTGCGAAAGTCGACAAGGGTGTTGGAGTATTTTCCGATTTAAATTCTCGATGTTTTGTGCCGTTCTCGGGATATTTGAGAAAATATGAATATCAGGACTTTGAAAAATTTCATCAAAAATGATACTTTTGGGGTATATTTCGATTCAGATTTTCGATATTTAGTGCCGTTCTCGAAATATTTGAGGAAATATGAATATCGGGACTTTGAAAAATTTCATCAAAAATTCATTCAAAAAATAATACTTCTCCAATTCTTCTCTTCCAGTTTATATATGAGATCACTTGGCAGGCTTGGTTCGAGAACCTTCTCGAATGATCTTCCGTCTCCTTCTTTTTGTTCTAGAAGCTTCTAAGAACAAACCTCTCTCTCTCTAATTGTTCCATCGATTGTTTCCAGAACATTCCAGAATCTTCTGTGACGTTATCTGTTACCGCGGCATATATTGAGTGTTCGGAAATATGCTAGTGCATGTAGGAATCATTGGGAGGTAGGAGAGCAATCTGGGATGCGTGATACAGAATGATCGTTGTACTCCTGCCTTCCTGCTAATGTTTCCAAAGCCCCTCCAAGGGGAATATCATTACACTGCCCCCTCCTTAAAACGCACTCCTCCTGGAATACATTCTGATCACTATGAAGATAGGGACAACTGGTTTCATTTTTACAACGTGCAGTATGGTAGAAATAGCATGGCACTGTCTTCTCTCTTGGAGTTCCCTTGGAGTTCCAGCAGCATACCAGAATTTCAACTCCGGTGAATCTAAATAAAACCTCCAGCATGTTCCTTACAACTCTCCAATTCAAGCCATCCAGTCCACACTCCAGCTTTGGAACAGCTATCTTCTGTATGTCCTTCTCGAGTATGATGCTTCGCAAGTCGACTAGCGTCTCCCAAAGGTCCTTGTAAGTGGGTTTCTCATAAGATCTTCCTTTCGTTATAAGATAAAACAGATACCTTTTTCCTTCAGTGCTGATATCTTCTATTTCTAGTGCTCGACCGACGGAGGGACCTTGTTGATGGAGCTCTTCTAACTTCCCGAACTTCCTCATGAACTTGTTCGATATTCCTTGAGACATCTGAAGGTCCTCGGCGACGCAGTGAGCTAGTGCGTATTCTACAGAAATGGCAAAAAGGTCCCGGTGCTCTTCCTTGGTGACGCCAAACTTTGCTTTTGATGAACCACTGTATGTCCCAATGAATTCGTCGAATGTAAGCTCCTTTTCTTCCGGACAAATTTGTTGAACTTGTTGATCTTGTGTTCCCTCGAATGGTGCTAGTCTGTTGGAATGAACGACTCTTGGTTTGCCACTGGGTTCTTTACTGATGCGGTATATGACATCGTTGATCTTCTTCTTGACGGTATAAGGTCCTTCCCAAGATCTCTGTAGTTTTGGACAAATACCTCGTTTCCTTTGTGGATTGTACAACCACACCAAGTCTCCTTCTGCGTATCCTGCACCCCCAGCTCTGATGTCGTACCTGTCTTTCATGCGATCGCTGGCAATTTTCAGATTAAAACGAACCAATTCGTGAATATCGTTCATCTTTCTCATCAGATTCGTAACGTAATCTTTCCCTACTATGTCCTCACCAGGTCTACATCCGAAGACCAAGTCACATGGAAGCCTCATCTCTCGTTCAAATAAAACCTTCGCCGGAGTCTGCCCTGTAGATTCCTGTACCGCAGATCTGTAAGCCATCAAGAAGAAAGGAACATGTTGATCCCAGTCTTGTTGGTGTTGATCTACGACTTTGCAGAGATACCTCCCTATGGTTCGGTTCATTCGCTCCATCATGCCATCTGACTGTGGATGCAATGGAGTTTTTCTTGTTTTCTTGATTCCTAACTTCTCGCTCATCTTCTTGAACACTTCACTCTCGAAGTTCCGACCCTGATCAGAGTGAAGTTCCAATGGCACCCCAAAACGACTGATGAGTTTGAAAAGAGCCCTATGTTGTAGGTAACTCAATGAGAATATATTTATGGTTCTGCTCTTGCTTCCACCAGAATAAACAATGAAGTATTTGAAAACGTTTATTACAATGACATAGATAGAAATGACACTCAATAATTTACTCCCTACAATGGTCAAACCTTCAGATTCTAAACCTAAAACCTATCTCAAGTCTATAGCGCTATCTGCGGTTAACCCCCCAAGAACAAGTTCATATAATTGAAATCACTCTGTAGATTGATGACGAAGATCCAAAAGAAATGCAATCGTAGGCCTGGAACTCCTTTTACCTTCTAACTGCTACTATACAAGACAAGCAATATTGCTACTCACAATATTGAATCGCTCTTCTCGCCACTGCTCTCGCTGCTCCTTGGGTGCACCCTGTAGGCCGGTAAACTGGCCGTGAATCAAACATCCACTCCGCTCCTCACTCTGTGATATCCAGTATCGTCAGAATACTGGTTTCAGGCAAAAATCGTCCGCTTATTTTCTTGATCATCAACTTTCTTCTTACTTGACAACTTGTCAAAAATTCCCTTTTTTGTTTCCATTATTTTGACAACGTCCTTCTATTTTCCAATGCCTTCCCTTCAGAGTCAATTTCAATTCGCACACTTCCCCCTTACAACTAGAACTACCTACAAAACCTAGCATCTGATTGTTTGACTGAACACACTAATAAAATAAAATAGACTGCAACCACGACATACCAGGCGCGTTACATCACCCCCCAGTTTAATTTTGTTCCATGAACCAAATTCAACATTCAACTGATTATAATACCTCACTGAATAGCAAGCACTGGAGGTCTAAATGGTTTCTAATTGTATATATTCTGAACACCCCAAAACTCACCAGAAACATCATCAACAATTCTATAAGAATTTGGGCTAACTACCTGTTCAATCCTACCTGGGCCTTTATAGAGAAGGAAGAACTTTTTTATCTCTTGGACTTCTGCGGATGAAAGCGGATGTGTCTTTACCAACACCTTATCCGCAACATTGAAAGTTACAAAAGATCTTTTATTCAAATCATGTCTCATCTGACGTTTTTCAGCTTTTCTCTTCAATCTTTCCCTAGCAAGAAAAATATAATCTTTTATTTTATCCTGAGATATCGGATAATCGATTGTCTGAATGAATTCATTTTCACGCGATTTATTGAAATGTACCTCATTAGGCGAATATCCTGTGCTTTCGTGAATTGTTTGATTCAATAAATTTTGTATATCCGTTAACACAATAGCCCATCTCGTATGCTTGGTATGACAATAAACTCTCAGAAGACGACCAATTTCCCTATTCACTCGTTCCGTCATATTCTCTTGCGGAAAATATACAGACGTATGCACAACTTCAACATTATTCTCACACATCACTTTCTTCCACTCATTACTACAAAAGTATGTTGCATTATCACTCAGAATTCTTCGTGGTTTCCCTACTTCGATAAAATATTTGGACACCAAACACCGAAGAATAGATTTGGAGGTACCTTTCCTTAGCGCAAACAACTGCACGAATTTACTAAAACCATCGATTGTCACTAACAATTGTGTTGAGCCTCCTCTAGATTTAGGAAGTGGACCAATCAAATCGACACACAATAACTCATTTGGAGTTTCAGGTAAAACTGACTGCATTCTTCCATGACAAATTTTCGTAATCTTGGACTTCTGACATAACTCACACCCAGACACCACTTGACGAATATGCTTCCTCATTTTTGGCCAAAAATAAAATTTAGACAGATGCAAAAATCATTTTGCAGCTCCAAAATGTCCGTGTTGCTCATGCTCTTCATGTATTATCAAAATGATTAAATCCTTTGGAATGCACAATCTGCTTTCAGGACTGTGTATAGTTCCTCTGCGAAACAATACATCCCCATACTCTAAAAACCATTCACGAAAACGTTTTTCCCCTTTCTCTCTTTTTTCTAATTCCTTCTTCACACTTTGACAGAATACATCATTATTTTGCGCCAGTCGAATATTTTGAAAAGCCTGCTTCAAAACCTTCGAATCATTTTCAGTCTGTACTGAAAAAATTTGAACACCGTCAAAATTTGGTTTCTCGACAACCGAATCATCCTGCAATGGGTAACGGGATAATGTATCGGCTATCACATTATCAGCCCCTTTACAATACTCTATATTAAAATGATACTCTTGAAGGTACAGTATCCAACGAGATAATCTAGAGCTCATGAGTTTGCAAGACTGCATGAAGGTTGATGCTTTATGATCCGTCACAACCGTCAAATCTTTTCCTAAAATGAAAACACGCCAATGTTGCAACGCTACCACGATTGCCAATGCTTCTTTTTCTGTGACCGAATAATTGAGTTCAGGACCTTTTAGCGTCCTACTATAATACGCAATCACTTTTTTGTCCCCGGTTTCTTGTTCAATTTGGTATAGGTGAGCCCCTATTCCATAATGAGAACTATCAGTCGTTACATAAAAGCGGTGCTCAAAATTCGGATGAACCAACAATGTCACTTTCAAAAATGAAGTTTTGATTTCATCGAATGCAATTTGCTCATTCGACCCCCATGTCCACTTGTTACCTTTTTTCAGCAGTCTAAGCAACGGAACTGTTAATTCCGCAAATCCACGACAGAACCTTCTATCGTAATTAACTAAACCAAGAAACGATCTCAAATCTTTGATATTTCTTGGTGTTCGATATTTTTGTATTGCCTCTATTCTACTGGGATCCATTGTTATTCCATTGGATGTTGAAATATGTCCTAAGAAATTCACCTTCTCTCGACCAAATCTACACTTCTTCAACTTGATCGTTAGCCCTGATTTTTTTAATTTGTTGAACACCACTCTCAAATGATGTATATGCTCATCTGGATTATTCGAAAATATCAACATATCATCGACATACACGATCAAAAATGACTCCATTTCCTCGCCCAGAATTTTTTTCAATCCTCGTATGAAACTACTAACAGATGTGGAAAGACCAAATGGTAATACCGTGAACATATACGTTTCTCCATCAACACAGAACCCGGTATATTTGTGGTGGTCCCGATGAATCGGAATCTGCCAATATGACGCAGTCAAATCGACAGTGGAAAAACTTTGACCAGCTGAAAAGGGAAACGACATCTCATGTGGAACCGGCGGCTGCACATGATCTGATACCATGCGTTTATTCAAAAACCGAGCATCTAAACAGACACGAATAGATGAATCCTTTTTCCGAACGACCACCAGTGGACTAACATATTCTGTTTGTCCTTTGATAATTACTCCCCAATCTAACATTTCCTGGATTTGTCTCTTGACTTCAGGTCGATATGCATGAGGAATTGGATATCCCTTTATATAAAATGGACTGTAATCTCTAAGAAAAATTTCATGAATATAATTGTCAGTCAAACCAGGTTTCGTAGAAAATATTTCTCGAAACTCACACATTAATTCAAAAAGACATTCCTTCTCGGTTTGATTGAAAGTTTCAGCAGACAACGCATATTCCCTCAATTCATTCTCACGATACTGCCCCTCGTTGATTTCTTTCACCTCTAAACCTCGCTCATTAGACATATTTGACACCTCCTCAATAGGAGATACATCCACATCTACACTTTCATCCGATGATGTACCAATAAAACTTATACTTGACTCATCTTTTCCGAAACATCCTTTGAGCACACATTTATCAAAATTCAACACCACCGAAAACACACTCATCCAGTCACATCCTGAAATAACGTTTTTCATCAAATTTGGTACAATCAGAAACACGAAATCGAAATCCAAATCCCCGATTACTACATTAGCAAAAACCTGCTCAGTTACTACCTCACTTCTTCTCTTCAATGCACCCTGTAAACGGACACCACTGGCGGGAAGTGTGGGTAAGTCTTTCCGGACTTCTTTGATTCTACAAAAAAAATCTTGACTAATACAACTCATGGTCGCCCCACTATCAACGAGAATATCAGAGGGAACTCCCTCAATCTCGGCCGAAATGACAGGAATGATAATTGTTTTACCCTTCTCTAACTCTGGCTCTGACAAAAGTTCTTGCGAATCCTCGTTGAATAGCGTTGCTACAACATTCGAACTAGTTTCCATCATCCTAGTCTGCCTAACATCTTGGCTATTATCATGATGCGGACTAGTATTAGAATTATTTTGAGTTCCCCTTGATAACACCCCGTCATTTATTACTATTCTACGCTCTGGTTCATTCTGACCCCTGTTATAATCCGAACGAGGACGATAATAATTCCTATTATAGCTTTTACTGTTATCATCATTTGCTTGTCGATGTTGTCGATTATAATTTACTGGTCTATAATTATTATCATTTCGATAACTATTATGTGGCTGTTGATTTTGACTATACGTTTGATCGATTCTTCCTAAATAATTTTCTACCTCATCGATTTTACAAAATCCTGAACTTACAATGCCTCTACGAATTTCCCATTCAAAATGATTTGCCAGTATCTCAACTACCTCTTTCTCTGTCGGTGGAGAATCTAAATAGCTCGCTTCTCGAGCGCGTTTCAAAAAATATTCAACTCTTGAACCCTGATCATATGACTCATATTTCAACTTTCTGAAAACTTCACGCTGAATGTGAATATTCCAATACCGATCAAGAAATAATTTTTTGAAATCGATAAAATTCCTGCAAGTTCCCTTTTTCAAATCCCCCCAATCTGCAGCTGAACCTCTCAATGCATTTATTGCCAACATTAACTGTTTATTTTCTGGCACTTCCGCTTCCTTGAACAGCGTCGATAATTTATGGATATATGAAACTGGAATACCTTCATCTGGTCCAAACTGTATATGATGACCCCCCAATTCTCTCCAGGACGAAAAATAATTTACATTATAGGGTACTGTTGATGATGCCATCGGTGTAGTCATAGTAATTATATTGTGTCCATCACCACTACCAATTCTCTCATCATTTCTCTGTTCATCTATCTCACCTTCCCGAACTACTTCTCTACCTAAATTCAACCTATTCAAACCAGTTTCGATTTCCTCCATGCTGCCATTCAGTTTCCTATTATTATCAGCTAATATCTCAAAATTATCGTTCAAAACTCGATTATTCTCATCTAAACTTGACTTGATATCTTTCATCAAATTGGACAGTATTACGATGGGATCATCATCTCCGCCTGGTTCTGCCATGTTTTGCCTTCTTCCTCTCCTACTGGCCATATCTTATAATGTTATACTACTTGCTTAAACTAGAGTCACTGGATGGTATTAGTTTGATAAGAGTTCGGACACAGCTGAACTTCTGTCCTTTTCTATTTTCTATAATACAATGGTTTAGGTGAATAAAAGAATAAGACATATATTCGGCTCTTTGTCTTTTCAATTTCCCTAGTAGTGCCTGATTGTCAGATAAGATTTTAGAGGTTATATTTTCTGTCAAATCAATCATAGCCGTAGATGGACAATGGGTATAGGGTACAAACACCCAATTCAATTTATAGTGATACACTTCTAACAGAACAACTGTTATATAAATGAAAAGAGTGCATGTAACAACATTTTAATATTAGAAAATATACACATATGGATGAACTTTTATAGCTATAATTCCTTATTATATGTGAAACTGTACTCCAGTGATGAGTATAAAACATGATAGATAGATATTCTCAATATACAGGAAGTAAGATAAGTACTTTCAAGTGAAGTATCCCTGAGACAATTATAAGAAATAAAGTCTATATAAGCTTTTGTGTCCGGAAATGCATCATTTCGTAGATACAGAGTGCTGAAATACAAAGAACAAATCATTTTTCGATAAACATTTGATAGGAAAAAAGTAGTTTATTTTGACGAGACCTACCAAATACTTGGTTTTATAAAGTTCTCAGCAACTCCACTTAGCGCCCTAGGAGCTAATAAGTAACATGGATCGATATAGAAAATATCTCCAAAACATTATCCTCCAGCGTAATTAAGGCCCTTATAATAATTCCCTTGATAGGTACATAAATAACTATTTACTGTCCACTGTTGAATTTCAAATTTGGTCGGCACCAAAAACGCCATTCAATAATATATCACTCTGTAGTTTACTTGCTTTCCTTAGTTTCGTTTTCAAATTCTCAATTTCATTATGTAATTTTGCGATCATTTCCTCTTTTCCATGATCATTTCGTTTTGTATTTTGTGTGAAGATAATAATGGAAATTTGTTCTCGAAATCGCCTGCTTTGTAAATTGACGGAACAACAGATTCTCACAAACAGAATTTGAAATCTTCTGTTTGAAGATGGGCCTAAAATATAGTTTCATTCTAATCAGATGCTGTTATAAAAAGTGAATTTTAATGAGTACCTCACAAATTTCGCTCGTCTTCAAAATGATTTTGCACCCATCAGGCCATTTCATATCTTCCTTCCATAAGCGAATGGTTGATATTTGTTTCGGAAAATTGAATAAATGATATCCATTTTCTTCAGAATTGGCACAATTTATTACACAGCAAGTAATTTCCATAGCTGCTTTCATCTCGAATGTATAATTATGAAATTTTATTTCAATTCTGACGTTTATAAAATGTATTGTCAAATTCAAACAATTTTGAATGAAAAAGCGCAGGACGACTATGGTGCTCTTGTCACAATACAAGGTGTGAAACTTAATAAATCTAAACACTCAAAAACCCTAACCGTTGTCATTTCTGTGTCCGAACTCTTATCAAACTAATAACATTCAGTGACTCTAGCTTAAACTAGCTTCGACCAAGAAGAGCCCCACGTTGGGCGCCAAAGAAAAGAGCCCTATGTTGTAGGTGACTCAATGAGAATATATTTATGGTTCTGCTCTTGCTTCCACCAGAATAAACAATGAAGTATTTAAAAACGTTTATTACAATGACATAGATAGAAATGACACTCAATAATTTACTCCCTACAATGGTCAAACCTTCAGATTCTAAACCTAAAACCTATCTCAAGTCTATAGCGCTATCTGCGGTTAACCCCCCAAGAACAAGTTCATATAATTGAAATCACTCTGTAGATTGATGACGAAGATCCAAAAGAAATGCAATCGTAGGCCTGGAACTCCTTTTACCTTCTAACTGCTACTATACAAGACAAGCAATATTGCTACTCACAATATTGAATCGCTCTTCTCGCCACTGCTCTCGCTGCTCCTTGGGTGCACCCTGTAGGCCGGTAAACTGGCCCTGAATCAAACATCCACTCCGCTCCTCACTCTGTGATATCCAGTATTGTCAGAATACTGGTTTCAGGCAAAAATCGTCCGCTTATTTTCTTGATCATCAACTTTCTTCTTACTTGACAACTTGTCAAACATTCCCTTTTTTGTTTCCATTATTTTGACAACGTCCTTCTATTTTCCAATGCCTTCCCTTCAGAGTCAATTTCAATTCGCACACTTCCCCCTTACAACTAGAACTACCTACAAAACCTAGCATCTGATTGTTTGACTGAACACACTAATAAAATAAAATAGACTGCAACCACGACATACCAGGCGCGTTACAAGTTGATTCATTAGGACATCGGCGACAGTTACGGCTTCCTGGTTAGGGATCGCTCACGCTTCTACCCACTTGGTGAAGTAGTCCATGCAGACAAGGATGTATTTATTTTCATTATCAGTCACTGGAAACGGCCCCGCAATATCCATAGCATGTTACGGTTTTATTTTGCACTACGAATTCTCCGTTATTATTATTCTGGAATCATTGAATTTCGTGTTCTTAAGTATCAGATCGATGTCACACTCGGTATCATGTTCACTGTGCTATATGATAACTTCATGTTATGCTGTATTATGAACTATCTTTCAGTATTTCGCCCCCTGTACTCACCTTTATTTCAAACAATTTCGCATACATTATATTCTGTGCTCAGTAAGATATGTAAATATAATGATCCATCATTGTTTACTTTATTTTTATTGCAATGATTAAATCAATTGACAATCGATTTCTGACAATTATAAGTCAATATTCAATGACAGAGTTGACATATAACATGTGAGATATTTTCTTAGTACAGATACTTTCTTTCTGACCCGAGATGGGCTCATAATACGTCAGCGATATTTCGTCTTGAGAACACGAATGTCTGCAAGCAGTTGTGAAACCGTAACTTTTTCCTTAGCAGCAACACGAATAGTTGTTCATCGAATGTTTATCTGGATGGTGTAAGCACTGATTAGATTTTGTTTGTCGAGTATCTATTCCGTATGAATATCAATTTAGTTCGAGATCTGAGTTAATGCCTTAGTGGTTTTTATAAACTTTAACTGAGTATAGGATCCGAACTCACGATAAAAATTTCCATGGATGATTTTACACTTGGCAGAGATCAGTCACCCACTCACTTGGAATCTGCTCGCACCATCCTCATAATTTATTCAGCGCCAGCCAACAGTCATCACGAAAATACTGTCTGCACTGTTTCTTTAAGTTTAATATGTCACAGAACTATTCTCAGATTCCCGTATGATATGAGGAACCAGTTTCGCGTATTGATGCAATTGACAGTAGTGACATTTCATATTTTTGATATCTGACTGACATTTCAATTTTTCACTTTTGATTTTTCCTTGGTACTTGTGGGAGTGTATGGCCGATTGAAATATCTCCATCAAATTTTTCGATCATCTTTGTATGGATTTGGAGAATTTCAACATTATATGATTCATTACGTATCGGACCAATATTGGATGTTTGAATTTTGAATGAAATCATATTTTCTGCTCTGCAGGATATAAAGCCAAAGTAATTTTTTTTTTGAGGTTGATATTTTCAGACTTGTAAGTTTCTTTTCATAACTTCAGAGCTCCTGTCTTGTCTATTCAACAAGTACCATTGTGAAAATAACTGACACAGACAATTCACAACATCGAGATTGTTAAAATAACCCTCAGCTACAAAAGAGGTTAGAATTATCTTTGTCAGTCAGCATTATCATTATGCAATCAGTTGAAGTGAACTCAGACTAGTATTGTTTATTTTTAGGGTCCTAGTCCTAGTTTCATTCCTAGTCCTACTCCTAGTTCTTGCCCTAGGCATAGGCCTCATCCCACTATTAGTACTATAGTACTACTGTTCACCCTAGTCCCTGGTCATTGTATGTCTGGACCATAAACTCGTGCTGGTATATATCATATACATCTACACTACTTGTCTAGAGTTTTCTACATTGGTTAACAAGAACACCTGCAGTTGTTGCTGTGTCTTCGACAACGAGCAGTCTTCCAGTTGAGGCCTGATTGACTTGACCAGAGAGAAGAGGGATTCAATCATAAGTAACGTCATAGGAGCTCCACTGAGCATTCAGATAAGTCTGTCAAACCATAAAACATAAGGGAATGCCCCATATACCTGTATAATATTTTACATTAAATATTAAGTTGTACGCTATCCCCGTGACGTCACATGAATACCCCTCCTCAGGACCTTCCCTATATTTGCATCAATTCAATATACAAAACTATATATCTGAAATCTGAATGCTCCCTTGAATGCTACTTCACTTACATAACTATATATGGTGTTATCATATGATTTGAATAGATAGTTTCAAGGTGTATGACTATTATTTCTTCATCAATCAACCCCAGGGTACTTGTTAATTTTACCAGATATTTGTGAAGTATTGACTCTACCGATAGCAGAGGTTCATCCCTTTCATCAGGGTGGTTTCTGATTTTGGCTAGCGAAAAATCAGTGGCGCACCGGAAAATTCACCCCTTTTATTATATACCTACTGTTATTCATATAATTCAAGAATACATGAACCGTACCCACACCCTAACTGAGCAGCTGGGAGGGTTAGTGGCGAGTACTTCATCTTTTGCATGAACCCTGCTTATCAAAACCTTGCCCCTAACAAGCAATCCTCTCGAAAGGGCTTCCAACATTGTACTGTCTCATGGGTGCCCTTGGTTTACGATGAGGCCCATTGCTGGCAAAGCACACGGTGCATTTACGGCACCACTCCCTGACGTCGTCACTGCAGTTCATCCAGTAGAACCGCTCTCGTACCCGCTGCAGTGTCTTCCTCACTTCTAGATGTCCCCCTGAAGATCCATCATGTACATATCCAAGTACTTCCGACACTCGGCTCCTAGGAATGACCAACTGCATCCGATTATCTGACCCATCATCGCTCTCGAAATTCCTCTTGAGCAGGTCATCTTCTAATACCAAGGAGTCCCACTGACTTCAGTACGCCTTCAAAGTCTGTGAAGATGGTGCTACTTCTTGCCAAGAAGGACGGCGATTCGCTTTCTTCCATTCTCGAAGCTTCCGAAGTTCTGGGTCCTTTTCTTGCTCTTGCTTGATTGCTGCAGGTAACCAATTTTCATTGACAACGGTGGTTCTGTAGAGGGCTGCTTCCTTATCCTCCAAACGACTACAATGTGAGCACTCAGGTGGACATGGCCTTCTGGACAATGCATCTGCATTCTTATGGCTCGTCCCCACTCGGTGTGTTATCTCGAAGTCATATTCCTGGAGCCTCTCGATCCAACGAGCTACTTGGCCTTCGGGGTTCTTGAAATTCAGGAGCCACTTCAATGCAGCGTGGTTCGTCCTGAGAAGGAATTTTTGCCCATAGAGGTACTTATAGAAGTGCTTCACCGATTTTACCATGGCCAATAGTTCCCTCCTGGTAACGCAGTAGTTTCGTTCTGCCTTCGATAGCACCTTGCTGAAGTAACCGATGACTTGCTCTTGCCCATCTTGATACTGCGAAAGGACTCCACCAATGCCGATATTACTGGCATCTGTGTCAAGAATGAATTGTCCCTGTGGAAGTGGATACCCAAGAATCGGTGTCGTGGTCAGGCGTTCTTTCAGAGCATCAAAGGCGGCCTGGCATTCTGAATCCCAGTGGAAGGGACGTGCTTCCTCGGTGAGACGAGTCAGGGGCTTTGCGATATCCGAAAACATTCGAACGTAACGTCGACAATAAGTGCAGAGCCCAAAAAAGCTCCTGAGTTGATGCTTATCTCTTGGTACTGGCCATTGCTCCACTGCTCGTACCTTCTCAGGGTCGACTTCTACACCCTGCCTTCCTACGATGTTTCCCAAATAGTTAACTCGTTTCTGCAGCAGATGGCATTTCTTCAGATTGAGTGTGAGGTTTGCAGCCTGATGTCTTTTGAAAACTTCCTCTAGGTTAGCCCGATGTTCTTCAAAAGTTTTACCGATCACGATGATGTCATCCAGATGAACCTTGCATGTCTTCCAGGAGAGTCCCCTCAACACATTCTCCATGATTCGTTCGAAGGTGGCCGGAGCATTGCAGAGTCCGAAAGGCATAACCTTGAATTGCCATAATCCAGTGCCGATGGTGAACGCTGTCTTTTCCTTATTTGCCGGATCCATTTCCACCTGCCAATATCCACTTTTCAGATCCAGTGTGGAGAAAAGATTCGATTCCGCCAATGTGTCGAGTGTGTCGTCAATTCGAGGCAAAGGATAGATGTTCTTCTTCGTCACGTTGTTCAATCGGCGATAGTCCACGCAAAAACGAGTGTTTTAATCTTTCTTCTTCACTAGTACCACTAATGAAGCCCAAGGACTATTGGATGGCTCGATTACCCCGTCTTGTTCCATATCCTGGATGATCTTTTCTGCAATTTCCCTCTTGGCCTGTGGTTATCTTCGGGCTGCTTGACGAATCGGTCTGGTATCCCCCGTATCGATTTTGTGACTGATGATGTTGGTTCTATCTGTTTTTCCATCGGCAAGTATGAAAATGGATTTATACCTCTGCAGTAACTCGGTTAACTTCTTCTTCTGTCGGTTGTTGAGTGAGTCGCTTGCAGCAGAGACGAGTTCTTCATACTTGCCGGCCCCATCAGTGGTTGCTGTCACCTGGTGTATTATGGAGGCTGCTGGGACACATGTTCCAATCTTCGTTTCTTTGCCAATCGTCACAAGGTAATTATTTATGTTGATAAATCGAACAGGTACATGGTCGTCTGCTGACAGTAAAGCCTTGCCGACTAAGATTCCACGTCCGACTTCCTCGTCATGGTTCCAGGGTTCCATGATGATGGGACTGCCTTGCTCCAATGTACCCTCAATACGCGCTGCTACAATGGTCTTGCTCCGTTTCGGTAACAGCCGCTACCTCCACCCGTGGATGTGAGAAGATCTCTTCGGCACCCACCTTGAGTGTTCTGCTTCTGAAGTCCAGGTGAATCCCGTGCGCACCCATGATGTGCATTCCCAGAATAACATCTTCTTCAATATTCGCCATGATAGCTCGATGTGGAAATTTGACGGTCCCGATCGATATATTTACATCGATTTCCCCATAAACGGTGGCAGCTTCACCCGTAGCAGTTCTCAGACGCCACCTTGAGCTCACAAGTTGCTTTCTTGAAGACGTCAGAAGTCCACGTCGCAGGATCGTCTCCGATGCACCAGTATCCACCAACAATGCGCATTTCTTTCCGTCGATCTGTCCATCCACGTAGACGCTGCTGTTATCACGCCGTAGGGATGCCACAAAGATGAAAGGGTCTTGAGAATGACGGGTCAAAGCTGCCCCCGCAAAGTCGACCCGTTCTAGTTTTCCTGCGGCTGTGTGGAAGATGATCCTTCCTCAGCAGCCTGTTTCGCACGTTTACAGGCTCTTTGGAGGTGGCCCAACTCCCCGCAATTCCAACAACGTACCGGTCATCTCTTCTTATCCCAGAGGCCCTGGATGGCGTTGATCAAGGCTTCAGTTGGATCTTGCCTGATATTTTCCGCTATGTTTTTGCTGCCGTTCATTGCTCGGACTCTCGCTGATCCTCGGGAAGCTTCTGCTGCGGCCTCGATCTCAAGCGCAGCTGCCAGAGCACTGGTAAGGTCTCTTGGTCGAGTCAGGCGAACTGCTTTCTGCATTTCGATATCCCGCAATCCATCCACGAACGTTCGAACAGCTAGACATTCCATAAGGGACTCTGGGGCTGACGGGTAGGCACAGTGGACCAATCGGGCTACATCCACTTCGAATTCTTGGAGACTCTCGTTGGCTCTTTGTCGACGGCTCTTCATTTGTGATTGAAACACTTGCTGCAGATGTTCATGGCCATATCGCATGTCGAGACGTTTGACGAGATGATCGTAGCTATCGACTTCACCTTCCGGCATGGCTTGCAAGATGTTCAATGCATCACCCAGTAGAGCAACTGTCAGAGCCACAACCTTGTCCTTGGATGTCCACCCATTGGCTTTGGAAGCTGCTTCGAACTGCTTCAGATGGTTCGGCCACGATGATTTTCCTTCGAATGTAGGTGGTTTTACTCGATTAGTAGTCATTGCATCTGGCCCTACTGTGGTTTCAATCATGAGTCGTTGACCATTTCCAGACTTCTCCAGCAAAGATCTTCTCTCTATTTCGAGCTGCAGCTCCTTCTTCATTTCTTCTATCTGGGTGGTGAATTGGATTGAAACCTGAACTATAATCTTGTCCTGCTGAGACTCGATCTGTTCTTGCTGAGCAACGATCTGTTCTTGCTGAGCAGCAATCTGAGTCATAACTTCTTCCCGATGTGTTGATATCTGAGTCAATACTTCTTCTCGTTGGGCTGATATCTGGGAGGCGATCTGATCTTGCTGAGCAGAAATACGTGCCAGCACCTCTTCTCGTTGAACAGTTCTGATACCCCGTCTCGTTGGGTTGAAATTTGAAAGGCTATCTGATCTTGCTGAGCTGAGATTGTCTCCTGCTGAGCACGCATCTGATCCGCGATCTTCTCTTGGTGAGCCACCATCTGATCCGTGATCTTCTCCTGCTGAGCCACCATCTGATCCGTGATCTTTTCCTGCTGAGCCACCATCTGGTTCGCGATGTCCTGTCGCTGAGCCGCTATGTCCTGTCGCTGAGCCGCTATCTGTTCCGAGATCCCAGCCGACATCGATTCCGCTGAAGTTGGTTCCTCGAAGGTGAACGTCTCTGGATCTTGACCTACGCTCATCATATACTCTATGAGACGATGCTGAAGTGTAGCCTTGATCCCTGTTGTGTCGAGATCTCTCTCCTCCAACTCGCGTTTCAAGTCCACCACTCTCAACTCGTGTAGTTTCTTCATTACAACGGTCTGTTCACTTCACACTGGGATATTCCACACTTCTGACACCAATTGTTACGTTATTCGGGTGCATAAGCGAACACGACACTATTTATTTTCGAACTGATTTATTTAAACTGAAGAAACACTAATTTATATCGAACTTACAACTACTATTTATGTAAAACGATCTATATCACGCGGTATATAACTGTCTCTCTGACACTCGCTGCTTAACTGACTCACGGCAGTTATTCGGCTGTTTATATATAAGATCACTTGGCAGGCTTGATTCGAGAACCTTCTCGAATGATCTTCCGTCTCCTTCTTTTTGTTCTAGAAGCTTCTAAGAACGAACCTCCCTCTCTAATTGTTCCATTGATTGTTTCCAGAACATTCCAGAATCTTCTGTGACGTTATCTGTCACCGCGGCATATATTGAGTGTTCGGAAATATGCTAGTGCATGTAGGAATCATTGGGAGGTAGGAGAGCAATCTGGGATGCGTGATACAGGATGATCGTTGTACTCCTGCCTTCCTGCTAATGTTTCTAAAGCCCCTCCAAGGGAAATATCATTACAGTATAAAGACTTTTTCGTTGGTCGTCTTGATTTCTATCGAATTTCGGGCGAAAAACACAATTGTCACTCACCTTTTTTTTCATCAATGAACTTAGAATTATTTCGCGTCATGACGTCGTACTGATTTTTTTGTTTTTCGTGATACGGTGTTCGGACTTTCTCTATGTGGTAGGCCTATGCGATAGTCGACAATGGTGTTGGGGTATGTTTCGATTTAGATTTTCGATATTTTGTGCCGTTCTCGAGATATTTGAGAAAATATGAATATCGGGAACAATTTATGAAGACTTTTTTCGTTGGTCGTCTTGATTCCTATCGAATTTTGGGCGAAAAACATACACTTGTCACTCAACTTTTTTTTTTCCAATGGACTAAGAATTATTTCGCGTCATGACGTCGAAGAAATATTTTTGTTTTTCGTGATAAAATGTTCGGACTTTCTCCATTTGGTAGGTTGTTGCGGAAGTCGACAGGAGTGTTGGTGTTTTTCTCGATTCAGAATTTCATCATAAATAATACTCCTCCAATTTTTCTCTTCCAGTGAAGAGGCAATTCTGAGTACCAATGTATGGAGACTTTTTCTTTGGTCGTCTTGATTTCTATCGAATTTCGGGCGAAAAACATACAATTGTCAATCACCTTTTTTTTTTCAATGAACTTAGAATTATTTCGCGTCATGACGTTGTACTAATTTTTTTGTTTTTCGTGAAACGGTGTTCGGACTTTCTCCATGTGGTAGGTCTATGCGGAAGTCGACAAGGGTGTTGGGGTATTTTTTGATTTAGATTCTCGAAGTTCATTGCTGTTTTCGAGATATTTGAGAGAATATGAATATCAGGACCTAAAGAAATTTCATCAAAAATAATACTTCTCCAATTTTTTCTTCCAGTAAAGAGGCAATTTTGAGTAACAATTAATGAAGACTTTTTTGTTGGTCGTCTTGATTTCTATCGAATTTTGGGCGAGAAACATACACTTGTCACTCACCTTTTTTTTTTCAATGAACTTGGAATTATTCCGCGTCATGACGCCGTACTGAATTTTCTTGTTTTTCGTTGATACGGTGTTCGGACTTTCTCTATGTGGTAGGCCTTTGCGAAAGTCGACAATGGTGTTGGGGTATGTTTCGATTTAGATTTTCGATATTATGTGCCGTTCTCGAGATATTTGACAAAATATAAATATCGGGAACAATTTATGAATAATTCTCCGTTGGTCGTCTTGATTTCTATCGAAATTTGGGCGACAAAACATACACGTGTCTCGCACCTTTTTTATTCAATGAACTCTGAATTATTACGCGTCATGACGTCGTACTTATTTTTTTGTTTTTCGTGAAACGGTGTTCGGACTTTCTCCATGTGGTAGGCCTATGCGGGAGTCGAAAAGGGTGTTGGGGTATATTTTGATATAGATTTTCGAAATTCATTGCCGTTTAGGAGATATTTGAGAGAATATGAATATCGAGACTGAAAAAATTTCATCAAAAATGATACTTCTCCAATTTTTTTCTTCTAGTAAAGAGGCAATTTTGAGTAACAATATATCGAGACTTTTTCGTTGGTCGTCTTGATTTCTATCGAATTTCGGGCGAAAAACATACAATTGTCACTCACCTTTTTTTTTTCAATGAAGAATGATACTTTTAGGGTATATTCCGATTCAGATTTTCGATATTTAGTGCCGTTCTCGAGATATTTGAGGAAATATAAATATCGGGACTTTGAAAAATTTCATCAAAAATAATACTTTTCCAAATTTTTTTTTCCAGTGAAGAGGCAATTTTGAGTAACAATTTATGAAGATTTTCTCGTTGGTCGTCTTGATTTTTATCGAATTTTGGGTGAAAAACATACACTTGTCACTCACCTTTGTTTATTCAATGAAATCAGAATTATTTCGCGTCATGACGTGTACTAATTTTTTTGTTTTTCGTGAAACGGTGTTCGGACTTTCTCCATGTGGTAGGCCTATGCGGAAGTTGACAAGGGTGTTGGGGTATTTTTTGATTTAGATTTCCGAAATTCATTGCCGTTCTCGAGATATTTGAGAGAATATGGATATCGGGACTTTGAAGAATTTCATCAAAAATATTACTTTTCCAATTTTTTTTTCCATTGAAGACGCAATTTCGAGTAACAAATAATGAAGACTTCTTTGTTAGTCGTCTTGATTTCTATCGAATTTTGGGCAAAAAACATGCAATTGTCACTCACCTTTTTTTTTCATTGAACTCAGAATTATTTCGCGTCATGACGTCGTCCTTTTTTTTTTTTTTGTTTTTTGTGAAACGGTGTTCAGACTTTCTCCATGTGGTAGGCCTATGCGGAAGTTGACAAGGGTGTTGGGGTATTTTTTGATTTAGATTTCCGAAATTCATTGCCGTTCTCGAGATATTTGAGAGAATATGGATATCGGGACTTTGAAGAATTTCATCAAAAATATTACTTTTCCAATTTTTTTTTCCATTGAAGACGCAATTTCGAGTAACAAATAATGAAGACTTCTTTGTTAGTCGTCTTGATTTCTATCGAATTTTGGGCAAAAAACATGCAATTGTCACTCACCTTTTTTTTTCATTGAACTCAGAATTATTTCGCGTCATGACTTCGTCCTTTTTTTTTTTTTTGTTTTTTGTGAAACGGTGTTCAGACTTTCTCCATGTGGTAGGCCTATGCGGAAGTCGACAATGCTGTTCAGGTATATTTCGATTTAAATTTTCAATATTCAGTGCCGTTCTCGAGATTTCATCATAAATAATACTTTTCCAATTTTTTTTCCAGTAAAGAGGCAATTTTGAGTAACAATTTATGCAGACTATTTTGTTGGTCGTCTTGATTTCAATCGAATTTTGGGAGACAAAACATACACTTGTCTCTCACCTTTTTTATTCAATGAACTTTGAATTATTTCGCGTCATGACGTCGTACTATTTTTTTTGTTTTTCGTGATACGGTGGTTGGACTTCCTCCATGTAGTAGGCCTTTGCGAAAGTCGACAAGGGTGTTGGAGTATTTTTCGATTCATATTCTCGATGTTTTGTGCCGTTCTCGAAATATTTCAGAAAATATGAATATCGGGATTTGAAAAAATCTCATCAAAAATATTACTTTTCCAATTTTTTTCCAGAAAAGAGGCAATTTTGAGTGAAAATGTATTGAAAATTTTTCGTTGATCGTCTCGATTTCTATCGAATTTTGGGCAAAAACATACAATTGTCACTCACCTTTCTTTTAATGAACTAAGAATTATTTCGCGTCATGACGTCGTACTAATTTTTTTGTTTTTCGTGAAACGGTGTTCGGACTTTCTCCATGTGGTAGGCCTATGCGGAAGTCGACAATGGTGTTGGGGTATATTTCGATTTAGATTTTCGATATTTAGTGCCATTCTCGAGATATTTGAGAAAATATGAATATCAGGACTTTGAAAAATTTCATCAAGAATGATACTTTTGTGGTATATTCCGATTCAGATTTTCGATATTTAGTGCCGTTCTCGAGATATTTGAGGAAATATAAATATCGGGACTTTGAAAAATTTCATCAAAAATAATACTTTTCCAAATTTTTTTTCCAGTGAAGAGGCAATTTTGAATAACAATTAATGAAGATTTTTTCGTTGGTCGTCTTGATTTTCATCGAATTTTAGGTGAAAAACATACACTTGTCACTCACCTTTGTTTATTCAATGAAATCAGAATTATTTCGCGTCATGACGTCGTACTAATTTTTGTGTTTTTCGTGAAACGATGTTCAGACTTTCTCCATGTGGTAGGCCTATGCGGAAGTCGACAATGGTGTTGGGGTATATTTCGATTTAGATTTTCGATATTTAGTGCCGTTCTAGAGATATTTGAGAAAATATGAATATCAGGACTTTGAAAAATTTTATCAAAAATGATACTTTTGGGGTGTTAGCATCTAGCAACTAGATGCGCCACTGCTCAGTGGAATGTGCTCAGATCAGAGCCTATGACAGACGTGTGTAAAGACTGGTTCATATAGTATTCGGCTGATGGCAGCCGAGTGGTGAACAAGTGTAACCCTTGTCCATGTCATTTGTGCTCGTGTTTATTATATTATGACCATAATATAACATCAGAAGTGGTTGAATTCATGCCCCGGTGAAGTAACAAAATGCAATTATTTTTCCGGCGATTTTCACTGCGAAACAGATAGCTGTGGTTGAGGTATTTAGGTATTTATGCGTGATGCATTCCCGGCGTTATGCCGTTATGTGATGTTTTATTGAACTGTAAGTACATGACTTCTTCAAAATAAGCAATACCAATGTACCAACAGTACGAAGGTCCAGTAACAGAGAATTTCGTGTTCGATCCTAAAATCCAGTATTTTTTTTTGCCACTTGTTTGTCTCGAAAACGCTGATAACGTTGACATTCCGATCAAATATCAGATGATTTTTGGTATTGGAATGTACCTACTGAACGTTTGTTGTTACCGTTTTCAATTGTATTGGCGATTACACGATATATATTTTGGAATTTCGTTCGATGAATTTGCAATTTCAGTTTGTGATGATAGTTATGATGTATGTAACATAATTTTTGAATGAATATCTCTGGATATTCCAGAATGCAGGTGATGTTCGTTGTTCATGATTCATTCGTGCCCGAGTTGTGTTGCATTCCAACAAAAGGTGAACAGTAGATTAAATATTGTGAGATTTGAAGAAGTTTCGATGAGATTTGTAATGATCCTCAAGGATTGCAATATTTCCGTGAGATTTGCATGATTCATCAACAAATGGGAGATTTCTGGTGATTTTCAATATACATGAGACTTTCAAAGATTTTCAAGGTTCATCAAAATTACACGAATAGATGAGACGAATCTGGAATTGTTTTAAAGAAATTTGTTTATATGGTACCACTCGATTGATTTTTTTTTTCTTGATAAAAAGATGATCGTTGTACGAGAACTTTCAATGCAAGTAGGTAGAACGAGTTCTGTGAGTAGAACATACGAACAATGTTGGCATTGTTGACAAGTCAAGATCTGAGGCTAGACAAATAATTTTTTTCTGTTTATTCGCTTGCTGGCCGGTTTCGCGAAAACGGGGCAAAAATAGATTCCACAGGCAGAGCAAAAAAATATACAGGGTGGTATGTCGGTATGATGATGAGTTGTTACAACATGTTTATCCGCTATCAACCAAGATTTTTGCCTGGTATTGACAATTAGTGTTAAATTTGTTGACTGCATCGACAATGTAGGTCTCATGGAATATGAGATTTGTAGTAATAGATCTTTCTTGGTAGAAAACATGTTGTGTTGAGCTGATGATATTTTTGAATTTGAATTTCAGAAAATCATTTACAATAGATTCAAATGCTTTGGGTATGAGCGATATCTTTGTGATTAATACAGAGTCTTTTCTTCCTGACTTCTTGTAAATTGGCACAACATAAGAGTTTTTCCAAAAATCTGGGTAAGTTCCTGATTGAAGAGAATTATTGAAAATAATCCAGAGTGGACGGGACAATGAAAATGCACAAGATTTTATGAAGATTGCTTGTATAGTATCAGGGCCAGCCCCTTTAAACCAATCAATGCTCTGAAGTTTTTCTAGAATGTCAGAAATATTTATAAATATTTTATTAATGCTGATGGAATCAAATTCACTGTCTGATCTAGGATCTATAGAGGTATTGTCACTGGAGTATACTGAAGAGAAATGTTTAGCAAAAGATTTGCAATTGAATTGCCATCAGTTGCAACCTCATCATCAAAGAATATCTTATTGGGAATACCATCCACCTGATTTTTGGAGCGAATATAATTCCAGAATAATTTGGGATCAGAGATAATTCCTTATTCCAAATTTTTTGGGATTTTCTCTCCTCGTTTCTAGAAACGAGGAGAGAAAATCCCAAAAAATTTGGAATAATGAATATACCACCTCCTCGATTAACCTACAGACAGTATTTAACAAATAGATAATTCCGTTTTCAACTTTAGAAATATAGTTATTGTAGCATGATGATGATTGTTATTCTTTGCAAAATGATCTTGAATGAGAAAAAAATTTTGTAATCCTCCATTGAGTTGGTGCGTTCATATTGTTTATGAGTTTATGAGCCTTTTTTTTTAAGTATATATAATAATAAAAACCAAAATTAAAAAAGTTGGTTTTAGTTTGGGCTTTCTGACTGATAAGGATCAGTTTGGCCTTTCTGACTGATAAGGATCAGTTTGGGCTTTCTGGTTTTTGAAAATTTGGTCTTTCTGACTGATGAAGGTTGGTTTCAGTTTGAGCTTTCTGGTTTTTGATAACCTGAGCTTTTTGGCTGAAGGAATTCCATCTATCATGGTTGAGTTGATATGCATTTGTGGAATGAATTGTTGTGATTCATGATTGAGTATACTGTAATGATATTTCCCTTGGAGGCGCTTTAGAAACATCAGCAGGAAGGCAGGAGTACAACGATCATCCTGTATCACGCATCCCAGATTGCTCTCCAACCTCTCAATGATTCCTACATACACCAACATATTTCCGAACACTCAATATATGCCGCAGTGACAAAGAACGTCACAGAAGATTCTGGAATGTTCTGGAAACAATCGATGGAACAATTAGAGAGAGAGGTTTGTTCTAAGAAGCTTCTAGAACAAAAAGAAGGAGACGGAAGATCGTTCGAGAAGGTTCTCGACCAAAGCCTGCCATGTGTTCTTATATATAAGACGACCGAACAACTGAGTCAGTGAGTCAAACAGCGAGTGTCAGAGAGACAGTTATATACCGCGTGTTATAAATCGTTTTACATAAATAGTAGTTATGAGTTCGATATAAATTAGTGTTTCTTTAGTTTAAATAAATCAGTTGGAAAATAAATAGTGTCGTGTTCGCTTCTGCACCCGAATAACGTAACAATTGGTGTCAGAAGAGGGATATTCCAGTGTGAAGTGAACAGACCATTGCAATGAAGAAACTACACGAGTTGAGAGTGGTGGACTTGAAACGCGAGTTGGAGGAGAGAGATCTCGACACAACAGGGATCAAGGTTACACTTCAGCATCGTCTCAAAGAGTTTATGGTGAGCGTAGGTCAAGATCCAGAGACGTTCATCTTCGAGGAACCAGCTTCAGCGGAATCGATGTTGGCTGGTATCTCGGAACAGATAGAATAAATGGAGAAGAAGCTGCAGCTCGAAATAAAAAGAAGATCTTTGCTAGAGAAGTCTGGAAATGGTCAACGACTCATTGAAACCACAGTAGGGCCAGATGCAGTGACAGTGACTAATCGAGTAAAACCACCTACATTCGATGGAAAAACATCGTGGCCGAACTATCTGAAGCAGTTCGAAGCAGCTTCCAAAGCCAATGGGTGGACATCCAACGACAAGGTTGTGGCTCTGACAGTAGCTCTACGGGGTGATGCATTGAACATCTTACAAGCCATTCCGGAAGGTGAAGTCGATAGCTACGATCATCTCGTCAAACGTCTCGACATGCGATATGGCCATGAACATCTGCAGCAAGTGTTTCAATCACAAATGAAGAGCCGTCGACAGAGAGCCAACGAGAGTCTTCAAGAATTCGAAGTGGATGTATTCCGATTGGTCCACTGTGCCTACCCGTCAGCCCCAGAGTCCCTTATGGAATGTCTAGCTGTTCAAACGTTCGTGGATGGATTGCGGGATATCGAAATGCAGAAAGCAGTTCGCCTGACTCGACCAAAAGACCTCACCAGTGCTCTGGCAGCTGCGCTTGAGATCGAGGCCGCAGCAGAAGCTTCCCGAGGATCAGCGAGAGTCCGAGAAATGAACGACAGCGGAAACATAGCAGAAAATACCAGGCAAGATCCTAATGAAGCCTTGATAATCGCCATCAAGTGCCTCTTAAATGAGAAAAAGAGACCAGTTCAAACGACTGATGAGTTGATTCATTAGGACCTCAGCGACAGTTACGGCTTCCTGGTTAGGGATCGCATACGCTTCCACCCACTTGGTAAAGTAGTCCATGCACACAAGGATGTATTTATTTCCATTATCAGTCACTGGAAATGGCTCCGCAATATCCATGGCAATCCTCTCGAAAGGGCTTCCAACATTGTACTGTCTCATGGGTGCCCTTGGTTTACGATGAGGCCCATTGCTGGCAAAGCACACGGTGCATTTACGGCACCACTCCCTGACGTCGTCACTGCAGTTCACCCAATAGAACCGCTCTCGTACCCGCTGCAGTGTCTTCCTCACTCCTAGATGTCTCCCTGAAGTTCCATCATGTACATATCCAAGTACTTCCGACACTTGGCTCCTAGGAATGACCAACTGCATCCGATTATCCGACCCATCATCGCTCTCGAGATTCCTCTTGAGCAGGTCATCTTCTAATACCAAGGAGTCCCACTGACTCCAGTACGCCTTCAAAGTCTGTGAAGATGGTGCTACTTCTTGCCAAGAAGGACGACGATTCGCTTTCTTCCATTCTCGAAGCTTGCGAAGTTCTGGGTCCTTTTCTTGCTCTTGCTTGATTGCTGCAGGTAACCAATCTTCATTGACAACGGTGGTTCTGTAGAGGGCTGCTTCCTTATTCTCCAAACGACTACAATGTGAGCACTCAGGTGGACATGGCCTTCTGGATAATGCATCTGCATTCCTATGGCTCGTCCCCACTAGATGTGTTATCTCGAAGTCATATTCCTGGAGCCTCTCGATCCAACGAGCTACTTGGCCTTCGGGGTTCTTGAAATTCAGGAGCCACTTCAATGCAGCGTGGTCCGTCCTGAGAAGGAATTTTCGCCCATAGAGGTACTTATACAAATGCTCCACTGATTTCACCATGGCCAATAGTTCCCTCCTGGTAACGCAGTAGTTCCGTTCTGCCTTCGATAGCACCTTGCTGAAGTAACCGATGACTCGCTCTTGTCCATCTTGATACTGCGAAAGGACTCCACCAATGCCGATATAACTGGCATCTCCCAACTAGCATTTTCAGTCACAGGCACCATGGTTCAAGAAACTATTACCTATATTTAGTGATAATAACGTATTTATCACTTATTTCAGAACTTCATAGTATAAATGTCAGTGATAGTTATTTAGTGAGTGAAAATTACGTAGTTTTTACACTAGATAATAACTTCAAAGTGAGAAATTCTCATGGCTCATTACGAAGTAACTATTTCGAAACTGTCACTCCTCAAAACTACTCTTAAGGTTTCGGAACTTTGGATATATTATTACGGTAACGCTTACCACCCCAAGAAGGCTTCACAGTTGCAATTACTCTATGGTCACCAATTAGGTTTCTACGACGTTGTCGTTACTTGATCGATCACCTAATAATTAAGTCAATTCTTGGTGATATTTCAAGTAACATATTGGTAATTCCTACTCAAACAATTCCTCCATAGTTGAAACAACTTTTCGGTAATTATATTCAGTTGAAGTTACCAATACATAGGTTATCATAACTGACGAGTTCCAAAAGTAACTTTCTGATTCATTTTCGATTGGAAGCCATATTGATTGATGTGATAACCATTTGAACAGGAAATAATTTTGGTTTTTTTTGTTGATAAACATCATTTTATGAAGAATAATAGCATTCGTTCGATCACAAATTGCATAATAATGGAAATTAACATGATTTACGATGATTTTTGAAAAATAGCCGAATGAAATAAAACCATATTTTTGGTGAAATGAGCCGTATTTTGTGGGCGCATCTTGAATTTCGAGGCAAAATCATCACATTTATCGAAAAACTGAATGTTGTTCGAATTTTTCAAGTTCGAGTATCAATTATTTCGCGTGTTTGTCCTTGTATTATTTATTGAATGGTTAGGCATATTGGACTTGTTCATTTTTCGTGAATGTGAACTTCATGGATGAAATGAAGAATAATAAAGAGAGAAAATAATATTTTTATGAAGTGGAAAAGAAATAGAAAGTCAGGTAGGAAAATTTACTACATCTTTACGTAATTTCGACGTCGACGGGTCGTAAGCATTACGTAAATGTGTGAGTTCCCGCTACGTCGGCAAACCGTAATAATTACTCGTGATTTGTTCCCCATTTTGGTCGTGAATACGTAGTAACGACGTAATTATAACGTAACCGCAACTAGTAAATATTACTTAATAGTCGACCCAATAGTCGTAATTACGTAATCGCGACTATAAATGCTAGTTGGGCTGTGTCAAGAATGAATTGTCCTTGTGGAAGTGGATACCCAAGAATCGGTGTCGTGGTCAAGCGTTCCTTCAGAGCATCAAAGGCGGCCTGGCATTCTGGATCCCAGTGGAAGGGGCGTGCTTCCTCGGTGAGACGAGTCAGAGGCTTTGCGATATCCGAAAACATTCAAACGTAACGTCGATAATAAGTGCACAGTCCAAGAAAGCTCCTGAGTTGATGCTTATCTGTTGGTACTGGCCATTGCTTCACTGCTCGTACTTTCTCAGGGTCGACTTCCACACCCTGTCTTCCTACGACGTGTCCCAAGTAGTTAACCCGTTTCTGCAGCAGATGACATTTCTTCAGATTGAGTGTGAGGTTTGCAGCCTGAAGTCTCTTGAAAACTTCCTCTAGGTTAATCAGATGTTCTTCAAAAGTTTTACCGATCACGATGATGTCATCCAAATAAACTAGGCATGTCTTCCAGGAGAGTCCCCTTAACACATTCTCCATGATTCGTTCGAAGGTGGCCGGAGCATTGCAGAGTCCGAAAGGCATAACCTTGAATTGCCATAACCCAGTGCCAATGGTGAAAGCTGTCTTTTCCTTATCTGCCGGATCCATTTCCACCTGCCAATATCCACTTTTCAGGTCTAGAGTGGAGAAAAGATTCGATTCTGCCAACGTGTCGAGTGTGTCGTCAATCCGAGGCAAAGGATAGCTGTCCTTCTTCGTCACGTTGTTCAATCGGCGATAGTCCACACAGAAACGAGTGTTTCCATCTTTCTTCTTCACTAGTACCACTGGTGAAGCCCAAGGACTATTGGATGGCTCGATTACCCCGTCTTGTTCCATTTCCTGGATGATCTTTTCTGCAATTTCTCTCTTGGCCTGTGGTAATCTTCGGGCTGGTTGACGAATCGGTCTGGTATCTCCCGTATCGATTTCGTGACTGACGATGTTGGTTCTACCTGTTTTCCCATCAGCAGGAATGAAAATGGATCTATACCTCTGTAGTAACTCGGTTAACTTTTTCTTCTGTCGGTTGTTGAGTGAGTCGCTTGCAGCAGAGACGAGTTCTCCATACTTGCCGGCCCCATCAGTGGTTGCTGTCACCTGGTGGATTATGGAGGCTGCTGGGACACAGGTTCCAATCTTGGTTCCTTTGCCAATCGCCACAGGGTAGTTATTTATGTTGATAAATCGAACAGGTACATGGTCGTCTGCCGACAGTAAAGCCTTGCCGACTAAAATTCCACGTCCGACTTCCTCGTCATGGTTCCAGGGTTCCATGATGATGGGACTGCCTCGCTCCAATGTACCTTCAATCCGTGCTGCGACAATGGTCTCACTCCTTTTCGGTAACAGGACGTCCTCTTCTAACGTTACCCCTGCCGCTACCTCCACCCGTGGATGTAAGAAGATCTCTTCGGCACCCACCTTGAGTGTTCGGCTTCTAAAGTCCAGTTGAATTCCTTGCGCACCCATGATGTCCATTCCCAGAATAACATCTTCTTCAATATCTGCCATGATAGCTCGATGTGGAAATTTGACGGTCCCGATCGATATATCCACATCGATTTCCCCATAAACGGTGGCAGCTTCACCCGTAGCAGTTCTCAGACGCCATGGTGTCAGGTGTGGGGTCGTTTCCAGTGACTGATAATGGAAATAAATACATCCTTGTGTGCATGGACTACTTTACCAAGTGGGTGGAAGCGTATGCGATCCCTAACCAGGAAGCCGTAACTGTCGCTGATGTCCTAATGAATCAACTCATCAGTCGTTTTGGGGTGCCATTGGAACTTCACTCTGATCAGGGCCGGAACTTCGAGAGTGAAGTGTTCAAGAAGATGAGCGAAAAGTTAGGAATCAAGAAAACAAGAACAACTCCGTTGCATCCACAGTCAGATGGCATGGTGGAGCGAATGAATCGAACAATAGGGAGGTATCTCTGCAAAGTCGTAGATCAACACCAACACGACTGGGATCAACATATTCCTTTCTTCTTGATGGCCTACAGATCTGCAGTACAGGAATCTACAGGACAGACTCCGGCGAAGGTTCTATTTGGACGAGAGATGAGGCTTCCATGTGACTTGGTCTTCGGATGTAGACCTGGTGAGGACATAGTTGGGGAAGATTACGTCACGGATTTGATGAAAAAGATGAACGATATTCACGAATTGGTTCGTTCTAATCTGAAAATCGCCAGCGATCGCATGAAAGACCGATACGACATCAGAGCTGGGGGTGCAGGATACGCAGAAGGAGACCTGGTGTGGTTGTACAATCAACAAAGAAAACGAGGTATTTGTCCAAAACTACAGAGATCTTGGGAAGGACCTTATACCGTCAAGAAGAAGATCAACGATGTCATATACCGCATCAGTAAAGAACCCAGTGGCAAACCAAGAGTCGTTCATTTCAACAGACTAGCACCATTCGAGGGAACACAAGATCAACAGGTTCAACAACTTTGTCCGGAAGAAAAGGAGCTTACATTCGACGAATTCATTGGGACATACAGTGGTTCATCAAAAGCAAGGTTTGGCGTCACCAAGGAAGAGCCTTGCGACCTTTTTGCCATCCCTGTAGAATACGCACTAGCTCACTGCGTCGCCGAGGATCTTCAGATGTCTCAAGGAATAGCGAACAAGTTCATGAGGAAGTTTGGGAAGTTAGAGGAGCTTCATCAACAAGGTCCCTCCGTCGGTCGAGCACTAGAAATAGAAGATATCAGCGCTGAAGGGAAAAGGTCTCTGTTTTATCTTATAACGAAAGGAAGATCTTCTGAGAAACCCACTTACAAGGACCTCTGGGAGACGCTAGTCGACTTGCGAAGCACCATACTCGAGAAGGACATACAGAAGATTGCTGTTCCAAAGCTGGGGTGTGGACTGGATGGCTTGAATTGGAGAATTGTAAGGAACATGCTAGAGGTTTTATTTAGATTCACCGGAGTTGAAATTCTGGTATGCTGCTGGAACTCCAAAGGAACTCCAAGAGAGAAGACAGTGCCATGCTATTTCTACCATACTGCACGTTGTAAAAATGAAACTAGTTGTCCCTATCTTCATAACGATCAGAGTGCATTCCAGGAGGAATGCGTTTTAAGGAGGGGGCAGTGTAATGATATTTCCCTTGGAGGCGCTTTAGAAACATCAGCAGGAAGGCAGGAGTACAACGATCATCCTGTATCACGCATCCCAGATTGCTCTCCAACCTCTCAATGATTCCTACATACACCAACATATTTCCGAACACTCAATATATGCCGCAGTGACAAAGAACGTCACAGAAGATTCTGGAATGTTCTGGAAACAATCGATGGAACAATTAGAGAGAGAGGTTTGTTCTAAGAAGCTTCTAGAACGAAAAGAAGGAGACGGAAGATCGTTCGAGAAGGTTCTCGACCAAAGCCTGCCATGTGTTCTTATATATAAGACGACCGAACAACTGAGTCAGTGAGTCAAACAGCGAGTGTCAAAGAGACAGTTATATACCGCGTGTTATAAATCGTTTTACATAAATAGTAGTTATAAGTTCGATATAAATTAGTGTTTCTTTAGTTTAAATAAATCAGTTGGAAAATAAATAGTGTCGTGTTCGCTTCTGCACCCGAATAACGTAACAATACTATCAAGGTGAAGTTGAAGCTAAAGTTGATTGGAGACACGTTTGACTTACAAACCTCTGAGCTGTCAAATATGCCGTTGCCATATTTGAAGACACGTTTGATAAACAAACCACTGAGCTGCCATATCACTGTAATTTTTATTGGAGACACGTTTGACTTACAAACCTCTGAGCTGTCAAATATGCCGTTGCCATATTTGAAGACACGTTTGATAAACAAAACTCTGAGCTGCCATATCACTGTGATTTTTATTGGAGACACGTTTGACTTACAAACCTCTGAGCTGTCAAATATGCCGTTGCCATATTTGAAGACACGTTTGATAAACAAACCTCTGAGCTTCCATATCACTGTAATTTTTATTGGAGACACGTTTGACTTACAAACCTCTGAGCTGTCAAATATGCCGTTGTCATATTTGAAGACACGTTTGATAAACAAACCTCTGAGCTGCCATATCACTGTAATTTTTATTGGAGACACGTTTGACTCACAAACCTCTGAGCTGTCAAATATGTCGTTAACATATTTGAAAACACGTTTGATAAACAAACCTCTGAGCTGCCATATAACTGTTCTTTTGGAGACACGGTTGACTCACAAACCTTTGAGCTGTCGAATACGTCGCTTACGAATTTGAAATCAAAGGTACTTATATAAAAAAAAAATCATGAGCTGCTACTACTTGGAGTCTGTCGAGCGACGAGAGTCGGAAGAGCGCCGATGTCATCACATATCAAGAATCAACTATAACATGTTAGTCCGATGAGGGGTAATTTCATCATCAGCGACATCAGCTGCGGCATTCTATGGACAAACGAATTTTGGTGGAGGTTTGTTCGACGTGTCTTGGGTTTGACGATAGAGGGGTGCACTGAGTGGGCTTGTCGTATTTTGTCTGCTGGTAATGAAACGATAACAGAGATTTCCAAGATAGCAGAGAGTTATCAAGCCATGTAGGTATTCCAAGGTGGGTTGACAGTTAGGCCTAGTGGCAAGGTGAGTTGACACCTAGGCCTGGTGACAAGGTGGGTCGACATCTCGACCTGGTAAAAGTGGGTTGACACTTAGGCCTAGTGGCAAGGTGAGTTGACACCTAGGCCTGATGGTGACGAGGTAGGTCGACATCTCGACCTGGTAAAAGTGGGTTGACACCTAGGCCTAATGGCAAGGTGGGTTAACGATTGTGCTCTCTGACGAGCTCTAAATGACATAAAATTTAGTCAGGATGAAACCGAGCTTGTTGGGCCGAGAGCGTCTCAATCTCAGGATGGCCGTGTTAGCATCTAGCAACTAGATGCGCCACTGCTCAGTAGAATGTGCTTAGATCAGAGCCTATGACGGACGTGTGTAAAGACTGGTTCATATAGTATTCGGCTGATGGCAGCCGAGTGGTGAACAAGTGTTACCCTTGTCCATGTCATTTGTGCTCGTGTTTATTATATTATGACCATAATATAACATGAAGTATATTTCGATTCAGATTTTCGATATATTTAGTGCCGTTCTCGAGATATTTGAGAAAATATAAAAATCGGGACTTTGAAAAATTTCTTCAAAAATAATACTTTTCCAATTTTTTTCCAGTGAAGAGGCAATTTTGAGTAACAATTTATGAAGACTTTCTCGTTGGTCGTCTTGATTTCTATCGAATTTTGGGCGACAAAACATACACTTGTCACTCACCATTTTCATTTAATGAACTTTGAATCATTTCGCGTCATGACGTCGTACTAATTTTTTTGTTTTTCGTGATACGGTGTTCGAACTTTCACCATGTAGTAGGCCTTTGCGAAAGTCGACAAGGGTGTTGGAGTATTTTTCGATTCATATTCTCGATGTTTTGTGTCGTTCTCGAAATATTTCAGAAAATATGAATATCGGGACTTGGAAAAATATCATCAAAAATATTACTTTTCCAACTTTTTACCAGAAAAGAGGCAATTTTGAGTGAAAATGTAATAGTATATTATTCAACGAGCGCATAATGATGGCTATTACCCACGAAGATGAAAGTTGCAGTACGAGCCGAAGGCGAGTGCTGTAATCATCTGAGTGGGTAATAGTCATCATGCGCAAGTAAAATACTATACTTTATCTACAACTATTCAAATATCAAGCAACTCTGAGAGTTCAGAAATATTGCAAAATCATACTAAATCTGATTTGAAATACTTATTAATTCCATCGAGAACTTATTGACAAAAATTTCATTCAACGAACAGCTTATAACTAATTTCAATAATTTTGGTTGTGAAAATATGATAATCAGTGTTATGGATATACATTTTATTAACAGGGAAAAAGTCGTGCAATCACATATCAGTCAATCTCAGCAGGTATTATATGCCATTTCACTTTTCAGTTGTGAAATGAATCATACTATTGCAGATTATTCATTAACTTGCTTCCACTGTAGCGTTCTTCCCCCTCGCCATGATTAATTGTAGCACCCTGTCTCTAGAAGCTAGTTATCAACAATTAAATTCCATGGTTCTGATTGGTCTGTACTAATCTATTCGAATAGCCTGTAGCCATCCTAGTGTAAGTGTGAGCAAATCTGCAAGTGTCAAGTCGTGTCAAGTCCTATTTTATGGTTATGGTTACTCATGATGTTAGTCACTGTTGAGGATGGAAAACATTGAATTCTCATTTTTTCGTGTATTTTTAGAATTAATAAGGTGATTAAAACTATGAGAACCCTGTAAGGTGAGTATTTTGAATTTGCAAACTAGTAGAAAGAAAGAATACCTACCTATAGTTGAATTTGACGAGACGATTGGATGTCAGATTATTACGCCACCCTACTGTCATTATTACTGTTATTACTCGATTCATCACTATAATGTATGTCATTAAATGTCGAAAATCGGGTAAGCAATGTATGAATGACTCCATAGTTGTAGATAATAGTATATTATTCAACGAGCGCATAATGATGGTTATTACCCACGAAGATGAAAGTTGCAGTACGAGCCGAAGGCGAGTGCTGTAATCATCTGAGTAGGTTATAGTCATTATGCGCAAGTAGAATACTATACTTTATCTACAACTATTCAAATATCAAAGCAACTCTGAGAGTTCAGAAATATATCTTTGAAAAAAATGAAGGTTATTATATTGCAAAATCACTAAATCTGATTTTAAATACTCATTAATTCCATCAAGAATTTATTGACAAAGATTCCATTCAACGAACAGCTTTAACTTATTTCAATAATTTTGATTGTGAAAATTTGATAAACAATGTTGGATATAACTTTTATTAGCAGGAAAAAAGTCGTGCAATCACATATCAGTCAATCTTACCAGGTATTATATGATATTTCACTTTTCAGTTGTAAAATGAATCATATACTATTGCAGATTATTCATTTTTTGCTTCCGCTATAGCGTTCCCCCACCGCGATGATTGATTGTAGTACCCTGTCTCTAGAAGCTAGTTATCAACAATGAAATTTCATGGTTCTGATTGGTCTGTACTGATCTATTCCAATAGCCTGTAGCCATATTAGTGTTAGTGTGTGCCTTAGATCATACAGGATCAAAGGTGTGAGCAAATCTGCAAGTGTCAAGTCCTATTTTATGGTTATGGTTACTCATGATGGTTACTCATGATGATAGTCACTGTTGAGGATGGAAAACAGTGAATTCTTATTTTTCCGTGTATTTGTAGAATTAAGATGTTTAAAACTACGAGAACAATGGTACGGTGGATTTGCGAACTAATAGAAGGAATACCTACCTAGTTGAATTTGACAAGACGATGAGATGTCAAATTATCACGCCACCCTACTGTCATTATTACTCTTATTACTCGATTCATCACAATAATGACTGCCATTTAATGTCGAAAATCGAGTAAGCAATGTATGAATGACTCCATAGTTGTAGATAAAGAAAATTTTTTGATGATCATCTTGATTTCTATCGAATTTTGGGCAAAAAACATACAATTGTCACTCACCTTCTTTTTTCAATGAACTTAGAATTAATTCGCGTCATGACGTCGTACATTTTTTGTTGTTTTTCGTGATATAATGTTCGGACTTTCTCCATGTGGTAGGTCGTTGCGGAAGTCGACAGGAGTGTTGGGGTATTTTTCGATTCAGATTTTTGATATTTTGTGCCGTTATCGAGATATTTGAGGAAATATGAATATCGGGACTTAAAACAATTTCATCATAAATAATACTTCTCCTTTTTTCCTCTTCCATTGAAGAGGCAATTTTGAGTACCAATGTATAGAGACTCTTACGTTGGTCGTCTTGATTTCTATCGAATTTCGGGCAAAAAACATACAATTGTCACTCACCTTTTTTTTTTCAATGAACTTAGAATCATTTCGCGTCATGACGTCGTACTAATTTTTTTGTTTTTCGTGAAACGGTGTTCGGACTTTCTCCATCTGGTAGGCCTATGCGGAAGTCGACAATGGTTTGAGAAAATATGAATGTCGGGACTTAAGAAAATTTCCGCGAGTTACGTTTTCGCCTGATCAGTATGGGTTCATTGTTCCACCGAAAGCGAACGCTCATATTCAGTACACACGATATATACTAAATATACTTTCAGTACTTCATGGTACCACAAACCTCATCAAAAGCAAACGAGACACATCATTCAACCATATTAGACAGGCAACATATGACAGATGACTCCTCTGACTGTTGATTTCAAGCAATATACAGGGCGACAATGAGAAAATATACAGAGAAACTCGCTGCAAGAACTGCCTACTTCAGGCATGACCAGCAAACATATATTTGACAAATATGTCGAACAACTGTCGACCAAAACTCGTGAAACTATTTTGTGCTTCACCAAAGAAGGAACCCGTGAAATATATCGAACAATGACATTTATCTGTCAACTACTCTACAAGAAAGATTCTTTATAGACCTATATGCAGATTCTAAAAATTCTCTAGATATCATCATACTTAGAGGCGGCAATGAAAATGATATTATAGGTATCTGGAAAGCTTCAAATATACTTGACTGATAATGCTAAATATTTCGCATCAAACAACAAAGAAAAAATATCCTTTCACTGTCCACCTTGGAATATATCGAAAAAATCTTTACTAAAACTCCGTGGTTGGTTCGTGAAATATGTCAAACAACTCTCTACCAGAACTTATATAACAGCTCTGTGTTACATCATAGGAAGTATTCTGGTTGGTTTGTGAACTATGTTGAACAACTCACCACCAAAACTTGCAATGTATGGGTTAGAGACACCAAGGGTTAGCAACGTTAGGATCATCTTTCAGGTGATCTAATATATCATGAAAGCATACCCAGGCAGCACTACAAAAATCTGTCACATAGAGATCTCATAATGAAGGCAAAATTTTCATTCGAATCCAACGATATTCCTTATTAGAATTACCAGTCGCGCGCTCGGATAGATCGTGCAAAGTATACATGATCAGAACTGCAGAAATCTTGCGTCTATACGAAGTGTTTTTGTAATAGGTATATACATATATTCAGAACATCAATACATAATAGTCTCATATCAGATATTTCCTAATTCTTTAAATTAACTAGAAATTTCATCCGGAAAATTGAACGAAAACAGAAAAAAATCAAGTTCGCCCCTATAAAACAAATTAAATGTTTGAACTCAGCATCCCCCACACCAAAATTCATGTAGAGAGAACGTAACAATTGTCAAAGCGTAGAACTCTAGGTGTAAAATGGGCCCTCACTCCCAAATGTGTGATCCCATATATTCTTTGGTGTCATTCGATAGTATATGAGTCTCGGGGTATGAAATTTTCACACTTATTTCAGAACCGCCCAGTTCATGAAAAAAATGTGTTATAAAGCATTTAGAGAGGCCTTACGTTTACTGTTTTTCGCCTCAGCAGGTGTGAATGCGATGAATAATGAATGAAAATACTGAACAAATAAAGAAATAAATACTCGATAGTCAGCGGAAAACCTGATAACAGCTTTCTATCTTCCAAGTTGTGAACTACCACGAGGAAAAATGTAATATACAGGATAATTGAGAACCGGAATCAGATGAAATATTTGGGAGAAGTATGACTCCACATCATACACAACCAACCAACAGAAAATACATCATAAATTCTAATTTATATTTCTCATAGAAGCTATAGGAGCAGCGAACCCATACCTGCCATTGGAAATAAAGAGTACTCCTAGGGACGAACACGCAAATACATTGATATGCGCAGAGTTTCAATGTTTGCGAGATATCACCAAAGAATGAGGAGCCGTGAATAACATATATTTTTATGTTATCTCCCATATAACTAGTATTGGGCCTTCTTGATAATACTGACATTAGAGGCGCGACTAGAATACTCTACTCTCTGTACGACCTAGCTACACATGCTGATCAATTGATGACACTTGACAGATGCCACGTGACACATGAGGCGTTTTGCAGAGGAGACAGATCACACATGCGTCAAAATGTGACGGAAAGATCACAAAAACAGCACAATTGAAATATCGCTTCGATGACATAATATGATGATGGCGCATCATTCTAACCAAATGAAATATGAACAACATAACCAATTATGAATTGTGGTCTCAGAAAAAAATATTCGGAAAGCCTAATGTACACGGCGAAAAATTATTTTTTCTCTTGCTATCAGCATTCCCAGGCAGTTCAAGTATCCTCATGATATTCAAAATCGTATCTCGACTATCAAGACATAAACAGGACTTGAAAGTGGCATATAGAACAAATAACACGTTGGGACGGTTTATCAAGAATAATAAAGACAAAACTGTTGAATTTGAAAAATCAGGGGTATACAAACTCAAATGTGGATCTTGTCCTAAGGTATATATCGGTCAGACAGGTCGTACGTTAAATCAGCGCATTCATAAACATAAGATGAATTTTATGAAAAAGAAAACAAATTCAACATACGCCAACCATATATTAGAAGAAAACCATAGTTTTGATGATAATTTCGAAATTCTGCACGTAGAAAATGAAGGACTGAAACTCAATCATTTTGAATCATTAGAAATCAACATTTCATTTGACATTTCACTTAATGATTAATTAGACCTTAATAGTTCACCACTATTGAATTTGTTTTCTTAGTAAGTAATAATATGTATTTGATATCAACTCTTTCAAGTCAATCCGGTATACCGTAATTTAATGTAGATATTGTGCCTAATTTCCGAAAATGGAGGTTTATCGTACCTGTCCACAGGTAACTAATCCATCAGGTTGGGAAGGTAAGATATATAAAAGTTAAGCAAGCAAACGTTAGTTTAGTTCATTGTATCAGTATATCACCTGACGAAGCTACTGTGTTAGCGAAACATGTCGTGTGTTTAATGAATTTTGTGGAAATCTTATCGTTTGTGAAGTTTTTACATTCGCTACACATGCTGATAAATTGATGACACTTGACAGATTCCACGTGACACATGAGACGTTTCTCAGAGAAGACAGATCACACATGCGTCAAAATGTGACGGAAACATCACAAAAACAGCACAATCGGAATATCGCTTCGATAACATAATATGATAATGGCGTACCATTCTAACCAAATAAAATATGAACAACATAACCAATTATGAATTGTGTTCTCAGACAAAAATATTCGGAAAGACTAATGTACACGGCGAAAAATTATTTTTTTTCTTGCTATCAGCATTTCCAGGCAGTTCAGAGTAAAGGAGCTATGCCGATACCAGACCGATTTTCAAAATTCTAAGTCATTTTTTCCCAGATTCTACGGAAATTCTACGTTGCACGGCGGAAAGCCCCATAAGAGCCCATGTGTTAGAGAGAGACAGACGATGCGATTTTTCCCCAGATCTACGGACTTTTTCCATGAATTTTAAGGTCCATTCTGGTCATTTTTTACGCTTTCAAGGTCATCCGTCTCCGACGAGTGAGAACGGCGATTCTGGTGCTGCAGACCTCTGAACGCTCTCAAATAGGATTGTTCGATGGGCCCTAATGGAAGTATACCTCAACTAGGGCCAAATAGTGAATATTATGTTAACTATAGCTTGTTACCTATCAAATGGAAGGTCTTTGCTTGAATTTTACGAAAATCAATTTTTGAAGGGTCCCCAAGGGCCATATAGAGAATATTATGCCAACTATAGGTTGTTGTATATCAAATGAAAGGTCTCTGCTTGAATTCCACAAAAATAAATTCTTGAAGGGCATCAAGGGCCATATAGTGAATATAATGCCAACTATAGGTTGTTGTATATCAAATGAAAGGTCTCTGCTTGAATTCTTCGAAAATTAATTTTTGAAGGGTCCCCAAGGGCAATATAGTGAATATTATGCCAACTATAGGTTGATGTATATCAAATGAAAGGTCTCTGCTCGAAATTTACGAAAATCAATTTTTGAAGGGCCTCAAGGGCCATATAGTGAATATTATGCCAACTATAGGTTGTTGTATATCAAATGAAAGGTCTCTGCTTGGAATTTACGAAAATCAACTTTTGAAGGGCCTTAAGGGCCATATAGTGAATATTATGCCAACTATAGGTTGTTGTATATCAAAGGAAAGGTCTCTGCTTGACATTTACGAAAATCAATTCTTGAAGGGCCTCAAGGGCCATATAGTGAATATTATGCCAACTATAGGTTGTTGTATATCAAATGAAAGGTCTCTGCTTGAAATTCACAAAAATCTACTTTCAAAGGGCCTCAAGGGCCATATAGTGAATATTATGCCAACTATAGGTTGTTGTATATCAAATGAAAGGTCTCTGCTTGAAATTTACGAAAATCAATTTTTGAAGGGCATCAAGGGCCATATAGTGAATATTATGCCAACTATAGGTTGTTGTATATCAAATGAAAGGTCTCTGCTTGAAATTCACAAAAATCAACTTTTGAAGGGCCTCAAGGGCCATATAGTGAATATTATGCCAACTATAGGTTGTTGTATATCAAAGGAAAGGTCTCTGCTTGAAATTTACGAAAATCAATTCTTGAAGGGCCTCAAGGGCCATATAGTGAATATTATGCCAACTATAGGTTGTTGTATATCAAATGAAAGGTCTCTGCTTGAAATTTACGAAAATCAATTTTTGAAGGGCATCAAGGGCCATATAGTGAATATTATGCCAACTATAGGTTGTTGTATATCAAATGAAAGGTCTCTGCTTGAAATTTACGAAAATCAACTTTTGAAGAGCCTCAAGGGCCATATAGTGAATATTATGCCAACTATAGGTTGTTGTATATCAAATGAAAGGTATCTGCTTGAAATTCACGAAAATCAACTTTTGAAGGGCCTCAAGGGCCATATAGTGAATAATATGCCAACTATGGGTTGTTGTATATCAAATGAAAGGTCTCTGCTTGAAATTTACGAAAATCATTTTTTGAAGGGGCTCAAGGGCCATATAGTGAATATTATGCCAACTATAGGTTGTTGTATATCGAACGAAAGGTCTCTGCTTGAAATTTACGAAAATCAATTTTCGAAGGGCATCAAGGGCCATATAGTGAATATTATGCCAACTATAGGTTGTTGTATATCAAATGAAAGGTATCTGCTTGAATTCCACGAAAATTGATTTTTGAAGGTCATCAAGGGCCATATAGTGAATATTATGCCAACTATAGGTTGTTGTATATCAAATGAAAGGTCTCTGCTTGAAATTCACGAAAAACAATTTTTGAAGGTTCCTCAAGGGCCGTATACTGAATATTATGCCAACTAGAGGTTGTTGTATATCAAATGGAAGGTCTCTGCTTGAATTATACGAAAATTGATGTTCAAAGTGCTCCAACTGCCATATAGTATCGATTATATCACCTATAGGTTGTTTTATTTGTGACAAAAAACCATATCAGGAGGCAAACGTTCGAGATACCACAAATGGGCATAAATCCTATTGTCGTTCAAACAGATGGAAGCGGCTACAGTCCTGCCACATATGCGAGGCAAATTGAAAAATCATGAAACATCAATGATCGTAGAGTATGAGTTGAATCTGAACAATCTAGTACATCTTTGGTAGATATCCCAAGGTGCATTACTGATGAATTACTAGGTTGCAACCTAGCAGAGTGTTGAAAATCGAAAGAACTAATTGCGAAAAAATATAGAAAATGTATTTTAATGTGGAGTACAGTTCACACCATCTTATGTATGAAAAAAAAATACCATATATAGAGAACCATGGCGCAAACCATTTGAAGAGGTAGACGTGTTCGCGATTATCTTCAGTCTCATCGAAAAAATCGCTTCAGGTTTGATGGAATTCAGTATAATTAGCAACATTATTGACGAATCAATACGAATAATGATGGTGATCGAGCGGCAATTGGTCATAAATGTCGTCGGTATGAAAAGTGAAAAACGCGAAAGTCATGGACAATCTACGTGCTTGCCAGAAAACATCATCTATGTGATAATTTGAAACTGAAGGAGCGTAGTTGAGGTTTGTTAATCTGTGGCGTAGTTGAAACTCCCTGCCTTCACAACACAGTGCTCTATATGCAAGATAACCTACGAATATAGATTTGATCTCATGCGATTCAACAGATGAAATAGTATCGACACCCATTAGATATCCTCAAAATGATTCATATTCCATAACTAGAAACCTATTGAAATTCATATGATAATAGAAACAATAGGTGATGAAATAATATCAGCTCCTTCGATAATGGAACATCTCGGAAACTGATTTTGGTTTCAAAAATGTCTTCTTTCATAGTATATTTCTATCACTCTACATTCTTTTTATTAAATTAGATTATAAACATTATAGATATCTTCAAAATGATCCATATTTTGTTACAAAAACCTTTATATTATGTAAATATATGTACAGTATGATGCAAAGGTGTAGAATAAATTTTTGAAACTAGACGACCCTCAGTTGTTCAATTCTCAGTAGCAGACCTCTGCAAGATTCAGTTAAACAAATAAGCAATCTTCTAATGCAAAATTCCGACTGTTGGATAGACGAAGCGTAGTTGAGGTTTGTTGATCTGTGGCGTAGTCGTAACTAGAAACCTATAGAAATACATATGATAATAGAAACAATAGGTGATGAAATAATATCAGCTCCTTCGATAATGGAACATCTCGGAAACTAATTTTGGTTTCAAAAATGTCTTCTTTCATAGTATATTGCTATTACTCTACATTCTTCTCATCAAATAAGATTATATATATATCCATATTTTGTTACAAAAAACCTTTATATTATGTTTATATATGTTCAGTATGATGCAAATGTATGGAATGAATTTTTGAAACTAGACGAACCTTGGATGCTCAATTCTCAGTAGCAGACCTCTGCAAGATTCATTTAAACAAATGAGCAATCTTCTAATGCAAAATTTTGACTGTTGGATAGACGTTCAGTAGACCCATCAGATGAGGTGTCACATGGTCCCTGTTTGTATTTGAAAAAATCGTTTATTTCGTCATTTCTCCAGCACCGGTGACGTAACATCTTCATATCATGGGATGAGGCTTCAAAAATAATAACGTGTTTTTGGATTTTTTTCAAAGGTCACCCATTTCTGGAATGAATCTATTCCATAATTTTGCATCATACTGTAAGTTGTTTTCTTATTACTCTATATTCCTCTCATCAAAATAATATGGTAAATTGTATGTTGTTGATAATACTAATTAACGAAAACTGAGTGCATTCACTATCACGTATCTGATTACGTATCACATAATTAGAAATCTGTCGGGACATGCTTTTATCAGAGTGTATTTAATATAAGGCTCGATATAGTTTATTCATTTAGAAATAGCGAGTGATTCTATTTGTTCGTGCAGAGATATTACATATTATGTAAGTGCGAATTTGCTAGAATTATTGTTCAAAGTCTCCAGAAATTTTTTGTGAACCTTTGTTTGCATTTCCAAAATATTGCTACATTTCTGGAATCTATTCCTTACAACGTAATAGGGAAAAATTGGCCAAAGATACATTCAATTTACGGTAGAAACAATATGATACATGAGGAAATTCGGCTACATATAAATGGCATATCTTTATGATTGCATAAACTTAACGCATGTATTTAAGGTCAGGAGCAAATAACTAATGGAAATATCGTAATTATCATAACATGATTAAAGTGTTCATCCATTGGCACACAGAAAATCAATTCTATAATGAAATCATTGTTCATTTGGTTATGCTTAAATAAATGATGTACCTTGTTTGAATGGAAGAATACCTTTGTTTTCGTTCCAAAGGAAATTTAGTGAAATAATTAGTTTTTCTGTGCACTACAGGATGAGAAAATCTTGATTTTGTGTACACCATGTGTCTTTCAAAACACAAATGATCCATGTGATTTTATTAGATATAATTTATTTTTCTGAAATTGTGAGTTGATAATTTTGAAAACATGAGAAAAAAACCTTCTTTATCTTTGGCCAGCTTTTAATTTTCACTTTCAAATCATTCAAACCAGACTGATGCCGACATCAATCATATCATGATGGAAATTGCATGATGTATCTCAATAACAAAAATTTTTCTTCAGTTCAACTTTTCATCCTTCAAAGATTTTTATTGTTCAGAAATGATCTCGATTACCTTTCAATGTCCATTTTATCGTACTCAAAATCAATCTGAGTTGAGAAATACATTCACTATTTAAGAGAGGCAATATGGTGAAAAAAACTGATTCTGTTTTGCTGAACAGGATCAAGAATCTCAATTCTGTGTCTATTAAAAACCAAATTAGGTAATTTCGAATCATTTTATCACACATTTTATTCATTATAATTTATAGTTGACATTCATCTAGTGAACAATATACTGAGAACACTGTAAAATAAATGGGATATCTTTATGATTGCATAAACTTAACACATGTATTTAAGGTCAGGAGCAAAAACCTAATGGAAATATCGCAATTATCATAAAATGATTGAAGTGTTCATCCATTTGGCACACAGAAAATCAATTCTATAATGAAATCATTGTTCATTTGGTTATGCTTAAATAGATGATGTACCTTGTTTGAATGAAAAAATACCTTTGTTTTCGTTCCAAAGGAAATTTAGTGAAATAATTAGTTTTTCTGTGCACTACAGGATGAGAAAATCTCGATTTTGTGTACACCATGTGTCTATCAGAACCCAAATGATCCATGTGATTTTATTAGATATAATCTATTTTTCTGAAATTGTGAGTTGATAATTTTGAAAACATGAGGAAATAACCTTCTTTATCTTTGGCCAGCTTCTATTTTTCAATTTCAAATCATTCAAACTAGAATGATGCCAACATCAATCATATCATGATGGAAATTGCATGATGTATCTCAATAACAAAAATTTTTCTTCAGTTCAACTTTCCATCTTTCAAAGATATTTATTGTTCAGAAATGATCTCGATTTCCTCTCAATGTCCATTTTATCATACTCAAAATCAATCTGAGTTGAGGAATACATTCACTATTTAAGAGAGGCAATATGGTGAAAAAAATTGATTTTGTTTTGCTGAACAGGATCAAGAATCTCAATTCTGTGTCTATTGAAAAGCAAATTAGGTAATTTCGAATCATTTTATCACATATTTTATTCATTATAATTTATAGTTGACATTCATCTAGTGAACAATATACTGAGAACACTGTAAAATACCTTCTTATTCAGCTTTCAATTTACAATTTTGAATCATTTGAACTAGAATAATGAAATATGTTGGCGTGAATCATATCCCTTGTAAATCTTCCTGGGACCTGGCGTCCAATGGGCGTTCGTAATTTATTGAACAAAATGACACCCAGATATGATGTCAAAAGCCGACATCCACGTAGTTGTTTACGTTATTTACGTCACGAGATTTCTTCCATGTACATTTAAATGGTCATAGATGGGTATTGTTGTTGATTCCCTTTTCCTTTTCAAAAATATCGATGACATATGGACGTATTTCAGTTATTTTTGGTCAGAAACGATCGCTAAGATGCAAATTTGATGAGCTATAATGAGTTTGACGCTAATAATTCAATTTCAAATTGAACGTAGCTGATTACTGAAGGTATTTTAGTATCTTCATATCCACCATACGTAACACAAAATCAACCAAATAAAAAATTGAACTGAACTATTTTTTATTCTAGTAAGAACATAAGGCTGTTCGATAGATCATTGATACTAGAATCGACCTAGTATCAAATGATACATAGGTCGATTCTAGTATCTTGATACTAGAATCGACCTTATCTATTCCTTGCTCGCACAAGACTCTCGAAGACTTCTGAGGGTTGCTCGTAAGGGGACAACCGAATGACGGATAGAACAACTTTAGAACAATTTTCTCAATTTTAGACCATTTTTAGGCTTATTTTTCAACAATCAAGTATCATACATACGAATGGAGTTTATTATATTCGAAAACACCGAATTGCCAGTCATGGAATTGAACATTTCCAGATTAAGGGAGGTACAAATTTTACGGTCGATTCACTGGACCTATGAAGAAAACATTTGGTTTCTTGATATCGTCTCAATACTAACTACATATATTAATTACGAATAATTCGGAGTGACAATATTCTCTGCTTGTCTTGAATGAGTAGATAGTCCATTCTATAGATATGTTTCGATTAACAATGATATTTTCTTAAAAAATACATTGAAATAATTGATACATCGAAATAGACGATTTTTGGGCTTATTTTTCTACGACTAAGTATCATACATACGAATGAAGTTTATTATCTTCGAAAACACCGAATTGCCTTCAATAGAAAAGGTATTTGGGAAGATTTTTTGATATGGTAGAATTAGTGTATTTCCACAAATAGATCAGTACTAAAAAGCATTTTTCCAAACAGAATTACATACTGATTTCCTTAGAATTGTTTTATCGAGTAGCTCTTAGTTAAACTCACTGTAACAATAAACTTCTTTGAATTATTTCAGTTATAACTGCAGGCATATTGTTACTTTTTCACAAGCTATTATTATGATGAGTTGGAATTGACCCATAAGGTTCAACCTGAATCTGGCTAAAAGGTGAAGTTGAGTCAAATGTTCCAAAATGACGAAAAAATTGAGAAGTATTCGTTTTTCAATCTATTATTTTTATAATGAGGTAATTATCTCAAAGCTTTAAAATTCTTTGCCAATGGAAGTATTTTCAAGAACCTATAACTTCCAAAAGTTCAAGAAAAATCGTATACCTACCTCTTCTCCTCCCACGATGTTCTACAAACATCATAGAAATTTCCTTTCGTGCGCTCCAAGATATAAAAAAATCCATTTCCATAATAAAGTAGTTATTTCATATTTAATTTCACTATCATGGTATTTGAAGCCATCAAAAAGTAGACTACTTTATTTCAAAATGACAAAATGTAAAAAACTGCGAATCATTCAATTTTGATAAGAACAAAAACTATTCGACTTCAAAAAAATCATTTCTACTCATTGATTAGATTACTCTCTTCATTGTCAACGTTCAAGAGTCGTGACAGTCCGCAAATATCTCGAGAACGGCTCAAAATATCGAAAATATTATTCTAAAATACCCCCACAACCCCGGTCGCAACAGTCAACCATGTGGAAGAAATTCGGAGATCGAATCACGAAATAGTTATTCATTATACAAGGGAAAAAAGTAGTAGATTTTAGCTCCAGGTTGTGTTGTCTCCCGACGCGTAGCGGAGGGAGACAAAAAACCGTGAGCTAAAATCTAATATTTTTCCCGTGTATAATACACTATTTTTTTCTGTGACAGAAGGAAGGACGAATCAATTTTGAGAAGATATTACATTATTTCGAAATCTGAAAATTATCGACGTGAAATTTCAAGTTTTTAACAGTAGGGACACCTGCGTTTTATAGACATCTTTATCATTCTTTTGAAGTAATCAAATATCTGATGTCACTTTCTGTCAGTTCAATTCTGTGATTTGATTTTGAAAAATTGCGAATTCAGTAGTTGTTTAGTAATATACGAAACCGCGAAGTCGAATGGAAGATAAAAGGACTTGCAGTTCTTCCTCGGAGACGGTATTATTGACTCATATTTCGGAACTATAGCACAACAAGAGCCATTAACAGAGTATATATATGTGATATATATCCGGGAAAAAAGTACTCACTTTTTTCCCACGGGAAAAAAGTAATTCATGAAAAGTGACATTTTATAACCTGCCAACAGAGATGAAATGCCAAACTTTTTTCCCGTCACAGAAAAAAATACTTTTTTGTTCAGATGTCCTATGACCTTCAATGAAAAATTGTTTCTTAGATAGAGGAATACATTATATTTCAAATCTGCCGCTACCTCCATTATTGCATTGCTATGGTGTCTGAGGTGAAGCCTTCTGGAGCCCTCTGATTTTCTCCGGCACACCCTTCAATGATCATTCGCTAATCAGTTATACTTTATTCCTAGGACAAGGGTGGACAAATTGGATGGAAAAGTCTTTCACTTTATGAACATTTCTCATGTGGCGATACATGTCAGTTCTATTCATGAATAGTTCAGTTCATTGATACATTTTTTGTTGTCTCCCAACTAAGGAAAGTATATCAATTTTACTGGGTACTGAATTCATGTTACCATCAGGTACCTACCATAACAGTAATTTGCAGAAAATTTTGAAGCTCAAAAAAGTTCAGCTATCTTCGTATTCTTACAAGAATAAAAAATAGTTCAGTTCAATGATACATTTTTTGTTGTCTCCCAATTAAAAAAAGTATATCAATTTTGCCGGGTACTGATTTTTTGTTACCATTAGGTACCTATCATAACAGGGATTTGCTTTTATCAGGATTTTCTTCTGTATGATATGATCTTACAGTCAATGTGAATAAAGACATTTGTGAGTAGTTTGTACTCTTTATGTCGTAGGTACAAAAATACTTGCACTGGTTATATTTTCACATCAAAATTATGATGATTTATCGGTTTCATGCCTATTGTCATAGTAACAATATTATTATTCACTGCTTTTTTATTTATATTTTGGGGTATTAGTCAGGAAAGTAGTTGTTTTCTGTTTCAAATGATAGTTATTGAACATTTTTTCGAATTGGGTTATTTCCAATATTTGTCAGTTATGAATATCCTGTGGTATTTGCCTGAAAAGTAGTTGTTCTCTGTTAGATATTTCATCAATGATTTTCTTATTCATCATAAAACAAAAAATTGATTGACACAAAATTTTAAGAAAATTCCTACCATTCTTTCTCCATATACATCTATTCATCTTTCATGAAAGTCATGAAAATATAATTTGAAAAACAAACTTTCAACAAAAGAACGCCATTTTCCTTCTGCAGTTGGGGTTTAGGAACAAAATTTTTCATTTGGTTGATTTTGTGTTACGTATGGTGGATATGAAGATACTAAAATACCTTCAGTAATCAGCTACGTTCAATTTGAAATTGAATTATTAGCGTCAAACTTATTATAGCTCATCAAATTTGCATCTTAGCAATCGTTTCTGACCAAAAATAACTGAAATACGTCCATATGTCATCGATATTTTTGAAAGGGAAAAGGGAATTGACAACATTACATGGAAGAAATCTCGTGACATAAATAACGTAAACAACTACGTGGATGTCGGCTTTTGACATCATATCTGGGTGTCATTTTGTTCAATAAATTACGAACGCCCATTGGACGCCGGGTCCCAGGAAGATTTACAAGGGATATGATTCACGCCAACATATTTCATTATTCTAGTTCAAATGATTCAAAATTGTGAATTGAAAGCTGAATAAAAAGGTATTTTACAGTGTTCTCAGTATATTGTTCACTAGATGAATGTCAACTATAAATTATAATGAATAAAATATGTGATAAAATGATTCGAAATTACCTATTTTGCTTTTCAATAGATACAGAATTGAGATTCTTGATCCTGTTCAGCAAAACAAAATCAATTTTTTTCACCATATTGCCTCTCTAAAATAGTGAATGTATTTCTCAACTCAGATTGATTTTGAGTATGATAAAATGGACATTGAAAAGTAATCGAGATCATTTCTGAACAATAAATATCTTTGAAGGATGAAAAGTTGAACTGAAGAAAAATTTTTGTTATTGAGATACATCATGCAATTTCCATCATGATATGATTGATGTTGGCATCATTCTAGTTTGAATGATTCGAAATTGAAAAATAAAAGCTGGCCAAAGATAAAGAAGGTTATTTTCTCATGTTTTCAAAATTATCAACTCACAATTTCATAAAAATAAATTATATCTAATAAAATCACATGGATCACATGGTTCTGATAGACACATGGTGTACACAAAATCGAGATTTTCTCATCCTGTAGTGCACAGAAAAACTAATTATTTCACTAAATTTCCTTTGGAACGAAAACAAAGGTATTCTTCCATTCAAACAAGGTACATCATCTATTTAAGCATAACCAAATGAACAATGATTTCATTATAGGATTGATTTTCTGTGTGCCAAATGGATGAACACTTCAATCATTTTATGATAATTGCGATATTCCCATTAGGTTTTTGCTCCTGACCTTAAATACATGTGTTAAGTTTATGCAATCATAAAGATATCCCATTTATTTTACAGTGTTCTCAGTATATTGTTCACTAGATGAATGTCAACTATGAATTATAATGAATAAAATATGTGATAAAATGATTCGAAATTACCTAATTTGGTTTTCAATAGACACAGAATTGAGATTCTTGATCCTGTTCAGCAAAACAGAATCAGTTTTTTTCACCATATTGCCTATCTTAAATAGTGAATGTATTTCTCAACTCAGATTGATTTTGAGTACGATAAAATGGACATTGAAAGGTAATCGAGATCATTTCTGAACAATAAAAATCTTCGAAGGATGAAAAGTTGAACTGAAGAAAAATTTTTGTTATTGAGATACATCATGCAATTTTCATCATAATATGATTGATGTCGGCATCATTCTGGTTTGAATGATTTGAAAGTGAAAATTAAATGCTGGCCAAAGATAAAGGAGGTTTTTTCCTCATGTTTTCAAAATTATCAACTCACAATTTCAGAAAAATAAATTATATCTAATAACATCACATGGATCATTTGGGTTTTGAAAGACACATGGTGTACACAAAATCAAGATTTTCTCATCCTGTAGTGCACAGAAAAACTAATTATTTCACTAAATTCCCTTTGGAACGAAAACAAAGGTATTCTTCTATTCAAACAAGGTACATCATTTATTCAAGCATAACCAAATGAACAATGATTTCATTATAGAATTGATTTTCTGTGTGCCAATGGATGAACACTTCAATCATGTTATGATAATTACGATATTTCCATTAGGTTTTTGCTCCTGACCTTAAATACATGTGTTAAGTTTATGCAATCATAAAGATATGCCATTTATATGTAGCCGAATTTTCTCATGTATCATATTGTTTCTACCGTAAATTGAATGTATCTTCGGCCAATTTTTCCCTATCACGTTGTAAGGAATAGATTCCAGAAATGTAGCAATATTTTGGAAATGCAAACAAAGGTTCACAAAAAATCTCTGGAGACTTTGAACAATAATTCTAGCAAATTCGCACTTACATAATATGTAATATCTCTGCACGAACAAATAGAATCACTCGCTATTTCTAAATGAATAAACTATATCGAGCCTTATATCAAATACACTCTGATAGAAGCATGTCCCGACAGATTTCTAATTATGTGATACGTAATCAGATACGTAATAGTGAATACACTCAGTTTTCGTTAATTAGTATTATCAACAACATACAATTTACCATACTATTTTGATGAGAGGAATATAGAGTAATAAGAAAACAACTTACAGTATGATGCAAAATTATGGAATAGATTCATTCCAGAAATGGGTGACCTTTGAAAAAAATCAAAAAACACGTTATTATTTTTGAAGCCTCATCCCATGATATGAAGATGTTACGTCACCGGTGCTGGAGAAATGACGAAATAAACGATTTTTTCAAATACAAACAGGGACCATGTGACACCTCATCTGATGGGTCTACTGAACGTCTATCCAACAGTCAAAATTTTGCATTAGAAGATTGCTCATTTGTTTAAATGAATCTTGCAGAGGTCTGCTACTGAGAATTGAGCATCCAAGGGTCGTCTAGTTTCAAAAATTCATTCCATACATTTGCATCATACTGAACATATATAAACATAATATAAAGGTTTTTTGTAACAAAATATGGATATATATATATATATATATATATATATATATATATATATATATATATATAATCTTATTTGATGAGAAGAATGTAGAGAAATAGCAATATACTATGAAAGAAGACATTTTTGAAACCAAAATTAGTTTCCGAGATGTTCCATTATCGAAGGAGCTGATATTATTTCATCACCTATTGTTTCTATTATCATATGAATTTCTATAGGTTTCTAGTTACGACTACGCCACAGATCAACAAACCTCAACTACGCTTCGTCTATCCAACAGTCGAAATTTTGCATTAGAAGATTGCTAATTTGTTTAACTGAATCTTGCAGAGGTCTGCTACTGAGAATTGAACACCTGAGGGTCGTCTAGTTTCAAAAATTTATTCTACACCTTTGCATCATACTGTACATATATTCACATAATATAAAGGTTTTTGTAATAAATTATGGATCATTTTGAAGATATCTATAATGTTTATAATCTAATTCAATAAAAAGAATGTAAAGTGATAGAAATATACTATGAAAGAAGACATTTTTGAAACCAAAATCAGTTTCCGAGATGTTCCATTATCGAAGGAGCTGATATTATTTCATCACCTATTGTTTCTATCATTATATGAATTTCTATAGGTTGCTAGTTATGGAATATGAATCATTTTGAGGATATCTAATGGGTGTCGATACTATTTCATCTGTTGAATCGCATGAGAACAAATCTATATTCGTAGGTTATCTTGCATATAGAGCACTGTGTTCTAAAGGCAGGGAGTTTCAACTACGCCACAGATTAACAAACCTTAACTACGCTCCTCCAGTTTCAAATTATCACATAGATGATGTTTTCTGGCAAGCACGTAGATTGTCCATGACTTTCGCGTTTTTCACTTTTCATACCGACGACATTTATGACCAATTGCCGCTCGATCACCATCATTATTCGTATTGATTCGTCTATAATGTTGCTAATTATACTGAATTCCATCAAACCTGAAGCGATTTTTTCGATGAGACTGAAGATAATCGCGAACACGTCTACCTCTTCATATGGTTTGCGCCATGGTTCCCTATATATGGAATTTTTTTCATATATAAGATGGTGTGAACTGTACTCCACATTAAAATACATTTTCTATATTTTTTCGCAATTAGTTCTTTCGATTTTCAACACTCTGCTAGGTTGCAACCTAGTAATTCATCAGTAATGCACCTTGGGATATCTACCATAGATGCACTAGATTGTTCAGATTCAACTCATACTCTACGATCATTGATGTTTCATGATTTTTCAATTTGCCTCGCATATGTGGCAGGACTGTAGCCGCTTCCATCTGTTTGAACGACTATAGGATTTATGCCCATTTGTGATATATAGTATGGTATCTCGAACGTTTGCCTCCTGATATGGTTTTTTGTCACAAATAAAACAACCTATAGGTGATATAATCGATACTATATGGCAGTTGGAGCACTTTGAACATCAACTTTCGTATAATTCAAGCAGAGACCTTCCATTTGATATACAACAACCTATAGTTGGCATAATATTCAGTATACGGCCCTTGGGGACCCTTCAAAAATTGTTTTTCGTGAATTTCAAGCAGAGACCTTCCATTTGATATACAACAACCTATAGTTGGCATAATATTCAGTATACGGCCCTTGGGGACCCTTCAAAAATTGTTTTTCGTGAATTTCAAGCAGAGACCTTTCGTTCGATTTACAACAACCTATAGTTGGCATAATATTCACTATATGGCCCTTAAGGCCCTTCAAAAGTTGATTTTCGTAAATTTCAAGCAGAGACCTTTCATTTGATATACAACAACCTATAGTTGGCATAATATTCACTATATGGCCCTTGAGGCCCTTCAAAAGTTGATTTTTGTAAATTTCGAGCAGATACCTCTCATTTGATATACAAAAACCTAAATTTGGCATAATATTCACTATATGGCCCTTGAGGCTCTTCAAAAGTTGATTTTCGTAAATTTCAAGCAGAGACCTTTAATTTGATAGGTAACAAGCTATAGTTGGCATAATATTCACTATATGGCCCTTGAGGCCCTTCAAAAGTCGATTTTTGTAAATTCCAAGCAGAGACCTTTCATTCGATATACAACAACCTATAGTTGGCATAATATTCACTATATGGCCCTTGATGCCCTTCAAAAATTGATTTTCGTAAATTTCAAGCAGAGACCTTTCATTTGATATACAACAACCTATAGTTGGCATAATATTCACTAAATGGCCCTTGAGGCCCTTCAAAAATTGATTTTCGTAAATTTCAAGCAGAGACCTTTCATTTGATATACAACAACCTATAGTTGGCATAATATTCACTATATGGCCCTTGAGGCCCTTCAAAAGTTGATTTTCGTAAATTCCAAGCAGAGACCTTTCATTTGATATACAACAACCTATAGTTGGCATAATATTCACTATATGGCCCTTGAGGCCCTTCAAAAATTGATTTTCGTAAATTTCGAGCAGAGACCTTTCATTTGATATACATCAACCTATAGTTGGCATAATATTCACTATATTGCCCTTGGGGACCCTTCAAAAATTAATTTTCGAAAAATTCAAGCAAAGACCTTTCATTTGATATACAACAACCTATAGTTGGCATTATATTCACTATATGGCCCTTGATGCCCTTCAAGAATTTATTTTCGTGGAATTCAAGCAGAGACCTCTCATTTGATATACAACAACCTATAGTTGGCATAATATTCCCTATATGGCCCTTGGGGACCCTTCAAAAATTGATTTTCGTGAAATTCAAGCAAAGACCTTCCATTTGATAGGTACCAAGCTATAGTTAACATAATATTCACTATCTGGCCCTAGTTGAAGTATACTTTTCTTAGGGCCCATCGAACAATCCTATTTGAGAGCGTTCAGAGGTCTGCAGCACCAGAATCGCCGTTCTCACTCGTCGGAGACGGATGACCTTGAAAGCGTAAAGAATGACCAGAATGGAACTTAAAATTCATGGAAAAAGTCCGTAGATCTGGGGAAAAATCGCATCGTCTGTCTCTCTCTAACACATGGGCTCTTATGGGGCTTTCCGCCGTGCAGCGTAGAATTTCCGTAGAATCTGGGGAAAAATGACTTAGAATTTTAAAAATCGGTCTGGTATCGGCATAGCTCCTTTACTGTTCAGGTATCCTCATGATATTCAAAATCGTATCTCGACTATCATTTGAAATATTGCCCAACTTCATCAATATAGAATAATCAAAAGGTAGCATTCTTTCCAAACCGAAATGAAGATTCCCCATGCTAATTATCAATAACAATTGTATTGAAACAGTATAGGACACATATAGTTCTTTCACGAACGCAGCTTCACAAGAATCAGGATTTTTATTCCAGACAAGAAGCAACTCTACAAAATACAGATACGACATGTTTTAGAATACTGTTACCACATTTGGCATTAAGCAGACACAGATACGTTGATGCTCCTAGATTACGTCCAGAGAGACAAGCCATGCGCCTGGTGGGCGATGACACACTCACTAAGTCTTGAGAACATCAAAAATCATAAATGAGTTGACGACCTCTCACGATTCACAGATACTTTCACTTCATTAACAACATTGAAACATCACAGGAAAGTCGGCGCCTTTACAGTTTTCTACAGATACTCCCACGAGAAATGACTTTCAGGAATCTCTGCTATCATTCCATCACTATAGCAATACCTGTCAGACGAATACGGCAAGCAAAGACGACATATTCTTTCGTCATCAATTTCCAAATAATATATCGAACAACTCTTTAGCGGAACTCATAAAATGACTAAACTTACCAAGGAAAGTATTTCCAAGATATCCCAATGTTCAATACCTTATTCCTCTCCCTAGCCTACGCGCGATGTTTCACGAACATAATAGACAATTCCATTCGTGAGCTGCAAGTGATGAAAAAAATAATCTGACACCTATGATAGTACTAATTATGAATTAACTTCTTGGACATAAATATTCGAACAGGCTATCATGCATTACTGACTATCAGATATCTCTTGTCAGGTGAAATGTTAACCGATTTCATTGATATAAAATGATCACAAGGAACCTACCATTCCTTTCCACCCGAAATGAAGATAATAATGCGGATCCTGAACAAGAATCGAAATCAGACAGTATACGACACCCAGATCTATCACGAACGTTGCTACACAAGAAACTCATTACCAAAACTCATAAAACGACTGAGTTTACCACAGGAATGGTTCCAAGATCTTCAAAGGTTCAAAATTCAATACCTAACTCCTTTTCTAGCATATGCATGATTTTCTTCGAATATAATAGCTATTTGCTTTCGTGTGCTTCAAGAGATGAAAAATAATGATAATCTGACGCATATTGCAGCACCAAACATTCGAACAACGTATACCAATAATTATGAATTAACTTCTGAGACGAAAATATTCGAAAAATCATCTCTGTATCTTATCAAGTGCAACACTCCCAGTCAGTTTGAATATCCTATCCTCTTCAAGGAACGAACGATGTTCTTCAAACATTATAAGGATTTTTCTTCGTGTGCTCCAAGTGATGAAAAATATGAACTGATGACAATGTACCAGAACATGAAAACATAAATTAATCATGAGGAGACTTGTAAATCAAAAAAATATTCAAACAAGTATTATACATTATAGAAATCTCGGCTATCATTTGAAATATTGCCCAACTTCATCGATATAGAATAATCACCAGGTACCATTCTTTTCAACCGAAATAAAAATACCCAATGCTGATTATTAATAACTATTGAATTCAAACACTATATGACACATAGTTCCATCAAGAACGCTGCTCCACAAAAATTAGGTTTTTTATTTTAGACGAAGAGCTGCCCTACAAAATATAGTTGAATACAACCTATTCAAGAATACTCTTCCTCATATGAGTTCACACATATACGTTGATGCTCCTAGATTACATACAGAGAGACAAGCCATGCGCCTAGTGGGCGATGCCACACTCACAAAATCTTGAGAACAGCGAAACAGCACAAATGAGTCGGGGACCTTTCCTTATTCTACAGATGCTTCCACTCCATCAACAACATTGAGAAATCACAGAGAAGTCGTTACTCTTCAGATATATTGAACAACTCTTTAGCGAAACTCATAAAACGACTAAGTTCACTAGAGAAAGTAGTTCCAAGATACACCAATATTCAATACTTCACCTCCTCTTGGCAGCCTCCCTAGGCATGCGCGATGTTTCACGAAAATAATAGGCATTTTCTTCAGTGCGCTTCAAGTGATGAGAGAATAATAATCTGACACCTATTATAGTGCCGAACATTTGAATAACATGTAACAATTATGAATAACCTTCATAGACAAAAAATTCAAACATTACGGAAAATCATATATCTCTTGTCAGGTAATATCTCAACCAATTGAAATCAAACAGTATACAACACCCAGATCCATTTCGAAACATGCTACTCTACGAAATACAGATACGACCTGTTCTGAAATGCTGTCTCCTCCACATATGGGGTTCAGCAATCACATATACGTCAATGCTCCTAGATTCCATCCAGAGAGACAGGTCATCCGCCGGGTGAGTAATGCCACACTCACTGATCCATCAATAACATTGAATCATCGCCGGAAATACGGAGACATTTCTCTCTCCTGCAGATATATTTTCACAAGAAATAATTATCAGAAATCGCTGCTATCATTCCATCACTAAAAATAGCAGTCAGACGAATTCGACACGCCCTATAACCTCCATATAGCTCGGAAGAATATCGGGATTTGAAAAAAATTTCATCAAAAATATGAATGAGACTGATGAACTTTACCCGGTCATCAATTAGCTTTAATTGAAGTCAATCAAGACCCTGGGACCAATACTATATTTCCTAATATAAACCTTTTGTGCGGTGTTGAATCGTTTTCATATTCATTGATAGCCACCTCCAGAGGAATAATTTCGCTCAAGGCCCTTCCGCTATTCTTTTCTTGCAATAAGAGTGGTAATAATATGTGAGGCGAAGGTATGGATTTATAAAAGTTGTATCATATCTTTACGACAAAAATTCGATGTTGGTGGAACATTGGCATGGTATGGAATCAAATGTCACGATAAAATTACATTTCCGTAACGATTCCGTGCATGGCGGTATGGCGAGGTTGAATGAAGGGGTAGCAAGGTGAATGGCTGGGGGTAGCAAGGTGAATGACAGGGGATGAATGATAGGTGTATTGGGGAAAGAACATGAAAAAAAAATCTTCAACTGTCATGATTGAATGAAAGACATTCACAAGATTAGACAGCTTGAAGCAACATGTGCTGAAGAAGCAAAATGATGAGATATATCGAGTATTGGTTGTTGTATAATTCCTAAATTGAAAATTTGTGTCATATCGCCTGTTGCAGTTATCTATCGTGAGAATGCAAAACGTTGACCAAGATTGAATAATCAAGGAATTAGCTGAAATCGTTCAACATAAATCGTTAGTTCTTATGCAGAAAATGGTGAACTTAGTCGTTTTATGAGTTTCGCTAAAGAGTTGTTCAATATATCTGAAGAGTCAACTACGTTGTTTTTCTCCCGAAATCTACCAGTGTTGTTCAGTTTATGAACACTGTGTGGAAATGACTTTGAGCTTTTTGCATCTATTTATCTGTAGAGTAACGACTTCTCTGTGATTTCTCAATGTTGTTGATGGAGTGGAAGCATCTGTAGAATAAATAAAGGTCCCCGACTCATTTGGACATACAAGAAAAAGAATAGGCAAGTGAAGATACTTCGACAACATCAGTCTGCACACTGTATCTCTGTATTCTATCATCTCACATATATACCTCTGGAGCATAACAATTCGCAACGATCATATGAGACGACATCGAAGCGGGTATAACGCACACAACAGGCAGAACGAGAAACTTCGACTTCGACTATGTTAACTTTGTAACTTTGCATTATAGCATCTCGAATGCCCATTCAAGGAGAATATATGACAGCTCATTATATGCCAGTGGAGTACTATACTTTTTCATATGTACTAAAAACTTCGATTCCAACAATCAAGAGTCGGTAAACCGGCGTGTTCGCCAAAACTTCGAATTAATCAATCTTGATTATAAGTCGGTTATACATCTTATAGGTAGACATTGTCTAGTGTTTCCTGATTCAAAATAACGCTTACAACCGGGAGAACAAGAAACTTCGACTTCGACTATGTTTACACCGTAACTTCGCATTCTAGCATCTGACATGCCTACAATGATTGCAGATACGATCGCACTGACCATGTAGGACGACTTCGAAGGACATATAACGAGAACAATAGGCAAGTGGAGATACTTCGACAACATCAGTCCGCACACCGTATCTCAGTATTCTATCATCTCACATGGATACCTCCGGAGGATATGAGTTCGCAACTATCATATAAGACGACATCGAAGCGAGTATAACGCACACAACAGGCAGAACAAGAAACTTCGACTCCGACTATGTTTACACTGTAACTTTGCATTCTAGCATCTGACATGCCTACAGTTATAGCAAATACGATCGCACTGACCATATAAGACGACTTTGAAGGACTCATGATGAGAACAAAAAGCAAGTGGAGATACTTCGAAAACTTCAGTCCGCACACTGTATCTCTGTATTCTATCATCTAACATGAATACCTTTGGAGCATATCAGTTCGCAACGATCATATGACACGACATCGAAGCGGGAATAACGCACACAACAGGCAGAACAAGAAACTTTGACTCCGACTATGTTAACTCTGTAACTTTGCATTCCAGCATCTGACGATCGCACTGACCATATAAGACGACTTCGAAGGACATAATATAACGAGAACAATAGGCAAGTGAAGATGCTTTGACAACATCAGTCTGCACACTGTATCTCTGTTTTCTATCATCTCACATATATACCTCTGGAGCATATAAGTTCGCAACGATCATATGAGACGACATCGAAGCGGGTATAACGCACACAACAGGCAGAACAAGAAACTTCGACTTCGACTATGTGTACTTTGTAACTTTGCATTCTAGCATCTCAAATGCCCATTCGATAATTATATATGACAGCTCATTATATGCGAGTGGAGTACTATACTTTTTCATATCCACCAAAAACTTCGATTCCAACAATCAAGAGTCGGTGAACCGGCGTGTTCGCCAAAACTTCGAATTTATCAATCTTGATAATAAGTCGGATATACATCTTATAGGTAGACATTGTCTAGTGTTTTCTGAATCAAAATAACGCTCACTTCGTAACTTCGCATTCTAGCATCTGACATGCTTACAGTAATTGCAGATACGATCGCACTGACCATATAGGACGACTTCGAAGGACATACAACGAGAAGAATAGGCAAGTAAAGATACTTCGACAATATCAGTCCGCATACTGTATCTCTGTATTCGATCATCTCACATAGATACCTCTGGAGCATATATGTTCGCAACGATTACATAAGACGACATCGAAGCCGGTGTAACGCACACAACAGGCAGAACAAGAAAGTTCGACATCGACTATGTTTACAGTGTAACTTAGCACACCAGCATCTGACATGCCTGAAGCTATAGCAGATACGATCGCACTGACCAAATGAGACGACTTCGAAGGACATATAACGAGAACAATAGACAAGTGGAGATAGTTCCACAACATCTTATAGGGACACATTGTCTAGTGTTTCCTGAATCAAAATAACGCTACAATGTAAACATAGTCGAAGTTGATGTTTCTTGTTTTGCAAGTAGAAGGACTAAGCCGTTTCTGATTCAAAGCCGCAAGTAACACTCCCTAGGTGGCGCTGTAGATGTGGCGATAGTTTTAACTTCTTGATGTTTGTATTTATAATATGTATTATTCGTATGGTGACGTAATTTTTGCGCCAAATTGGATATTCCAAATTAAATAAAAAAAGCTGTGAGCTGTGCGAACGGGGAATCGAACCCCGGCCGACGGACTGTGTATTGTATTAAAGTCGTTTATTTCCATTATCCTTATCTATTACATCACAAATTTTCTATCACATTTCATATTTTTGTTCTGGAGCATCATATAGTGCCCCTAGATGTTCCTCCGCGTGACGCAGAGGTGGCTGGTGTTGGCCAAGGGATGTGAGAGGATTTGTGAAGTGTTCGTCGCAGAGACCGATCTCCTAGGGCTAGGCCCTTTATAAAGGTCATCTCACTGTGGGTACCCAGTGGGGCGGGGGAGTTGCTCATCCGTGATCAGTGCAGGGAGTGTTTCCGGTTTTTGGAGGAAAAATAAAATGAAAAAACAAAAAACCTCCTTCTAGTTAGGCTCGGACAGCTGGACCTCCACGTTTTCGTGTTTGTACATCTGTCCGAGTTCAGTGCCGCGTTTGCTCGTAAGCAGTGGCACTATTTTATTTTCTCGTTTGAGAGATAGTGTTGCCTAGTTCCTTCCCAGCGTCTCAGACGTGTCCGAGAGTCCGAGAAGATTCCCGACTATAGATTCTCAGGTTCCCTAAAAACATCGGTTGATGCATATATCAGCCCATGCTTTTTGCGTATATTATGGTGTTCTCTGACTGTGGTGATATTCCGGGTAAGGTCACTTCCAGCGATGTGGTATTTGTAGAATCTATTTGATATTTTCAGGATGTACTCACTGATTCTCGGCAAATTACCACATCTCTCGTGGAGATCTGCCACCCGAGAGTATCTATCACCGTTGGTGATAATACGGAGTACTTTGTTCTGCAGCACCTGTAACCTATTCATATGAGTAGGAGGGATGCTGCAGTACACCGGACACGCGTATGTCATTACAGGCCTGATTATTTGTTTGTATACCAGGATTTTATTCTCCAGTGATAGAGCGGAGGTCCTGGATAACAGTGGATACATTTTCTTGATTGCATATTGCGTTTTTTGTATCAGGTAGTTGGTGTTTCTCCTGAATGACATACGGGTGTCCAATTTGACTCCCAGGTATTTCACGGAGGTCGTGTCTGCCACCTCAACCCCTTTGACGGTCAAAGGTCTGCTCAGTCGAGAGTTGTTGACTTTTCGATGGAAATTTATGACTTCAGTCTTTGCACTGTTGATGCAGATCTTTGACTCGTCAAAGTACGGTATGATTCCCCTGTCCAGATGGATCTGGATCTGTGCCCTGGCGATATTCGAGTCGTCCGAGTGAGCATATATCGCCGTGTCATCGGCGTACAATGCAGTACTCGTCCGCTCGAATACAGGGAAATCATGCGTGTATAAGGTATACAACAGAGGTGAGAGGCACGACCCCTGCGGAACACCTGCCTCGAGTGGAAAATCTCCCGATATACTTTCGTTGACCTTTACCCGGATTTTCCTGTTGGTGATATATGCATCGATAATCTTAATGATAAACATCGGCATCCTAGCCTTGTGCAGTTTGGACATTAATCCTTCGTGCCAGACGGTGTCAAAGGCCTTTTCTACGTCCATCATGACCATAACGGTGTTTTTGTCGTTATTGCTGGCTTCTTTAACCTCGTGAACAATTCGGGCCACTTGGGACACAGTGCTGTGTCCCTTGCGGAACCCGAACTGTTCCTTTGGTACAAGGTCCAACTCTTCGACGTGTTTCGAGATAAGTCGTAAGAGAACTTTATCCACGATCTTGGCTACTGCACTAAGCAGTGATATAGGGCGGTAGCCATTGGTGGAAGCTGGATTCTTACCTTGTTTAGGTATAGGTACAACAAGCCCAGTTTTGAGGCATTCTGGGTAGTGCTGGCATTTGATGATCGCGTTGATCACATAGTGCAATTGCACTATTGCCTTCCGCGACATGTTTTTTAAGAGAACCATGTCCAGACCATCGAGCCCTGGTGCTTTGTTGATGTTCAAGTGTTTAATTATTTCTATGATTTCTCTTGGAGATGTTATACTTCTGCCCAGGGCTTGTCGTGAGAGCAGGATGTCGGGCATTGCTCTCACTCTTGTTGCAGTTGCCACCATGTCTTCCTGGACCGCACCAACTGGCTCTTTATTAATACTTGATATATTTTGAAAATGTTTCCCCAGCACTACCGCCTTCTCGAGATCTGACACCGCTTCCTCGCGACCGTACTCTATGGTGGGTATAGGTGTGAAGCGTTTCTTCAATCTTTTCGACATTTTCCATAGAGTATTGTCGCGAGGGTCGAGGCTCTCCAACTTGGCTCTCCAGGAGGAGTTCCTGACCTCACGAATTTCGACCTCTATTTGATTGCAGATTCTCTTGAAGGCGCCTCTGGCTTCCGGTGTTTTGAGCCGTTGCCAGCGGCGCCTCAGGATCTTCTTTTCTGCTATGAGGTCAAGAATTTCCTCCGGGAGTTCGTCCTTGTTGGAGTCTATGCTGACCAACCTCGTGGTGGAATCTCTGGCCGATGTGATGTTGTCTATTATTGTTTTCATCTCTATGTTTATTTCTTCTTTATTTATATTCCGTTTGATTTTGGTTTTCTGGTCCAGCTGAGCTCTGAACATCCGCCAGTTTGTGTTTTTGTAATCAAATATTTTCTTTATGATTTCCGGTGGTTTTTGTCCAAATTCAAACAGAACTGGCAGATGGTCAGAGCTCAGCTCGTCCACTACCTCTAAGTCAGATATGTCCACCACGTTCTTGGACAGCACTATGTCCAGGACTGTCGGTGTCATTCCGTTGATGGGGTAGTGCGTGGGAGCATTTGGGTAGTCCAGGTTGACATTGGTGGCTTGCAGGTATGCCCTCAGCCTGCTCCCATTCTGATTGTTCTGGACCCGGTTCCCCCAATCGGCATGTCGTGCGTTAAAATCACCCCCTATGACCACTTTATTGCCAGCACTAGCCAGTGCCTCCAGATCTTGTTCTGTGAACCTATTTCTGGGCCTGTTGTACGCTGCGAAGATAATTTCCCCACTCCGCAGTCTCACCCCGGCGTGTTCGATAGATGTTTGCCTTGGTGGGACCACAGTGTGGGGAATATTATTTTTAATTAGGATGGCTACCCCCCCCCCATCTATCTGTATTAGGCCGATCGACCCTGACCGTGGTAAAGCCTCTTACTCTAAAGTCATAGTCATGACGGAGCTTGGTCTCGGACAAAAGAACAATGTCCAACTTGCGGCGATATATAAAATTAACAAGCGACGGCATTTTGTTGTTAAGGCCGTTGATGTTAATAATACATATCTTAAGGCCGGCTCCTACCATTAATATTATAATTACCTATTGTTTTAGAAAACCTGGTTACTATTTCCACTATCTCCCACGGATTCGTCTCTCCACCGATCGCGTTGTTCAAATCCCTCACACACCTAAATACCTCAGAGAGATTTACCTTTTGCTCTAGGAGCTCGGTCTCTGCGGCGATGCTCGTTATCGCTTCAATCCCTCTGCCCACGGACTGTGAGTCCGAAGCGCTACCATTGCGCCACATCCACAAGTAAATGTTTGTGTTCAAGTTGGGGATATAACATGCCGGCCGGCCAGCCAGCGCACGGGTCGCCTTCACCGGCAGACGTTGGATACTTGGTGCGCGGCGCACCGCATCGTTGCCAGACGTTCAAGTATTTGGGTGTTACTCCGTAATACGGACGTGGGCCATTTGAAGGTGTGTAATGTGAAATATTCAACTGATGTCTTATGAAAGATAACGTATTGCCGTTTTGACGTGCATAATCGAGAGTAAGAGGAAATGATACAACAATTTTCATGAGAGTGAATATACTATTTTTATTGGATAATTGAGAAACATCATTTGGGTATCATATTATCGAACCATTTGTATAAAATATCAACGTTGCGAAGACTGCAATTGTAGGATTCCCGACGGAGGTGGTGCATACAGGATGTGATGGTGTGGTTGTGATCGAAAGTTGGCACATCGTACCAGGAATCGTCGAATCGCTCCAAGTTCACAACTCTCGCATGTACATTGAATGTTGCTAGTTTATCGTCCAGAAAGTCCTTCTTTTGATGTCCTCGCACATAAATGATGTCGATGTCGCTCAGTTTCTCCCGAAGAATATCATCCAGTAGATTGTATGCCACGAAGCCGGAAGAATATCTAAGCCCATGAATGTTTCTCTCCAAGAAACATACACCACATCGGTCTTCTTTGCTGAGAGATGAAAAGGATTTGTATGGAAGTAGCAGATAGTTACTACATTGCACTCCGATTTTTATGGCAATCTCCTTGGGACGGAATTCTTGCTCGATAATGAACCCCTGGATGTCTATAAAAGCTACTCTCATGATGCTGGTCGAACTCAAACTGAGTGGAAAACTGAGAATCAATTCCACTTTTTGATAATTTCACTGAGTGGGAGGTGCTCAATGATGTTATCGTGAACGATGATACAATAGGCTCGAGTGTTGGCGGGAAATCCTTGGGATGCCTCAATCTCAAGTTTGACATCGACAGTGGAACTTTTGACACTTTCATCTCGTCGCGAACAATCGATAACGAAAAGAGGTTGTTTATTGGCAAACTCTGGGTAACCCAGGAGTGGAGTGTGTAGCGAGGTGTTTTTATAGCTGTATCCAAATTGCGTATAGTTGAAGTACGCCTGTGGAAAGGCTCCTTTATCGAAGGCCAGCTGCATCTTTTCCTTTGGATAACTTTCTCCATTGAGAGTTAATGTGATATTCGTTATGTTTGCGTGATTGAATATCGTAGGATCAGTATTGACTTTAGTCAGATCATGACCTGTTTGAAAGCAAACAATGACATATCGAGGGCTTTCGAGAAACGAAGAAGTTTTGACCGCCCATATTTCATTGGTGGCGCCTGTCGTGAGAGAAGGCAACATATGTAATTCCCATTTTCTGAAGGGTATTAGGATGGGGGTGTCGGCTTTGATTGCCTTCAAGAGTTGTAGTTTGATTTGATCGTTTGGAAATAATCTTTTCACTTTGAGTTCCACATTTTCGATTTCCAGTTGTACTTTTGTGGGCACAACAGCTGCGCCGACAGCAGTTTCGGTGATTCTGAAGCAGTTATTATCGTTTCCAGCTCGCACCAAACGAATAGAATGTTTACCATAGGAGACGCACTCATAATCGTTGAAAATATTCAGCAGATGCTTCAATGGAATGAACATACTGAATGCTAAACTTGTCGCATTTATGACATCAACGTTATTGGGGTAGGTCCAACCTGCTATAGCCAATTGTTTCGTATCTTCAGCACTGTAGCACAAATAGCCTCTAACGGTGCTAACAGTTCCAACATCGCGCACTGCTTCCAATTCCTTGCCATTCTGATCATAACTGATGGATTGAAACATGTAGGCACCAGCATTATTGACAAAAGCTACATGTCCAGCACCTTCAGTTCTCGTTACTTTTCCGCTAATGTGCAAAATACTTTCATAGAGAGCATCGAAAGCATCAGACTGATTAATGTTGATTTCTATGACATCATTATTGCGGAACGACTTGACGTAAGGGTAGTATGTTCTCCATTCGACCTTTTGTATGGATTCGTCGACGTGAGGCTTTCGGAATATGTTGAACACTTGAGAGGATAACATGATAGCCGAGTGACTTGAGAAATGCTATATTCCGCGTACTGAGTGGGCGGCGGGCAATGTGGTTGATGAATGTCTTCTTGAAGACTGAAGGAGCAGGAACGGAGGTGCGACTCTTATAAACACTCAGGACCATAATTTTTTTAGTTCCAATCGGATGATGACTTATTCGTTTCGGAAATTGACCAGTTGAAAGTTTTGATCGAGCACTCTGAGCGTGATGTTGTAGATTTCGTTTGTATGGGCAGCGATGGGTAAATAAATGAGGTGATTCGGCGTTTCGTCGATAGCGTAACCAGGGTCAGCATCGATGGCAAATTCGTAGATCGTGTGAGATGGTCTGTCGTTGTAGAAGGCCCCTGAGGTAATGTTGCTATCGACATGTATTGTTCGAACTTTTATAATATTCACAGGCTGATCTGACACATGATGAATGTCATTTTCCAAGATTCTCGACGAAAACCCCAATATGTTGGCCAAACTATTGTTCTGAGTGAAATCAATTACATGATGTTTGCAGAAAATTTCACTCTTCAAAGTATTATTATTCGGTTTGAGATAGAAAAGGTCTTCAGGCTTCTGCGATGGAGACAATGACATCATATTTTTCGATGCAGGTGGTGGTACAAGATGTTTTCTGATCAGCTTTTCAATATCTTCAATTTCGTAAGCTCCAGTAGGAATATCGATACTTTTTCTCCGTTTTTTGTCACCGTTTTCAAAATAATAGAACTTTGTACCTTCCTCGATGTTGGGTACGCTGTTGTACGAATGGAAACTGAGTAGAGCTAAGCCATATTCAGAATCGAGATCCAATGGAATTGGAGGTGAAAAATCGATAGAGAGCGTCGAAGAACGACTCTTCAATGTCAATATCAAAGACATGACTGATGGCTCAGTGTAGAGGTATGTATAATTTAAATAGTTTGGTTTTCATTTTCATCATTTTAATTTCGAATTCAATAGAAATGCTAAACATAAATGACCACAATTGATCTGATTGTATTTCTGATATACATCATTATTATAGAATATCTGCACGTTGTTTCCGAAATATTCGGCTAATTCCTTCGGCGGTTTCAGACAACCATACGAATCGAAATAATGAACAATATCCCCATGTTTTTTATAAGCTACCCAATGGGTACCAGGATTGATGGAGGAATCTAAATTCATGACTGCACACTCACGACGTCGCCATGGGCGGGTAGGTAGCGTGTCTCGCATGAAAACTCCTCGAAAATATGGTATTTTGAGTTGTTTGGCGTATTTTACAATCTCTCCATCATATAATGCTCTATTGGGTAGCTTGGATATCAGTTTTTTTGTTTCTTCAAGAATAATCCAGCTCCACAGCTGCCACCTCCGCCGCCGCGACCACCACCCCCTCTCTTTTTCAAATACAGTCCATATCCTTTACGTGTTTTACGTAGATACACACCGGAACCCAGATGCTCCATAGCTTGATTGTGACGTTTATCCTCTTCCAGTTTTTTCCTCGCATTCTTGGTATCGATTACTGTCTTTGCGATAGCGCTTGCTCCCCCAGCCAACGATCCTAAAGCCGATAGGCCTGCAAATAGTGGTATCAATGGTAGGAATCCACCACTTTTTCCTGTGGCAGGCAGTGGTATTATTCTGGGAATTCGAATTTTTTTACGACCTCCAACTTTTTTTATTGCCTTGTGGGCTGCACGCAAAGCTGCTGCAGATGATCTACTCAAACCACTACCTTGATGACTACCACCGTCAGCGTTGCTGTCAAAAGTTTTTTTCAGAGCATTCAGCACATTTTTCACGATTTTGGAGAATGGGTGCTGCTGCTGCTGCTTCGACACCCCCATGCCAAGTTTTCGTTTTGTCTTCATACCGGTGGTGACGAGCCAAGCAGCAGCTTTTTCACCAATTTTCGCGTCTTTCGATTTGACACGTCCCCAAGCTTTATTTTCCAGCACTCGATCGGCCTTATGACGTTCTTCCAAAGTGTTGTTCTGAGAGTAGGCTATATCGTGCTCTTTACAGGCTTCGTCCAAGGGGTTTATGCCTATATCTCCACGTTCTAGTCGTTCTTGTAATTTGGTTCCTGGACCGCAATACGAATAACCAGGAAGATGTAATTCGAATGGTAGTTTATTGATGAGTGTATTGACTATACCTTCACCGCGGTAGATCAACATTAAGAATGAGCACTGATGTTGGAATTCACCTCCATTTATAAAAGCCCTCAATGCTCTGTGAATTGTCACACATCATGAGAGTCGTTCAACAGAAAAAGACGCTACCAATCGAAAACTTGGACTACTTGAATGACAGCAGTAGCGGAATCGATCGAGGTAAACATGGTGTCCTGTTACCACACTCATTTCGCGCCATTATTTGTGGCCCAAGTGGATGTGGAAAAACAAATGCTGCACTGTCATTGTTGTTTCACCCCAATGGCGCCAAATTTGAAAACGTATACGTGTACTCAAAGTCACTGTACCAACCCAAATACCAGTTGCTTGAAAAGATACTGAGAATGGTCAAAGGTGTTGGATATTTTCCATTTAAAGCTAATGAGGAAATTATGGGTCCCAATGAAGCCAAACCAAATTCCATTTTTATTTTCGATGACATATCGTGCGATTCACAACAGAAAATTCAAGAGTATTATTCCATGTGCCGTCATCGAGGTATCGATGCTATATACATAGGACAGACGTACAGTAAAGCCCCCAAGCAAATGTTGCGAGACAACACCAACCTAGTGGTGCTCTTCAAACAGGATGAGGTGAATTTGAAGCATGTGTTTGATGAACACGTCTCGCCCGACATGACATTCGATCAATTCAAGCGAACTTGTGCGGATTGTTGGAATGAAAAATATGGTGCAATGGTTATTGTTAAGGATCACGATCTGAACGCAGGTCGCTATCGTCAAGGCTTCGACAAGTTCATAAAAGTATAAACCCGATGTGATAACGCCTATTTGTCAACATGAAACCACTCAGCAAAGAGGTCGATATCGTTCGCAAAAATAAAATCAATGAAATAGCCAAGGATATAAAAAAGAAATATCTGGCTCTGAAATTGGGCAAATCAGAGGAGGATGAAACGTTGCAGAAATTCTTCAATCCTGTATCTGCACCACTAAAAGAAATAATAGCAGCAAACACTTCATTACACAACGCAGTCATCAAAAATGAACCTCTACTACCGAAAAAGGAAGAGAAAGTTGAAAAGGAAGAGGAAGGAGAAGAAGAAGAAGCTTATGGGCTACCTTTTCAGAAACTTGAACGTGTTGCTAGTACGAGTGGTGAAAGTTTTGGTGATGAAGTGTTCGAGGGAGATGAAGGAGAAGAAGAAGGTGATGTGGAGAGCTTCGATCCTGCAGCTATTGAGGCATATCTGGAACAATATCCTCCAATGATTATTCCATTCATGAAAGAACATTGGACAAACAGCAATAAAATAGACAAGATATATGGTCCTATATATGATTCGAGCAATTCAAAATGGAGGCTCGGCTACAAAGAAATCGATTTTGATGCACGTACTGGCTACATCAAAATTGATGGAAAACAAGTGAAATGATCTCCTGGTATATATGAGCTGATATTCTACGATGTCCCTGAAAATTACAATAAAGATGATCTGTATGGGTACAAACAAATTTTGGAACTATCAAAGGCCCATCTGAATGTAAATGGGAAGATCAAACACAGTCCACGATTCAAGTACAGGGAAATCGTTAGACCTTTGTTTCTGCCGCCACCACCATCAGCAGCAGCCGCAGCTTCGCAAGCAAGAACACGACGTGGTACAACGGGGCGGGGCTTGAAGATTCACCGCAATATCAAGAACAGAGAACCCATGATGATTACGTACAATACCAAGCCTGTGGAATACATCTATTGGGATGACCCCAATGAGTTGTGTGAACGTTTGAGATTGCTCATAGCATCAAAGCAGGCTGGAAATACTTCCCTCGACAATGAGATTGTATCCATCATTTCTGAACTGAAGGAGGCAAACATTATACAATAGATATAAGTTTATGAAATATCAGTCATTTCAAAGATGACAATCGATAAGTTCGGACGTAGTTCGGATAGAAAACGAAAACTGGTGGTGATTGCATCAGGTGATGGCGGCTTAGCACATACTCCTAAAGGCGATATAGATTTCGGTAATTTGAATTTGTGCAATGTCAAAACACCTATTTTGAAAAAGGATGTTGCAAACAAGGAATACGTGGACCAGATAAAAAATAACATGAAACAGTCCCTAGCGCAAATCCAGACAGATTTCAAGAGTGCAACTGATGTGTATTTCAAAAGAGTTGATGACAAATTCACAAAAGTGAATGATTCTCAGAATACCCAGTTGGTGGAGTTGACCACCAAGCTGGAGAATACAGCTATGCAAATGACACATTTTCTCAAAGAATCGTTGCCCAAACTGGAAAAAGATGTGAACTCGAATGCAAAGGGCATAGCAGATGTTTTGAAATTACTCGAAGATAATACTAAAATTATAAGTACTCTGAAGAATGAGCAGCAACAAAGTCATCAGACAGTGATTCAGCTGGCTGATAACGTTGCTCAGATCGGAGATGACCTTGCAAAGAACGTGTATCAGACCGTTGATTCGAAACCACCATTATCAAGCCAAGTAGTGTCTATGAAAAATACATAAATACAATGTTTGCCTTCAACTGTGTCATTCAATTACCTCCCTACCTCCCATCCTCCCCATATATAAATAAACTATGATAGTATGTCACAATCTCGGGAAAAAATCGAACTTGTCAACGAGTTACATAAACCTGCCCGAAAAAACTACCCACATCGACGAACTATCATTAAAGGTATAGATGATTTATGGCAAATGGATCTAGCTGAAATGCGTCAGTATGCAACACATCGGAATCGAAATTTCAAACTAATTATGGTTGTGATTGATTGTTTTTCCAAATACGTTTGGACTCGTCCATTGAAAACGAAAACTGGCGAGGAAATAACAAAAACGTTTGCAGATATTTTGACGCATACAAAACGTTGTCCAAACAATTTGCAAACAGATCAAGGAACCGAATTTTACAATAGCAAATTTCGCAGTCTGCTCAAAACGTACAACATCAATCATTATAGTACGTACACCATCAAGAAAGCAGCTATAGCGGAACGTGTAATCAGGACATTGAAGGAGAAATTATTCAAATACTTCAGCTTGAACGGCTCCTACAAATGGATAGACGTATTACCTACCATTACAGCAACTTACAATAATACACGTCACAGTAAAATCGGTTGCAAACCATCTGAAGTCAACAAATCCAACGAGAAGCAAATTCTGAAAAGATCGTTTACTCACTTGAAAATTGCTGGCCCGCGAAAACTCAAACTCGGTGACATTGTTCGCATAAGCAAAGCTAAGCATGTGTTCGAAAAAGGATACACCCCAAATTGGACTACTGAACTATTCAAAATCATCAAATGCAAAATAACCAATCCCGCCACATACATGTTGGAGGACATGCAAGGTTCGCCAATTAGTGGTGCTTTCTATGAAGAAGAGTTGCAGAAAACTGCAAGCCCCAACATCTATCTGGTTGAAAAGGTGCTGAGGAAGAAGGGGAAAAAAATGTATGTGAAATGGTTGGGTTTAGACAACAAACACAACAGCTGGATCGAAAACATCGATTCAGTATAGGATTTAATGGAAAAGACGAACAGTTTCACACGTTCCATAGGGCCTTTCATTGTTGTTGTGTGTGTGTGTGTTTGTATGTTTGTCAACCACATTTCAAACTGAAAAAACACATCACGTGATTTTCAACTATAAATATGCCCATGAGTCTGAACGACATTTCAGTAGAGAGTTCGAAATGCCTCCTAATAGTAAATATATCAGCAATTGCAGCAGCATCAGTAGTGTTGACATAGAGTTTGATGATGGTGATAGCAGTAATAGTAGTGATGATTATAAAAAGACTCTCGAGGCCATCGATCACGCCTTGAACAGGTACGAGAATGCAGCCCAGCAAGAATTCGATGTGAGTACTACTAATAAGACGCTGTGCTACAAATTCGATGTTCAAAGTGAACATCCCCTTTTGTTGATGGTGTTTCCCACACCCTGCTTCGACATTCGATGTGGTCTGAGTCCTTCAAGAGACTTCACTGCTTGTGTGATTCTGAAACAAACATTTTCACCCAAACAAATATCATTCAGCACGTTTGAGTGGGCATCTCTCATCCAAATATTGATTGAAATCGAGCAATCCTTCTTCAAAGATGTTGGGAACAACAGCAGCAGCAGCATGCATCCAGATGGGTACAATCCTGTGAGAATAAATTGTGGGGACTGTGTGGAACTTTACCAATTCATGAGCTGTGGAGTGAAACAAATTTTCATTTCCAATGGTACTATTGATATGACAATGACTGGAGATGATGTCATGCAAATCCTGCAAACACACAAGGGTGTGGTTTCCGATCGGCTTGCCATGTTGAATGCCCTTAACTTCAACGATTATTACCTCAATGTTTTTAACATTGCCAATTCATGGTTGTATGGAAATAAAACTACTTTGACGCTTGCAGAAATCATCAATGGACTTTGTGAAGTATCACCTCCAGAAAGCATTTATGCCACTGCTTTACGTGAATATATATTTTATCACCATTCTCAGAATTGACTCATGTAATGGAGAATATTTATGTAATGAATAAAACGCAGAGATTTTCTGGAATATATTTTTTTTTTATTTCCCATCACAATTACATATACAAAGTTAACATTTCCCACCACAATTTTCACAAGAAGCATAATATACATTTCCCCCATAACAATAATATGTACAATATTTCCCCTTCCATCCTAGTAATATTTTTTATTTATTTTTACAGAAAATATAATCAAACACCACAATAATACAAACTTCAACATTATCTCCTATCTCCATCCACAGTAACCTAATATTTCATATTCAACAAATTTTGACTTTTTTGTGTTTATGGAGATCATGATAGCATTCGTCACGATCTTTCAATTTGAATACCACGTTATGAAAGTCAATTTGACACCAGTTGGACTTGTCTTGAAATAAAGAAGAAGAAATAAAGAGGTAAGTCAAGTTCCCTACAATACTCAGGAAAATCTATCAAAATATCGTCACTGTAAGAGAGCGATTCGCGATGAATTTTCGACCATTTAAATTTTGCATAATTGTCTAGCACTTTTTTAGTTAGTGGTGGAGGTAATGGCGACCAAAGTATGAAGTGAACAACTGATTTCAGGTTTTCGCAGATCGTTTTAACACATCGGTCCTGTAGATTCATTGTTACTGTAATAGAAGAATAAATGATAGAAACTACACGAAAAAAAAAAAAACGAAAAGTCAATTCAAACTGAAATGTCCCCAGGGTAAGGTATCGAATGAATTGTCCATGAGTTTTCTCTTATCGTCATGTGGACTCAGACCAATTTTGGATTGTTCGATGGAGTACACATTGTGGGCGTAAGAACGAATTGTTCGCTGGGTTACATTCTTCTTCTTTTCATTTTTTAAACAATCTACGTAATCCTCGAATGTTAAACCATTTTTGACTACACATTTTTTGACTCCTTTTGACTTTTTAATTATTCCAAAATTTTTCATTTCATTATTTAAGCGATCCTTATTAATTCCTTTTCTCTCCAAACGTTTTCTTTCTCTCTCGATATCCTCATCATCTTTTTCTAATTTGTAGCTATACATTTTGGAGCGTAACCCAGCAAAATGAGAAATGATCCTACCGTTAGCCTCGTCTTTGAGCAAACCCAATACCTTCTTATTGGCCTGAGGAATCCCATAAATATTGTCTGGAGCATAGTCTGATGTATCGAATTTTTCAATGTTTGAGGCAATGACTTCTTTATATACATCGTCACAGACAATTTCATAGATGAAACTGTCCGTGTCAGTGTACATAAGTTTACAATTTTCTGCTCCGATCTTTGGCAGCATGAAATTATAATGAAAATCAAACATGACAATTTTTGATAAATCTAGAATGGTCATACCAATGTAAAGAGGCTTATTGAATACTAGCTCAGACTTTTTCAATTCTATGGCCATGAGGCTGTCATCGAAAACTGTACGATTGTGAAATTTGGGGCTGGCAATCAAATTTTTGGCACCATAACGGCCTTCATATTTTTGAACTAATTTTACAACGCGATGATTACGGATATTTTCCATGGTCTTCCCGAACACCGCATTGTTCATCAATTTCCGCAAATCTTTCTCGAAGTCACTTGTAGCTAAAGTCCTCAATCGTGTATTTAGAGCAATGTAGGACGCTAGCCACGGTTTTTGCTTGAATTTCAGGACTCTATGGATTTTTGTGAGTTTCAATCCATGTTCCAAAGCCTGCTTCAAGTTTCTGTAATGTAGGGTGTATTCTTTTTTGTTGTGAAGTGTTGCCATTAATTTTGATAATTTGGAATTTGGCGGAGTGCGATGTTCGGGACAGAATGGAAAGTCTTTATGCAAGTCATGTAACTCCTCAGGATACTCCAAATCTACTTGGAGAATGTAGCCTTCATCAGCATCATCGGCAATTTGGGTGACGTCAATGTTGGTATCATCAACCCAAGTGAAACCTCCATAGGGGAGCGGTTCACTCATAGCTTTACCATACAAATTATTCACGTCGAGATAAAGTAAATATTTCGATGGTTTATTGGAATCATAAGTGTTTTGATATTTATTGTTTGCCTCGCTGTATCTATTGCAGCAAACCGATATCCCCCCTCTTATCGATTTTTCAATAAACATCACCATGTCTATGTCCTTGAGAATTTCTAATTTACACTTCGTATACTTGAGCATACAATCCCACGTATATCCTGGCATGGTGTAATACCAAGCTGGGTCGAGAGAGTATGTTTTTAAGGATGATTCTCTAAACTTTTCCATAATATCGGCGAGAAGAAGAATATCGGTTCGCATATACAAATCACTATATTCTCCAAGCGTCTTTATTTCGAAAGCCTCCCAAACGTTTTGAGCGTGAGCGTAGTCATCATCAGAAATATCAATGTCATTCAATCGATTGTAAAAATTTTTAATAGTAGGTAACTTACTGTCATTCAATTTGTGTGAACTATCAATATAATCATAGGGAAAAACACCTTTTCTTGTGAGCAACTTGAATTGACTTTCATTTACATTGTGAAATTCTTTTTTCAAAATTTTCAAATCCTCAATGTTCATGGTTTTTGCAAGAGCATCGAGACCTGCTCCAAGGAAACGAAATGAATCAATGAATCTAAATTTTATGCTGGTTTCCGAATCATGTTGGGTGAAAGATATATATTTTTCCATGTTGACTGGAAGCACACTCACACTTCCACGTTTGGAAATGTCCCGAATTATGAAATGGGAATCATATCCTGATAGGTTATGAAATGCTATCGGTACAACGAACAGTTTTCTAAATTTGAGGTTGCATGGAGCTTGGTGGGCAAGGCCTCTAAACTGACCAGAAAAATGGTCGTGGTCACGTACGACAATGTCTTTATCAGTGAACTTTTTCTCACAAATATGGCAAACATCAGTTGCGACGCCACTGGTGTTGCCAGGCTTCACTATCATTGGAACTATATTTTTTATTTTTGATTGAACAAATTTGGCAACATCTGACATTTCTTTCGCGAACCAATCCATGCAATCCTCACCTCGATAGCCCTTATAAAATGAAAGTGAGTCATCATAGGAACATTTCAAATAATATCCAGCACTATATGTCTTATGATGTTGGTATTTCAAAGTTATTTTGGAAATTTTCGAATTACATTTCTCCAACTGTGATTCAAAGTCAGCATAAATTATGAATGGACAAGTTTGTTTGTATACATGGTTCCTAAATTCAACAGAATCATAATTTGGAAAAGAAATTTTTTCGTTATTGATTTTTTCGCATAAGGCTGCATGACTATCAAGCTTCTCCTGAGAAGGAAAATAATTGAGACATCTGTCGCAAATGAATTTTTTATGATTTCGTTTGTTAACTTGGTTGGATATCAAACGTGATAAGTTCTTTATCCAACAGTAGTGGAAATTGATTGGAATATCTTCATCATGAACGGGAGGTGCCTCATAATCATTCAATTTCGAAAAATATTTATCTTGCATCAATAATAAATTAACATGTCTATCCAATTTATGCTTGGTCAATCTGATAGGTACCACTGAATAAAATTCTTTATCATTGATTATATTCAACTCCAAACCATAAACATTGATGGAAATATCATTCAGTTTTTCAAATTTTACAATCTGAGATAGTTTAATTGGAATATCTAAGCCATTTGTATCCAAAACTGTAGAATAATGCGGATAATTTGATAATCTTTGGGTGTTTTTCGCTATTGGATATAAAGCGCTGACTACGCTCCAGTAGAAGCATGCCTTATCATTATTTCTTATGTTAATGCAAGCATGCTTCCTCTCAATTTCTATAGGTAATTGGATGTAGGATGAGCCGTTCCCCATTTCATATTTATTGGTCGCTACTTCCAAAGAAATTATCTCCCTCAAAGCCCACCCGCTATTTTTTTCAGCGAATTCGCTTAATTTATTAAGCACTACATCGATACAATTAATTTTGAACCACTCCTCCAAATTCGTTCCTACATCCACAATGCCATTAGGTGTGTTAAAATATTTGCGATCAACCATTTCCACATCATTAGATGTTTTAACGAAATCGCCACAAAATGTAAAATTAATTTTCAACATGGAGAAGTTACCCAAAATTTTCGAAATTTTCTTCTCGAATGATTTGAAGCAGTCTGCCAGAAAGTCTATGATTTCCTTATGATTCAAATTGATAATAAGCCCTGTTTGAATTCTCGATTTGAATGCAGAATTTACGTTTATCCATCGAACTGTCTGTTTTCTCAAACCTGAGCCGACATGACGACGATAATTATGTTGTTTATTTGATGTTCTGATAAAGAATCTCATTCGTTTGAGCTCGCCTATTTTAGTTTGAATTTTTCTTCGTTGTCCAATTGAAAATGGAATTTTTTTCATGGCTGAAATGCATTTTCTGATATGTGAATCGATAGATTTGAGGGCAAATGAGGCTATATATTTTGACTGGTTATTTCTAATGAACAAGAGGGTCTCATCAATTTTGGTCAAAGTTCGTTTGAAATTTTCCATTATGATTGTGGTGTGTTGAAAATATATTCGAAAAAATAAAATAAAAAATATTACTCACTCTCAAGAAGTCTGAACAATCTCAAACGAAGCCGCCGGATGTGATTTTCCAGTTGAGACCTCCCCTCGGAATATAAGGGAGTACGTTTCAGGTGTAAAATCGCCAATGTGGGGTAAATATACCCCCGTCACCCTATTCGGCAGGAATACCACCGACTCCTCCAACTCCAACAGAACCGACGTGCCGAATCTGCCGTCCACTACTTTGGCTGCTTTGATTGCGTGTGGTTTTCCAATTGTCAGATCTGTGAGTTTCTGTACTGGTTTTCTTTCCACCAGGGACGATTGGTTCAACTTCGCTAGATCCATCTGGAGAAAAGAACGAGATAAAAAGCATATTTTTCCATTTCAAAAGGCGAACGGTCTATAATAATCACGAAACCGCGAAATTATTTTTTTTTTTATAACGCGAAGGAAATGGCAGAAGACCTATAATATTCGCAAGAACTCGCAAGAACTCGCAAGAACTCGCAAGAACTCGCAACGAAATGGAAATACCAAAAATTAAATACGCGGAATCATGAAATACCTTTCAAAAGAAAAAAAAACTCAGAATGAGCTAAAAACGTCCATAATTATGTACTCGGAATCGAGAAATTATTTTCAGAACTCAAAATAAAAATCAAAAGGCCAATAGTAGATCTTGGGTAGAAATAGACACTTTACTTTACTAAAGGTACTTACTGTTATCGGTTTTATGGAAATTGTAGGGGTACTCTTTCACTGATGCTGCTTGCAAAAGCTAGGTTGTGGTTGCTGCTGTTGGACTGCTGCTGTTGGACTGCTGCTGTAATGAAAAAAAGCCAATTATATACGCAGAATCGTGAAAAAGTCGAAACTTGTGCGGGGTTAGGAAGAGCGGGACTTACAGCTTATAGTGGAATCCGAACCACTTCTAGGTCATAATGAATGACGAAAGATCTCCATAACATTTGCAACACACAATGAAACGAAAAAAATCAGCAATTATATACGCAGAATTGTGAACTTATCTCCAAAACTCGAAATAAATACCAAAAGGTCTATAATATTAACAAAGAACTGGAATGGAATGAAAAAAGCAATAATCAAGTACGCTGAATTGAAAATACACAGATGGGGACTCAAAGAGATTTTGTCAAGAAGGTATAAATTATTTATTTAGGCTAGAAATGAGCACTTTCATGAACGCAAAATTGTGAACTTATCTCCAAAACTCGAAATGAATACCAAAAGGCCTATAATATCAACAAAGAACTGAAATGGAATGAAAAAAGCAATAATCAAATACGCTGAATTGAAAATACAGATGGGAACTCGAAGAGATTTTGCCAAAAAGGTATAAATTATTCATTTAGGCTAGAAATGAGCACTTTCATATAAAAAAAAAGGTACTTATCGGTATTATGGAAACGAAACTGCACTGGATAGTAGGATGTTTGCTGTTGCTGCATTCACTGTTGAACTGAATATGCTACAGCGCGAATTGGTTTTATAGGCGGAGATAGCGTGAGACCGGAGAGTGGACATGTGGCGATCGCGTCATGTTGATTAATATGCGCATATGTAAGCTGTTTTGCAATCTCGAGATATCTCCGCTATAATGAGCCAACGGAATAAAAAACATCGGCTGTGGAATGTTGATTTGAATATAAATTTGCATACCATGCGAAGCGAATGGTAATCTCGTGATATCGCCATTAAAAAATAACGACTTACAACACATGTGAGAGGCCATCAGGGCTATCTCTCAACTGGTTGCGCAAACATTCCTCGAAGAGGATGTAGATAAGGAGTGGCCATGTGGGTTTTAATTGGAATAATGTGTTTATTATGCAGATTGATAATATATTTCCAAGACATGAAATACCCATTAAAAATAATATACAGAGACTAACGAACGAAATAACAACCTTCAGCCATATGATATGAGATTTTTTATTCGATAATATACAGACAAGATTGAGCTTGTTTCTCGTCATTTTCTACAGAGAAGTTGTACGATTTTAATCAATACTATCAAAACTAGAAATGACAAATTGATATATGAAAACACGTTGAACAGAGAATAGAATTTTTCATGGTCCTGTGATGGTGCCAATGGTGGTATTGGTGGTGAGGCTCTAAAAAACTGCCATTGATTCAGCTCGCTGAAGGTCCTATCGTTGAAAATCAATCTGATTTTATATTTCGTTCCATTTTCTGGTACTTGTATTGAAAATACCTCCATCTGACCGTCATTGATGAGTTCTTTCCACATAGAAATCCACTGACATGACTCGTTATTGAAACAAATTCCTGCCTCGCTGACTTTGTTTGGCACATTCATGTACAAAATGTCCCCCATCATTGAAAACGGCAATACGAATGATGCTTTCAGAATAGCCATATTTTTTTCGTTGTGGTTGATAGTGGTATACTTCTCGTAGTAATCACGTCTTCCAATAGAGCTATTTTCGAAAAATTCCTAATCATCAGCTGTTTATCTTCGTAAAGTTTTATTGTCACCTCGAGTTCTCTTATTTTCTTCTGGAATTCCTCCAGCTGACGTTTGTACTCTGCCACAGACATCTGAAAACTGCCACAAAACATGAACCTATTCCATTTTTGCGTCTCGATGAGCATGCGCATACGCAGTAGGAAAAATGCTTGCATTTTCGACATGCCATTCCATCGACTACATCATCTAGAGGAGATATGGAAAAACACCTTTTTCTACAGCAAAATGTTTTTAACAATTTGGGACAATCATATTCCAACGAGGCTCCCATCATTGCTGAGGGTTTAGTTGAAATAATGCGTCAACTACTGATGTTCAGAGATTTATACCTATTCGATTGCTTTTCATCAGTCTGCCAATCGAAGAAAAATATGAAGTCTGAAATAGCAGTGCTCATTGACTTCCTCAAATCTCCTACTGAAACTCTAACGACATTCACCGATAAAGGAGCTGTACCAGTTTCCCGCAATTTTCAAAATTCTAAGTCATTTTTCCCTAGATTCTACGGAAATTACACGATGCATGGAGGGAAGCCCCATAAGAACTATGGAAAGCGAAGCATATTTTTCCCCAGATGTACGGACTTTTTTCGTGAATTTTAAGCTCAAAAATAGCAAAAATGGTTCCTTATATAATATACACTGTGAACCCAAGAAGATACATTCCAATAGAATGTCTCATTGAATTTGCAGATCCTTGTGGACTATTAGCGGTGTGGCATAAACTCCCTCGAGAATATTGCTCCAACTTTAACCTACACATCAAGCTGCCATGTTTTTTGTTGCATCCTTCCACTCTATCGATTATGCACGTCAAAACGGCAATACGTTATCTTTCATAAGACATCAGTTGAATATTTCACATTACACACCTTCAAATGGCCCACGTCCGTATTACGGAGTAACACCCAAATACTTGAACGTCTGGCAACGATGCGGTGCGCCGCGCACCAAGTATCCAACGTCTGCCGGTGAAGGCGACCCGCGCGCTGGCTGGCCGGCCGGCATGTTATATCCCCAACTTGAACACAAACATTTACTTGTGGATGTGGCGCAATGGTAGCGCTTCGGACTCACAGTCCGTCGGCCGGGGTTCGATTCCCCGTTCGCACAGCTCACAGCTTTTTTTATTTAATTTGGAATATCCAATTTGGCGCAAAAATTACGTCACCATACGAATAATACATATTATAAATACAAACATCAAGAAGTTAAAACTATCGCCACATCTACAGCGCCACCTAGGGAGTGTTACTTGCGGCTTTGAATCAGAAACGGCTTAGTCCTTCTACTTTTGCAAGCTGTGTGCGTTATACCCGCTTGGAAGTCTTCTTATATGGTCAATGCGAACTTGTCCCTTTCGAATGTGTCCATGTGAGAAGAAAAGATAGGGAAATAGGGTGTGCACTCCGATGAAGTCGATGCATATTCATCTGCCTATTGTACTTGCTATATACCCTCCAAAGTCATCTTATATGGTCACTGCGATCATATCTGCTTCAACTGTATGCATGTCAGATGCTAGACTGCAGAGTTACAATATAAAATTCGCATTCCATTCACCTTGAAATATAAAGTTTTACAACTGATACATCAAGGTCATTTTGGTAAAGTGTGCACAACGATGAAGTCGATGTATCTTCATTTGCCTATTGTACTCGTTATATACCCTTCGAAGTCGTCTTATACGGTCACTGCAATGGTATCTGCTTCAACAGTATGCATGTCAGATGCTAGACTGCAGAGTTACAGTGTAAACATAGTCGGAGTCGAAGTTTCTCGTTCTCTGAGCTGTGAGCGATATACTCGCTTGGGAGTCGTCTTATATGATCAATGCGAACTTGGCTGCATCAATAGTGTCCATGTGAGATGATAGGATAGAGAGATATAGTGTGCAAAACGATGAAGTCGATGTATCTTCATCTGCCTCTTGTTCCCGTTATATACCCTTCAAAATCGTCTTATACGGTCTTTGCCATCGTATCTGCTCCATCTATATGCATGTCGGATTCTAGACTGCAGAGTTACAGTGTAAACATAGTCAAAGTCGAAGTTTCCTGTTCTGCAAGTTGTGTGCGTTATACCCGCTCAAAAGTCGTCTCATATGAGCATTGCAAACTCGTTTGCTTCAATAGTATCCATGTGAGATGATAGGATAGAGATATAGAGTGTGCACACCGATGAAGTCGATGTTACTTCATTTGCCTATTGAACTCGTTATATACCATTCAGAGTCGTCTTGAACGGTCACTCCCATCGTATCTGCTTCAACTGTATGCATGTCAGATGCTTGACGGCAAAGTTATAGTGTTAACATAGTCGAAGTCGAAGTTTCTTGTTGTGCAAGTTGTGTGCGTTATTCTTGTTTGGTAGTCGTCTCATATGGGCATCGGGAACTCGTCTACTTCAATAGTATCGATGGTGGTTGATAGGAAAGAGATATAGAGTGTGCACACCGATGAAGTCGATGCATCTTCATCTGCCTATTGTACTTGATATATACCCTTCAAAGTCTTATATGGTCACTACGATCATATCTGCTTGAACTGTATGCATGTCAGATGCTAGACTGCAGAGTGACAGTGTTAACATAGTCGACATCGAAGTTTCTTGTTCTGCAAGCAGTGTGCGTTATACCTGCTTGGGAGTCGTCTCGTATGGTCATTGCAAACTTGTCTGCTTCAGTAGTGTCCATGTGAGATGATAGGATAGTGAGATATAGTGTGCACAACGATGAAGTCGATGTATCTTCATTTGCCTATTGTACTCGTTATATACCCTTCAAAGTCATCTTATACGGTCACTGCAATCGTATCTGCTTCAACTGTATGCATGTCAGATGTAGACTGCAGAGTTACAGTGTAAACATAGTCGAAGTCGAAGTTTCTTGTTCTGCAAACTGTATACGATATACCCGCTTGAAAGCCGTCTTATATGGTCAATGCAATCTTGTCTGCTTCAATAGTGTCACTGAAGATGATAGGAAAGAGAGATATAGTGTGCAAAACGATGATGTCGATGTATCTTCGTTTGCCTATTGTACTCGTTATATACCCTTCAGAGTCGTCTTATACGGTCACTGCAATGGTATTTGCTTCAAGTGTATGCATGTCAGATGCTAGACTGCAGAGTTACAGTTTAAACATTGTCGAAGTTTCTTGTTCTGCGAGCTGTGTGCGATATACCTGCTTAGAACTCATCTCATATGGTCACTGCAATCGTATCTGCTCCAACTGTATGCATGTTAGATGCTAGACGGCAGAGTTACAGTGAGAACAAAATCGAAGTCGAAGTTTCTTGTTGTTCAAACTGTATGCGTTATACCCACTTGAGAGTCGTCTTATATGGTCAATGCAGACTTGCCTGCTCCGATAGTATCAATGTAAGATGATAGAATAGAGAGATTTAGTGTGCGAAACGATGAAGTCGATGTTTCTTCGTTAGCCTTTTGTACTCGTTATATACCCTTCAAAGTCGTCTTATACGGTCACTGCAATGGTATCTGCTTCAACTGTATGCATGTTAGATGCTAGACGGCAGAGTAACAGTGTAAACAAAGTCGATGTCGAAGGTTGTGCAAATCGGGTGCGTTATATCCGCTTGGATGTCGTCTTATACGGGCATTGCGAACTCGTCTGCTTCAATAGAATCCATCTGAGATGTTAGGATAGAGAGATAGAGTGTGCACACCGATGAAGTCGATGTATCTTCATCTGCCTATTGCACATGCTATATACCCACCGAAGTCGTCTTATATAGTCACTGCGATCATATCTGCTTCAAATGTATGCATGTCAGATGCTAGACTGCAGAGTAACAATGTTAACATAGTCGAAGTCGATGTTTCTTGTTCTGCAAGCTGTGTGCGTTATACCTGCTTGAAAGTCGTCTTATATGGTCAATGCGAACTTGTCTGCTCCAATAGTGTCCATGTGAGATGATAGAATAGATAGAGGGATACAATGTGTACGACGATGAAGTCTATGTATCCCCATTTGCCTGTTGTACTCGCACTATACCCTCCAGAGTCGTCTCATATGGTCACTGCGATCGTATGTGCATCAAATGTATGCATGTCAGATTCAAGAATGCAGAGTTACAGTGTTAACATAGTCAAAGTCGAAGTTCCTTGTTCTGCTGTGTGCGTCATACCCGCTAGGGAGTCGTCTTCGATAGTGTCCATGTGAGAAGATAGGAGAGAGAGATATAGTGTGTACTACGATAAAGTCGATGTATCTTCATTTGCCTGTTGTACTCGCTATATACCCTTCAAAGTCGTCTTATATGGTCATTGCGATCGTATCTGAGTCAACTGTATACATGCTAGATGCTAGACTGCAGAGTTACAGTGTAAACATGGTCGAAGTCGATGTTTCTTGTTCTGCAAGCTGGATGCTTAATACCTGAAATCGATGTATTTCCATTCGCCTATTGTACTCGTTATATACTAATCAAAAACGTTTTATACGGTCACTGTCATCGTATTTGCTTCAACTATATGCATGTCAGATGCTAGAACGCAGAGTTACAGTGTGAAAATACCCAAAGTCGAGAGTTCTTGTTTTGCGAGCTGTGTGCGTTATACCCGTTTGGGAGTCTTTTTATATGGCCAATGCAAACTTGTCTGCTCCAATAGTGTCAATTCAAGATGATAGGATAGAGAGATATAGTGTGCACAACGATGGAGTCGATGTATCTTCATTTGCCTATTGTACTCGTTATATACCCTTCAAAGTCGTCTCAAACGGTCACTGCAATCGTATCAGCTTCAACTGTATGCATGTCAGATGCTGGACTGCAGAGTTACAGTGTGAACATAGTCGAAGTCGAAGTTTCTTGTTCTGCAAGCTGTGTGCGCTATACCCGCTTAGTAGTAGTCTAATATGGTCGATGTGAACTTGTCTGCTCAATAGTGTCTATGTGGGATGATAGGATAGAGAGATATAGTGTGCACAACGATGAAGTCGATATGTCCCCATTTGCCTGTTGTACTCGCTATATACCCTCCAAAGTCGTATCTGCTTCAACTGTATGCATGCCAGATGTGATACTGCAGAGTTACAGTGTAAACATAGTCGAAGTCGAGGTTTCTCGTTTTTCAAGCTGTGTGCGAAATACCTGTTTGGGAGTCGTCTTATATGGTCATTGCGAACTTGTCTGCTTCAATGGTGTCCATGTAAGATGATGGGATAGAAAGATATAGTGTGCACAACGATGAAGTCGATGTATCTTCATTTGCCTATTGTACCCGTTATAATCACTTCGAAGTCGTCCTATACGGTCACTGCAATCTCTCCTGCATCAACTGTATGCATGTCAGATGCTGGACTGCAGAGTTACAGTGTGAACATAGTCGAAGTCGAAGTTTCTTGTACTCCCTGTTGAATTCGTTATTTCCGTTTTGATGTCGTCTCATATGATCTTTGCGAACTGATATGCTCCAGAGGTATCCATGTGAGATGATAGAATACAGAGGAACAGGGTGCAGACTGATGTTGTCGAAGTATCTTAACTTGCCTATTGTTCTCGTTATAAGTCCTTCAAAGTCGTCTTATATGGTCAGTGCGATCGTCAGATGCTAGAATGCTAAGTTGCAGAGTAAAAATAGTCGAAGTCGAAGTTTCTTGTTCTGCCTGTTGTGTGCGTTATACCCGATTCGATGTCAACTCATATGATCGTTGCGAACTACTTTGCTCCAAAGGTATACATGTGAGATGATAGAATACAGGGATACAGAGTGCAGACTGATGTTGTCGAGCTATCTCCACTTGTCTATCGTTCTCGTTATATGTCCTTCAAAGTCTTCTCATATGGTCAGTGCGATCGTATCTTTTATTGCTATAGGCATGTCAGATTCTAGAATGTGAAGGTACAGTGTGAACAAAGTCGGAGTCGAAGTTTCTTGTTCTGCCTGTTGTGTGCGTTATACTTGCTTCGATGTCGTCTCATATGATCGTTGCAAACTACCATGCTACAAAGGTATTCATGTGAGTTGTTACAATACAAGAGATACAGTGTGCAGACTGATGTCGAAGTATCTTCACTCGTCGATTGTTCTCGTTATATGTCCCTCGAAGTCGTCTCATATGGTCAGTGCGACCGTTTCTGCTATAGCTGTAGCCATGTCAGATGCTAGAATGCGGAGCAACAGTGTAAGCATAGTCGGGGTCGAAGTTTCTTGTTATGTCTGTTGTGTGCGTTATAGCCGCTTCGATGTCGTCTTATATATAAGTTGCGAACTCATATGCTCCAGAGGTATCCATGTGAGATGATAGAATACAGAGATACGGTATGCGGACTGAAGTTGTCGAAGTACCTCCACTTGCCTATTGTTCTCGTTATATGTCCTTCAAAGTCGTCTCATATGGTCAGTGCGATCGTACCTGCTATTGCTGAATGCATGTCAGATGCAAAAAAAATATGGACTCACAGTGTTAACATAGTCGGAGTCGATGTTTCTTGTTCTGCCTGTTGTGTTCGTTATACCCGCTTCGATATCGTCTCATATGATCGTTGCGAACTACCATGCTACAAAGGTATTCATGTGAGATGTAACAATACAGAGATACAGTGTGCAGACCGATGTTGTCGGAGTATCTCACTTGCCTATTGTTCTCGTAATATGTCCCTCGAAGTCGTCCTAAATAGTCGGTGCGATCGAATCTGCTATTACTGTAGGCATGTCAGATGTTAGAATGCAAAGTCACAGTGTATACATAGTCGTAGTCGAAGTTTCTTGTTCTGCCTGTTATGTGCGTTATACCCGTATTGATGTCGTCTCATATGATCGATGCGAACTGATATGCTCCAGAGGAATCTATGTGAGATGAGACAACACAGAGATACAGTGTGCAGACTGATGTTGTCGAAGTATCTTCACTTGCCTATTGTTCTCGTTATATGTTTTCTGAAGTCGTCCTATATGGTCAGTGCGATCGTATCTGCTATGACTGTAGGCAAGTCAGATGCTAGAATGCGAAGTTACAGTGTAAATATAGTCGAAGTCGAAGTTACTTGATCTGCCTGTTGTAAGCGTTATTTTGATTCAGGAAACACTAGAAAATGTCTATCCATAAGATGTATAACCGACTTATTAGCAAGATTGATAAATTCTAAGTTTTGGCGAACACGCCGGTTTACCGACTCTTGATTGTTGGAATCGAAGTTTTTGGTGGATATGAAGAAGTATAGTACTCCACTCGCATATAATGAGCTGTCATATATACTCCTTGAATGGGCATTCAAGATGCTAGAATGCAAAGTTACAAAGTAAACATAGACGAAGTCGAAGTTTCTTGTTCTGCTTGTTGTGTGCGTTATAACCGCTTCGATGTCGTCCCACATGATCGTTGTGAACTAATATGCTCCAGAGGTATCTATGTTATATGTCCTTCGAAGTTGTCTTATATGGTCAGTGCGATCGTCAGATGCTGGAATGCAAAGTTACAGAGTGAACATAGTCGAAGTCATAGTTTCTTGTTCTGCCTGTTGTGTGCGTTATACCCGATTCGATGTCAACTCATATGATCGTTGCGAACCACCATGCTCCAGAGGTATCCATGTGAGATGAAAGAATACAGAGACACAGTGTGCAGACTGATGTTGTCGAAGTATCTCACTTGCCTATTGTTCTCGTTATATGTCCTTCGAAGTCGTCCTGAATAGTCAGTGCGATCGAATCTGCTATACCTGTAGGCATGTCAGATGCTAGAATGGAAAGTTACAGTGTATACATAGTCGAAGTCGAAGTTTCTTGTTCTGCCTGTTGTGTGCGTTATACCTGTTCCGATGTCGTCTCATATGATCGATGCGAACTGATATGCTCCAAAGGAATCCATGGGAGGTGATAGAATACAGAGATACAGTGTGCAGACTGATGTTCTCGAAGTATCTCCACTTGCCTATTGTACTCGTTATATGTCCTTCGAAGTCATCTTATATGGTCAGTGCGATCGTATCTACTATAGCTATAGGCATGTTAGATTCTAGAATGTTGAGTTACAGTGTAAACATAGTCGGAGTCGAAGTTCCTTGTTCTGCCTGTTGTGTGCGTTATACCCGCTTCGATGTCGTCTTATATAATCGTTGCGAACATATATGCTACAGAGGTATTTATGTGAGATGATACAATACAGAGATACATTGTGCAGCCTGATGTTGTAGAACTATCTCCACTTGCCTATTGTTCTCATTATATGTCTTTCGAAATCGTCTCATTTGGTCAGTACGATCGTATCTGTTATAGCTTCAAGCATGTCAGATACTGGAATGCTAAGTTACAGTGTAAACATAGTCGGAGTTTCTTGTTTTCCCTGTTTTATGCGTCATTTACGTTTCGATGTCGTCTCAAGTGATCAATGCGAACTGATATGCTTCGAAGGTATCCATGTGAGATGATAGAATACAGAGATACAGTGTGCGGAGTGATTTTGTCGAAGTTTCTTTATTTGCCTATTGTTCTCGTTATAAGTCCTTCAAAAACGTCTCATATGGTCAGTGCGATCGCATCTGCTATAGCTGTAAGCATGTCAGATGCTAGAATGCGAAGTTACAGTGTAGACATAGTCGAAGTCGAAGTTTCTTGTTCTGCCTGTTGTGTGCGTTATACCCGATTTGATGTCGTCTCATATGATCGTTGCGAACTACCATGCTATAAAGGTATTCATGTGAGTTGTTACAATACAGAGATACAGTGTGCAGACTGATGTCGAAGTATCTTCACTCGTCAATTGTTCTAGTTATATGTCTCTCGAAGTCGTCTCATATGGTCAGTGCGATCGTATCTGCTATAGCTGTAGGCATGTCAGATGCTAGAATGCGGAGCAACAGTGTAAGCATAGTCGGGGTTGAAGTTGCTTGTTTTGTCTATTGTGTGCGTTATATCTGCTTCAATGTCGTCTCATATTATAGTTGCAAACTCATATGCTCCAGAGGTATCTATGTGAGATGATAGAATACAGAGATACGGTATGCGGACTGAAGTTGTCGAAGTACCTTCACTTGCCTATTGTTCTCGTTATATGTCCTTCGAAGTCGTCTTATATGGTCAGTTCGATTGTACCTGCTATTGCTGAAGGCATGTCAGATGCAAAAAAAAATCCGGACTTACAGTGTTAACATAGTCGGAGTCGAAGTTTCTTGTTCTGCCTGTTGTGTGCGTTATACTCGCTTCGATGTCGTCTCATATGATCGGTGCGAACTACCATGCTACGAAGGTATTCATGTGAGATGTTACATCACAGAAATACAGTGTGCAGACTGATGGTGTCGAAGTATCTCACTTGCCTATTGTTCTCGTAATATTTCCCTCGTAGTCGTCCTTGATAGTCAGTGCGATCGAATCTGCTATAACTGTAGGCATGTCAGATGATAGAATGCAAAGTTACAGTGTATACATAGTCTAAGTCGAAGTTTCTTGTTCTGCCTGTTGTGTGCGTTATACCCGTTTCGATGTCGTCTCATAAGATCGATGAGAATAGAAATGCTCCAGAGGAATCCATGTGAGGTGATAGAATACAGAGATACAGTGTGCAGACTGATGTTCTCGAAGTATCTTCACTCACCTATTGTACTCGTTATATGTCCTTCGAAGTCATCTTATATGGTTCGTGCGATCGTATCTACTATAGCTTCAGGCATGTCGGATTCTAGAATGTGGAGTTACAGTGTAAACATAGTCGGAGTCGAAGTTTCTTGTTCTGCCTGTTGTGTGCGTTATACTTGCTTCGATGTCGTCTTATATGATCTTTGCGAACATATATGCTACAGAGGTATCTATGTGAGATATGACAACACAGAGATACAGTTTGCAGACTGATGTTGTCGAAGTATCTCCACTTGCCTATTGTTCTCGTTTTATGTTTCCTGAAGTCGTCCTATATGGTCAAAGCGATCGTATCTGCTATAACTATCTACTAATTATCTATCAAAGTCATGTGAAGTTGACGTGAACAGTCAATCAGCTGATCGTCAACACTATTAACCGAATTTACAGTGTTTCGAGTGCTATTTTATTAAGTCAACAAGGAACAACGTGTGAAGCAAGTAAGTGGGTAGTACCCCAACTAGTCGATCGTTTGATTACACATCGCATTTGGTGATAGTTGCATTCAAAACAACTGCATTTTTGTGTGAGGATAGTGTGGATCCGAACCATCTTAGGCAGAAACCAATTTTCATCCCGTCAACCAACACATCTGTCCTATATACCTATCTCATACATCAGAAGCCTGCAGATTCCTGCCCCCTACAGTCTGATATACCTCTAGTTCCAGCAACTGCTCGAAGATGGCACCATGTAAGAAATGCAGAGCACCTATATCTAATGCGGTCAAATCTAAAGTACAGTGCTCCACTTGCGAAGATGCCTATCATACAAGCTGCGCTGATACGCCTACTCTTGACTTAGAGGGGCATTGGTACTGCCCAGTTTGTCGGAAGAAAACGATGGAGTATTCCCAAAGCATGTCTAGCTCGAATTCAAAGCCAGAACCGTTGAACACCCAACATTTTCAACAGATAATGGACCAACTTGCCCAGTTGAATACGCAGATATCAGTCTGCAACCAGAGCATACATAACATTAAAGAAACGTTGATGAACCACAGCCAATCAATTACGGACTGTGTAGCTGAAGTTTCTGCCCTGAAAGACAAAACAACCAACCTTGAAACGCAGCTAGTTGAACTCCAATCAGCTAGTTCCAGAATAGTGTCTCCCAAAGAAGTAGATCTGAACCTATTTTGTGCAGAATCCAGAGACCGCATGGAGCGGGAGAAAAACATAATGATAACTGGTATCCCTGAGACCAACTGCATTATCACTGATGAAAGTCATGTAAAGTCCATCGTAACTATAATTAGGAACGGGTACCAGTCCCTTATCACGTCAATTACCCGCATCGGAAAGCCCACCAATGGAAAAACCAGACCCATCAAAGTGAGTTTTGCGGAGAGCAAGATCGCTTTAGAGATACTTAAGAACAAATACAAGTCAAAACCCAACTATCCACAATCCAACATAAAATCTGATCTAACCCCAACACAAATGAAGGAATTACAAGATCTTCGTAGTGAGCTACAGAGGAGAATGGATAGCGGCGAACCTAACCTAACAATTAAATATATTAAGCGAATTCCACAGATTGTCAAATCGAGCTTCGCCACCGGTTCAAAAAACTCCCAGTAGTCAATGGAATTTGCTGCTCTTGTCTGGTCACCGGGTTTGATTCGCGATATCAAATTGATCGAGGGTGTCCATCGCCGTGCCACTAAAATCATCAACGGACTGAATCAAAAATCGTATGCCGATCGCCTGCAACATTTAAACCTGCCTACTCATTACTAAAGACGAACTAGAGGCGATCTGATCGAAATTTATAAAATCCTAACAAATCGGTACACAGTAGACTTATCTAGCATGTTCGAAGTGAATGAGAGTGAAAGGTTGCGCGGTCATCCATACAAACTGAAACGCGAAAGATTCAGAAAATGTGTACGCGAATACACACTATTCAACAGATCCTTCCAGCTCTGGAACAGTTTGCCCGCTAACGTAGTCTCTGCGCCATCCCTGAATGCTTTCAAGAATTCTTTGGACAAACATTATAATGATAACCCACACATATTTCTCCGACATTTCCTACTCATGTAAATTCTACGACAGGCTTATATAGCTGATTCAATCCTCATTATTTATTATTTTAGAATTAAGCAATTACTTTCATGATTATGTATTTATGTATAACTTTAGTATAAAGAGTTTATAAGCTTCTAGCTTCTACTCTTGTTAGTTTATAAATAAATAAATAAATAAATAAATAAATAAATAAATAAAACTGTAGGCAGGTCAGATGCTAGAATGTGAAGTTACAGTGTGAACACAGTCGAAGTCGGAGTTTCTTGCTCTCCCTGCTGTGAGCGTTATTTTGATTCAGAAACTCGAAAATGTCTACCTATAAGATGTATAACCGACTTATTATCAAGATTGATGAATTCGAAGTTTTGGCGAACACGCCGGTTTACCGACTATTGATTGTTGGAATCGAAGTTTCTTTGGTGGATTTGAAAAAGTATAGTACTCCACTCGCATATAATGAGCTGTCATATATACTTCTTGAATGGGCATTCAAGATGCTAGAATGCAAAGTTACAAAGTAAACATAGTCGAAGTTTCTTGTTCTGCCTGTTGTGTGCGTTATACCCGCTTCGATGTCGTCTCATATGAGTTGCGAACTTTTATGCTCCACAGGTGTCTATGTGAGATGATAGAATACAGAGATACAGTGTGCAAACTGATGTTGTTAAAGTATCTTCACTTGCCTACTGTTCTCGTTATATGTCCTTCGAGGTCGTCTTATATGATCAGTGCGATCGTCAGATGCTGAAACGCAAAGTTGAAAAGTGAACATAGTCGAAGTCAGAGTTTCTTGTTCTGCCTGTTGTCCACGGTGGATGGCCTATTAGAAATATCTGGAGAACGAAAAGACAGAACATTCTGAAAATCGGGATGCTCTGATAATTGAACATTCTCTATCCCACTAAAATATTTTCATAGATACAGTGTTGCCACTTCTATAAGAAACAACTAGCAACTTCGCTATTTTGAATGGAGCACCCTGTATTCTATTGCATCATTAGATTCTTCCTGAAGAGCTGATTCCATCAATGTATCACACTTGGGGAATAGCAGGAATGATTACAGAGATATAGGCTGTTCAAAATTGAGATTTTTCAATTTCAGGATTTTTTTGTGTCGAAACTATTCATTATCGATCGAAACGACTTACATGTCCCTATCTTAACTTCAGATTCACTAACTACTGGAATTTAATTGGAACAAATACAGAGTTCTTCAAGATTCAGAATTCTGATCACCCTGTATCTGTTCCAATCAAATGTCAGTAGATAGTGAATCAAAAGTCAAGATAGGGACATTTGAGCCGTTTTGATCGATAATGGATAGTTTCGACACAAAAAAATCCTAAAATTGAAAATTCTAGATTTTGAACACCCTATATATCTGTAATCATTCCTGCTAGACTCCAAGTTTGATGCATTGATGAAATCAGCACTTCAGGAAGAATACAAAAATGCAGTAAAATACAGGGTGCTCCATTGAAAAAAAAACGAAGTTGCTAGTTGTTGCTGATAGAAGTGGCAACACTGTTTCGATGAAAATATTTCAGACGGATAGAGAATGTTCGATCATCAGAGCATCCCAATCTTCAGAATGTTATTTCTTCTCGTTCTCCAGATACTTCTAATAGGCCATCCACCGTGGATCAACCTGTATATTCTCGATGTTTTGTGCCTTTCTAGAAATATTTGAGGAAATATGAATATCGGGACTTGAAGAAATCTCATCGAAAATATTACTTTTCCAATTTTTTTTCCAGAAAAGAGGCAATTTTGAGTAACAATGTGAAGAGAATTTTTCGTTGATCGTCTTGATTTCTATCGAATCTTGAGCAAAAAACATACAAGTGTCACTCACCTTTTTTTTTGTTTTTCTCTGTGATCTCGAATGGAGTAGACACGCTGCTGCTCTCTGTGCTTTCTATTGCTTATAATTCGAGAAAAGTACAACAAAATATTGTGAAAATTCAGCTGTGCATCAAGAGTGTGATTATCTACAAACTAGTGTAATTGGAGTATTCATAAGTCATCGTTATCAACTGTAAGTCATTCTTTCTTTACATCTGAAAATGACCGCTCGATCTAGCAAACGGGGTGAAGACGAACTGCAGTCAATAGTGAGAGGGCTTGTAACCAAACTCTGCTCGTCCGAAGAATTCATATCACAACTGGTTGAAACTATATCAAAAAGTATGCGCGAAGAGTTCGATAAACAACTTGAATCTTTCAAAAATGAAAACATCAAACTCAATGCCAAACTGGAAAGTCAAGAGGGAATCATCACATCACTAGTAAAAAGACAAGAAAAGTTTGAGAAGCACTGAAGGCATGCTTGCATAAAACAGGATCAAACGGAAAAGTCTGGACTAACTTTGGTTCAATTTTTGTCTTAGGCAATGGTGAAGTTAAACCTAAAAAAATTGAAAACATTAATGAGCTGATCTAACTAAACTTAGTTCTCCTCCTATATAGATAAAGGAAAAAATCTATATTAAGTTGTTACTTTCCGGATGTATTTCACTTTTTTTTTTTTTATATATTTTTCTTCTTTGGCTTCACAATGAAAACCCAGTTACTGTCGAATTATTGTTGATTGGTAGTCTGCTGTACTATTTCATTTTATATTAGATTAGATTAATTGGAAAGCACTAGAGCAGTTGAGCTTATTCTCTGCAACAAGTGCTCATCAGTTTTTGTTTCAGTATTCAGGATACATATACATATTTTTTTTGTTTTTTTGTTAAATTGTGTTTCTCTTTCTACTGGGGAATAGAAAAGGGAAATAACTTTTGATGATTTGTAATTTGTTAATAGGTAGTTACAATGTCCGATCAATATTACCTTCATTACAGACAATAAAGTTACTTGTATTGGAGAACGGCTTCGATTTCTTTCTTATATGTGAAACTTGGTTGACAGCTAATATTGAAAATGAAATTTTGAATATTGAAGGTTACAAATCTCATAGACTTGATAGAATCACTAGGGGTGGTGGATTACTAATTTATCTCAAGAATAAATTTCATAGTGAAATAATGAATGTACAAACGGTCTCTCATGAACAACTATGGCTAATAACTTAAAATCAGGAATAAAACGTTGGCGTTGGGACTAGTATATAGACCGCCAAGTGGTAATTTGTCTAATTTTCTCACAGAATTCGAGGATACGTTGAGTTTGATATATCCAACAGTGGATGATATTGTGTGTTCTGGGGATTTCAATATCGACTTGTTCGAACTGAATAACAGTAGGGTGGATAACTTTCTTGCTCTCTTGGACTCGTTCAATCTCAAACAGTATGTGGACCTTCCAACTAGAATAACAAATAATTCTGCAACTCTAATAGATTTCGTCATATCAGGGGAGGAAAAAATAAAAGAATGTGAAGTCGTCGATATACAGGGTGTTTCAGATCACCATCTACTAAAATTTGAACTGAACATGAATGAAATTGCGGAAGGACCTAAAATGTGTACATATCGCAGTTTCAAATATTTCAATGAGGACAATTTCAGACTGGATCTTTTTAATACACCCTTTTTCAGGATATATGACCAGGAAAATGTAGATGAGAAAGTTTCTATGCTGGTTAATTGTATAACAGATTTATTCGACATTACTGTACAGTATTGGTACTATTGGATTTTAGTAGAGCTTTCGATACGATTAATCATGGATTACTCCTTCACATTCTCCATTACATAGGATTCTCTGAAAACTCTGTTACACTACTAGGGAACTACTTGAGGAATAGAAGACAAAAAGTTTGTATCGATGGTAGTAATTCGGAAAATATGTATCTCAAATCAGGTGTTCCTCAGGGATCTATTTTGGGGCCTTTACTGTTCAGTTTCTACACATTCAATCTCATAAACAGTCTCAATCAATGCAATATACACCTGTATGCTGACGACACACAGATATATTATAGTTTTCTGTCACTTATGTATGAGAATGCTAGTCAGGTAATCAACAATGAATTGAATTCATTTATTAATGCTGCAACTTATCATTGTCTTATTGTCAACTCTGATAAATCTAACGTCATTACCTTCGGTCCTAAACATATGAGAAGTACGGTAAATAGAAATATTGTTATCAATGTGATGGGCTCTAGGCTTGATACGGTGGATGTTGCAAAAAATCTTGGCGTGCTTCTGGATTTTAATTTGCGGTTTGAGCATCATGTAAGAAAGCTTATTCAACGAGCTTACGCTTCAATCAAGCTGATATATGGAAACAGGCACTATCTATCCTCAAAATTAAAAATATCACTTTGTGAAGCATTGGTGCTATCGCACTTCAACTATGCTGACGCTCTGTATGGTCCCCATTTAACTGACATATATAAGCGTAAAATTCAGACAGTACAAAATTCTTGTCTTCGGCTGATATATGGTATCAGAAGAAGGCAAAGAATATCACACGCATTGAAACGTTCTGGTTGGTTAAATATGGAGAACAGGAGGATTCTACACGCTAACGTTCTTTATCATAAAATTATTTCAAGTAAAAAGCCATCATACTTACACAGAAAAATAACATACCGTACTGATATTCATAATTTAAATATAAGATTAAAAAATATTTTAACGTCGCCCATATTCAATACCGAATTCTTCAACAGATCATTCAGCTTCCACATATGTAGAAACTATAACTTTATTCCAAAGGAAATCAAATTATTGAAAACCTCCAGATTCAAAATGGAACTAAATACATTTTTGTTGAATTACCATCAATAATTATCGAGCATTCAGTAGTATTGATCGGACATACACTACCATACACTACCTTCATGAATTTCTTTATTTTTCTCTCTCTTTCCCCTTTCACCTATACATGATACTGTTTTCATTATTTTTCAATTTTTTTCCCTGTCTCTCTGTTTGCTCGCTCACAGTGAATTTTTTCAGGTTAAGTGGAAGAACAGCTTTCGTTTAGTTCTGCTAAATGAAAGCTGAACTTCGCCTTTTATTTTGTTTAAACCATTATGGATACAAATTGTAGTTTTTTTTTGTTAATTGAAGATAATAAAGACGTATTATTATTATTATTATTATTTAATGTTCGGACTTTCTCCATGTGGTAGGTCGTTGCGGAAGTCGACAGGAGTGTTGTTGTATTGTTCAATTCAGATTTTCAATATTTTGTGCCGTTCTAGAGATATTTGAGAAAATATGAATATCGGGACTTGAGGAAAATTCATCAGAAATAATACTTTTCCAATTTTTCTCTTCCAGTCAAGAGGCAATTTTGAGTACCAATGTATGGAGACTTTTTCGTTGGTCGTCTTGATTTCTATCGATTTTCGGGCGAAGAACATACACTTTCTCCATGTGATAGGCCTATGCGGAAGTCGACAATGCTGTTGGGGTATTGTTCAATTCAGATTTTCAATATTTTGTGCCGTTCTCGAGGTATTTGAGAAAATATGAATATCGGGAACAATTCATAAAGACTTTTCCGTTGGCCGTCTTGATTTTTATAGAATTTTGGGCGAAAAACATACACTTGTCACTTCTTTTTTTTCTCAATGAACTTAGAATTGTTCCGCGTCATGACGTCGTACTATTTTTTTTGTTTTTCGTGATACGGTGTTCGGACTTTCTCCATGGGATAGGCCTATGCGGGAGTCGACAATGGTGTCGGGGTATGTTTCGATTAGGATTTTCGATATTTTGTGCCGTTCTCGAGATATTTGAGAAAATATGAATATTGGGAACAATTTATGAAGACTTTTCCGTTGGTCGTCTTGATTTCTATCGAATTTTGGGCGAAAAACATACACTTGTCACTCACTCTTTTTCCTCAATGAACTTAGAATTATTTCGCGTCATGCGTTCTCGAGATATTTGAGAAAATATGAATATCGGGAACAATTTATGAAGACTTTTCCGTTGGTCGTCTTGATTTCTATCGAATTTTGGGCGAAAAACATACACTTGTCACTTTCTTTTATTTTCAATGAACTTAGAATTATTCCGCGTCATGACGTCGTACTAATATTTCTGTTATTCGTGATACGGTGTTCGGACTTTCTCCATGTGGTAGGCCTATGCGAAAGTCGACAATGGTGTTGGGTTATATTTCGATTTAGATTTTCGATATTTTGTGCCGTTCTCGAGATATTTGAGAAAATATGAATATCGGGAATATCGGGAAAAATTTCATCAAAAATAATACTTTTCCAATTCTATTTTCCAGTAAACAGGCAATTTCGAGTAACAATTCATGAAGACTTTCTCGTTGGTCGTCTTGATTTCTATAGAATGTTGGGCGAAAAACATACACTTGTCATTCCTTTTTTTTTTCAATGAACTTTGAAGTATTTCGCGTCATGACGTCATACTAACTTTATTGTTTTTCGTGATACGGTGTTCGGACTTTCTCCATGTGGTAGGCCTATAGAATTTTGGGCAAAAAACATACAATTGTCACTCACTTTTTTTTTCAATAAATTTTGCGTCATGACGTCGTAGAATTTTTTTTGTTTTTCGTGATATAATAATCGGACTTTCTCCATGTGGTAGGTCGTTGCGGAAGTCGACAGGAGTGTTGGTGTATTTTTCGATTCAGATTTTCGAAATTTTGTGCTGTTCTCGAGATATTTGAGAAAATATGAATATCGGGACTTGAAAAAAATTCAACAGAAATAATACTTCTCCAATTTTTCTCTTCCAGTGAAGAGGCAATTTGAAACAGTGTTCGGACTTTCTCCATGTGGCAGGCCTATGCGGAAGTCGACAAGGGTGTTGAGGTATTTTTTGATTTTAGATTTTCGGAATTCATTGCCGTTTTCGAGATATTTGAGAGAATATGAATATCGGGACTCGAAGAAATTCCATCAAAAATAATACTTTTCCAATTTTTTCTTCCAGTAAAGAGGCAATTTTGAGTAACAATTAATGAAGACTTTCTTGTTGGTCGTCTTGATTCATATCGAATTCTGGGCGATAAACATACACTTGTCATTCACCTTTTTTTTTCAATGAACTTGGAATTATTCCGCGTCATGACGTCGTACTGATTTTTTTGTTTTTCGTGATACGGTGTTCGGACTTTCTCTATGTGGTAGGCCTATGCGAAAGTCGACAATGGTGTTGGGGTATGTTTCGATTTAGATTTTCGATAATTTGTGCCGTTCTCGAGATTTTTGAGGAAATATAAATATCGGGAACAATTTATGAATACTTCTTCGTTGGTCGTCTTGATTTCTATCGAATTTTGGGCGACAAAACATACACTTGTCTCTCACCTTTTTTATTCAATAAACTCAGAATTATTACGCGTCATGACGTCGTGCTCATTTTTTTGTTTTTCGTGAAACGGTGTTCGGGCTTTCTCCATGTGGTAGGCCTATGCGGAAGTCGACAAGGGTGTTGGGGTATTTTTTGATTCAGATTTTCGGAATTCATTGCCGTTCAGGAGATATTTGAGGGAATATGAATATCGAGACTTGAAAAAATTTCATCAAAAATGATACCTTTCCAATTTTTTTCTTCTAGTAAAGAGGCAATTTTGAGTAACAATGTGTCGAGACTTTTTCGTTGGTCGTCTTGATTTCTATTGAATTTCAGGCAGAAACATACAATTGTCACTCACCTTTTTTTTTTCAATGAACTTGGAATTATTTTGCGCCATGACGTGGTACAATTTTTTTTGTTTTTGTGAAACGGTGTTCGAACTATCTCCATGTGGTAGGCCTGTGCGGAAGTCGACAACGGTGTTGGGGTATTTTATGATTTAGATTTTCGAAATTCATTGCCGTTTCCGAGATATTTGAGAAATTATGAATATGAAAAAAAATTTCATCATAAATAATACTTCTCCAATTTTTCTCTTCCAGTGAAGAGGCAATTTTGAGTACTAATGTATAGAGACTTTTTCGTTGGTCGTCTTGATTTCTATCGAATTTCAGGCGAAAAACATACAATTGTCACTCACCTTTTGATTTTTCAATGAACTTAGAATTATTCTGCGTCATGACGTGTACTAATTTTTTTGTTTTTCGTGAAACGGTGTTCTGACTCTCTCCATGTGGTGGGACTATGCGGAAGTCGACAAGGGTGTTGGGGTATTTTTCGATTTAGATTTTCGAAATTCATTGCCGTTCCCGAGATATTTGAGGAATTATGAATATTGGGACTTGAAGAAATTTCATCAGAAATAATACTTTTCCAATTTTTTCTTCCAGTAAAGAGGAAAATTTAAGTAACAATTAATGAAGACTTTTTCGTTGGTCGTCTTGATTTTTATCGAATTTTGGGCAAAAAACATGCAATTGTCACTCACCTCTTTTTCTCAATGAACTTAGAATTATTTCGCGTCATGACGTCGTACTGATTTTTTTGTTTTTCGTGATACGGTGTTCGGACTTTCTCCATGTGGTAGGCTTTTGCGAAAGTCGACAGGAGCGTTGAAGTATTCTTTGATTTTGATTTTCTATATTTATTGCTGTTCTCGAGATATTTGAGAAAATGAGAAATATCGGGACTTTGAAGAATCTCATCAAAAATAATAATTTTCCAATTTTTTTTCCATTAAAGAGGCAATTTTGAGTAACAATTTATAAATACTTTTTTGTTGGTCGTCTTGATTTCAATCAAATTTTGGGCGACAAAACATACACTTGTCTCTCACTTTTTTTATTCAATGAACTTTGAATTATTTCGCGTCATGACGTCGTACTAATTTTTTTGTTTTTCGTGATACGGTGGTCGGACTTTCCCGAGATATTTGAGGAATTATGAATATCGGGACATAAAAAAATTTCATCATAAATAATACTTCTCCAATTTTTCTCTTCCAGTGAAGAGGCTATTTTGAGTACCAATGTATAGGGACTTTTTCGTTGGTCGTCTTGATTTCTATCGAATTTCAGGCGAAAAACATACAATTGTCACTCACCTTTTTTTTCTTCAATGAACTTAGAATCATTCTGCGTCAAGACGTGTACAAATTTTTTTGTTTTTCGTGAAACGGTGTTCAGACTTTCTCCATGTGGTAGGACAATGCGGAAGTCGACAAGGGTGTTGGGGTATTTTTTGATTTAGATTTTCGAAATTCATTGCCGTTCCCAAGATATTTGAGGAATTATGAATATTGGGACTTGAAAAAATTTCATCAGAAATAATACTTTTCCAATTTTTTCTTCCAGTAAAGAGGAAAATTTGAGTACTAATGTATAGAGACTTTTTCGTTGGTCGTCTTGATTTCTATCGAATTTCAGGCGAAAAACATACAATTGTCACTCACCTTTTGATTTTTCAATGAACTTAGAATTATTCTGCGTCATGACGTGTACTAATTTTTTTGTTTTTCGTGAAACGGTGTTCTGACTCTCTCCATGTGGTGGGACTATGCGGAAGTCGACAAGGGTGTTGGGGTATTTTTCGATTTAGATTTTCGAAATTCATCGCCGTTCCCGAGATATTTGAGGAATTATGAATATTGGGACTTGAAGAAATTTCATCAGAAATAATACTTTTCCAATTTTTTCTTCCAGTAAAGAGGAAAATTTAAGTAACAATTAATGAAGACTTTTTCGTTGGTCGTCTTGATTTTTATCGAATTTTGGACAAAAAACATGCAATTGTCACTCACCTTTTTTTCTCAATGAACTATTTCGCGTCATGACGTCGTACTGATTTTTTTGTTTTTCGTGATACGGTGTTCGGACTTTCTCCATGTGGTAGGCTTTTGCGAAAGTCGACAGGAGCGTTGAAGTATTCTTTGATTTTGATTTTCTATATTTATTGCTGTTCTCGAGATATTTGAGAAAATGAGAAAAATCGGGACTTTGAAGAATTTCATCAAAAATAATAATTTTCCAATTTTTTTTCCATTAAAAAGGCAATTTTGAGTAACAATTTATAAATACTTCTTTGTTGGTCGTCTTGATTTCAATCAAATTTTGGGCGACAAACCATACACTTTTGTCTCTCACTTTTTTCATTCAATGAACTTTGAATTATTTCGCGTCATGACGTCGTACTAATTTTTTTGTTTTTCGTGATACGGTGGTCGGACTTTCTCGAGATATTTGAGAAAATATGAATATCAGGACTCTGAAAAATTTCATCAAAAATAATACTTTTCCAATTTTTTTTCCAGTGGAGAGGCAATTTTGAGTAACAATTTATGGAGACTTTTTCGTTGGTCGTCTTGATTTCTATCAAATTTTGGGCGACAAAACATACACTTGTCACTCACCATTTTCATTCAATGAACTTTGAATTATTTCGCGTCATGACGTCGTACTAATATTTTTGTTTTTCGTGAAACGGTGTTCGAACTTTCTCCATGTGGTAGGCCTGTGCGGAAGTCGACAACGGTGTTAGGGTATTTTTTGATTTAGATTTTCGAAATTCATGGCCGTTCCCGAGATATTTGAGGAATTATGAATATCGGGACATAAAAAAATTTCATCATAAATAATACTTCTCCAATTTTTCTCTTCCAGTGAAGAGGCTATTTTGAGTACCAATGTATAGGGACTTTCTCGTTGGTCGTCTTGATTTCTATCGAATTTCAGGCGAAAAACATACAATTGTCACTCACCTTTTTTTTCTTCAATGAACTTAGAATCATTCTGCGTCAAGACGTGTAAAAATTTTTTTGTTTTTCGTGAAACGGTGTTCGGACTTTCTCCATGTGGTAGGACAATGCGGAAGTCGACAAGGGTGTTGGGGTATTTTTTGATTTAGATTTTCGAAATTCATTGCCGTTCCCGAGATATTTGAGGAATTATGAATATTGGGACTTGAAAAAATTTCATCAGAAATAATACTTTTCCAATTTTTTCTTCCAGTAAAGAGGAAAATTTGAGTAACAATTAATGAATACTTCTTCGTTGGTCGTCTTGATTTTTATCGAATTTTGGGCAAAAAACATGCGAATGTCACTCACCTTTTCTTTCTCAATGAACTCAGAATTATTTCGCGTCATGACGTCGTACTGATTTTTTTGTTTTTCGTGATACGGTGTTCGGACTTTCTTCATGTGGTAGGCTTTTGCGAAAGTCGACAGGAGCGTTGGCGTATTCTTTGATTTTGATTTTCTTTATTTATTGCCGTTCTCGAGATATTTGAGAGAATATGAATATCGGGACTTTGAACAATTTCATCAAAAATAATACTTTTCCAATTTTTTTGTCCAGTAAAGAGGCAATTTTGAGTAACAATTTATGAAGACTTTTTCGTTGGTCGTCTTGATTTCTATCGAATTTTGGGCGACAAAACATACACTTGTCACTCACCATTTTCATTCAATGAACTCTGAATTATTTCGCGTCATGACGTCGTACTAATATTTTTGTTTTTCGTGATACGGTGTTCGAACTTTCACCATGTAGAAGGCCTTTGTGAGAGTCGACAAGGGTGTTGGAGTATTTTTCGATTTATATTCTCGATGTTTTGTGCCGTTCTCGAAATATTTCAGAAAATATAAATATCGGGACTTGAAAAAATCTCATCAGAAATATTACTATTCCAACTTTTTTCCAAAATAGAGGCAATTTTGAGTAAAAATGTATAGAAAATTTTTCGATGATCATCTCGATTTCTATCGAATTTTGGGCAGAAAACATACAATTGTCACTCACCTTGTTTTTTCAATGAACTTAGAATTAATTCGCGTCATGACGTCGTACATTATTTTTGTTTTTTGTGATATAATGTCCGGACTTTTCCCATGTGGTAGGTCGTTGCGGGAGTCGAAAGGAGTGTTGGGGTATTTTTCGATTCAGATTTTTGATATTTTGTGCCGTTCTCGAGATATTTGAGGAAATATGAATATCGGGACTCAAAACAATTTCATCATAAATAATACTCCTCCTATTTTCCTCTTCCAGTAAAAAGGCAATTTTGAGTACCAATGTATAGACACTTTTACGTTGGTCGTCTTGATTTCTATCGAATTTCGGGCAAAAAACATACAATTGTCACTCACCTTTTTTTTTTCAATGAACTTAGAATTATTTCGCGTCATGACGTCGTACTAATTTTTGTGTTTTTCGTGAAACGATGTTCGGACTTTCTCTATGTGATAGGCCTATGCGAAAGTCGACAATGGTGTTGGGGTATATTTCGATTTAGATTTTCGATATTTAGTGCCGTTCTCGAGATATTCGAGAAAATATGAATGTCGGGACTTAAGAAAATTTCATCAAAAATAATATTTTTCCAATTGTTTTTCCCAGTGAAGAGGCAATTCTGAGTAACAATTGATGAAGACTTCTTCGTTGGTCGTCTTGATTTCTATCGAATTTTGGGCGAAAAACATACACTTGTCACTCACCTTTGTTTATTCAATGAACCTAGAATTATTTCGCGTCATGACGTCGTACTAATTCTTGTATTTTTCGTGATACAATGTTCAGACTTTCTCCATGTGGTAGGCCATTGCGAAAGTCGAAAAGGGTGTTGGGGTATTTTCTGATTTAGATTTTCGAAATTCATTGCCTTTCTCGAGATATTTGAGAGAATATGAATATCGGGACTTAAAAAAGAATCATCAAAAATGATACCTTTCCAAGGAGTGTTCTGGGGCCACTCTTTTTTTCAATTTACATCAACAATATAAATCAATTCCATTTCTATGATTTTGTCAATCTCTTCGCAGATGATACTCTGTTGTCAATTTCTAGTAACAACTTGGATGATGCCATAAACAAAATGAATTACTCACTGCAGCAGATTCAGATTTACTCGAACTCTGATAAACTCAAACTTGATATAGACAAAACTAAGGCAATGATACTTACAACCCCATACAAATATAAAAACATCAACCTCAATCATCATGATATATCTATTGACAATAGTCAAATTGAATTTGTCACCGAGTTCAAATATTAAGGATTCATGTTGGATAATAACTCATCATTTGGAGCTCACTTTGTCTATATGTCCAAAAAAATTGCAAACAAATTATACTGCTTTTCAAGAATTTTCCAGCGATTGTCAACGCATTCAAAAATAACAGTGTACAATTCTATAATACCACCGAACTTCGATTATTGTGCAAGTATCCTGTATTTATTTTATGGAAATAAAGTATCAGCACTACAAAAATTTCAGAATCGTGGAATGCGTATCATCCTTAGGTGTAATCGTATGACCAATATATCCCTGATGCTTGAAGCATTACAATGTCTGACTGTAAATCAACGACTCTACCTGCGTTCAATGATAATTATTTATAAAATATTGAATAATCAACTACCTGCATATTTCGAGGAATTCATTACATACAATTCTACTATACACGATCATTATACAAGAGGTAACAATAATCTCTATATACCAAGACTGAATATGTCCTCTTCCAGGAAATCACTCTTTTGTAAAGGCATCAATGAGTTCAATAAATTACCAACCTCCATCAAAGAGTCGAAATCAGTGAATAAATTTGAGAATATCTTAATCTCAAATATTGAAACTGATTCTTAATATCATGCTGGAAAATGATTGTTATCTGTCATATGTCATTGGATCACTATTTTCAATTTTTATTGTTACTATATTTTTTAATCACCTCATTAATTGTTACTAGGGAAATGTAATGTACACTCATGTATGTCTGTATATATTACTATTACTATTATTATTATATTACTATTATTATTGCATGCTATTACTTACTAAGTTAATTATATTCAGCCATTTATCTTTATTCATTTTCAATGTCAAGCTTAAAGAAATTGTATTGTATATTAGAATGTATCCTACCAATAAAGATTTCATTCATTCATTCAGAAACTTCGAGTCGAAAATAATATCCATCGCTGGCGCGCGCTTATTTGCAACGGATCTGTAGAGGTAAAGCAAAGCGAGAGATACGTTCTAGAGATAAGACACAAGTATTACATCGAGATAAATTTATGGTGAAATATTTCCATGTTGGTTTTATCGACAATATACACACAACACCAAATAAAGCTTATGCTGATAAGAGTCGTGTGCAGCGATAACCGTCACATTGTTGCCAGACGTTGAAAATTATTATTTATGAAGTCGATAAGGTGTTGTCAGATTTTTCAAAAAATATCTGATGTCGCGTAATACATGACATATGACGTATGACATATGGTGTTTGCAGTATGATGTATGTGGAGAGTGGAAGGATACGAAAACAACTATATATTATAATGAACTATTTTATTCAAGTAATCCTCTTGTACAAAAATGACATGTCTCTTAAGAAGATGGTGTGGTCCATCCCAGTGTGTAGTCCAATCGGGACGATTGTAATGAATGAAGCATGGCAGCCTGATTTGGAGGTCAAAGTTGCAACGATATTCTTTAGGAAGTTTGTGCAATATCATTAATAGGTCACAGGAATCTGCATGTTCAATGATACACTCTACTGGAATATAGTGCAATTCTTGTTCGGTGAATTTTAACAGAGTGGCAGCAGGAGATTTCAGGAACTCTAAGAGCACAGCTATTTCAGATTTATAACAGAGTGTCTCAATACTGGAGAGTGGATTGCTTTCAATATCAATAGAACGTGGAAAAGTTTTAATGAGCGAAAATTTGGCTATGATCGACACCAAGCATTGTGTGTGAGAAATGTGGGAAATTCTTGAATAAAACTAACCTATACCACCATATGAGGAATGCCTATAAAGTGGACGCCACCAATTCGAATAACCTAGCTGATTAGCGGATAGCAGTTAATGGATTCAGAAGTCTTCAGATCACAATTAAAGAAGTATTCAGAGGTATTCGGAGGTCTCCAGATCACGCCTTCAGAGGTATTCAGATGTATTCAAAAGTTTTCAGTTGTATATCAGACACCATAACGTTCACATCATGGAGTGAGTCTAAACCACATTCATCAGAGCAAGCATTAGATAAATATCACTATGCAGATTATGATAATGCTTTTGGACCGAAATATGTTGACGGCAGATTGACACTTGGACATAAGAATCTACGCTTTGAGGGCCAACACATAGTCGTAGATAATGTCGATTTCAAAAGTACTCTGGGTCTTTTGGAATTATTATTTTCCAAGAACCCTCGAAATTTCACGCCTCTGGATCACCTGATGTATAAACAGATGCTAGAAATCAGCTCTATCCATAGAGATCGAGTAGGCCGTTTAAGAGGACAAGCCGATGAGGAGAAATTCGATAAAATCATCAGACCCCTCTTCAAAAATAAGACCAAGCCTAAACGTCCAAAGTCGAGCGTGGAGCCTGAAGCCAGCACGCAACGTAGTAGGAATGAAGAGTACGATATTTCAGATGAATGGGCAGATCCGAATATCTTGGTGGATAGACTGAGATATTTAATGGAATCAGATTAGAACAACAACGAGATTGCCTTTATTCTAACTGAACTTGAAAATGTTGGTATAATATCTAAAAAATAAATGATGTCAAAATTATCCGTTTTTTTTTCAACACCTGGTAGGCGATGACTCACAATGACTACTCAACTTGGCATACAAAAATATATATTCAAAAATCCTGTATAATGACTGGTAGGTAGTGTGATGAAATCATAAACTTTTTTATATTCATTATGGATATCTGAACATTATTGCGCCATTGATGTTACAGAGTGAAACTATATAGGTGTAAAATTGGTCTTGCCTCACCTATATGTCATTCGATAGTTTGAACGTCTCGAGGTTCGTAATTTTCACGCTTATTTCAATACAGCCCAGCATATAAAAAAAATGTAGTTATAAAGCATTTACCTTTAGCTTTTTTTACCTTAGCAGGCTTAGATACGATGAAAAACTGAATAATGAATGGAAATAATGAGAAGACGATCAGATAAAACAAAAACCGCCATTCTCATATCCCCGTACATGATCCTTCAAAAGCACACATCACTACCATCACAAATAATTCACACAAACGGCATTTTTGAAAAACAACGCCATTCAATCGACGAGAAATTTCACATAACGTCCACGATATGACTCAACAAATATAGAAAAAGAAACTTGATAGTCAGCGGGAAACCTGATAACAGCTTCCTATCTTCCAATTGAACGTCGATAATGCATGTTTAGCGATCAAAAAAAATGTATCGAACAAGATATGAACTACCACGAGGAAAGAAATGTGATACCTATACAGGATGATTAAAAACCTGAATCAGATGAAATATTTGAGAGACGTATGACTTTACATCATAACAATGCATATAGTTCTCGACTGCGATATCTGAAAACAATTTGGCTACCGACGATCTGTGACAGATCCATCAATCAACCATTGAAAATAAATAGTATTCCGAAGGATGAACACGCAAATACATTGATATGCGCAGAGTTTCAATGTTTGCGAGATATCAATAAAGGATGGAGAGCCGTGAATAACCTATATTGTCATGTTATCTTCCATAAGGCTAGTATTGGATCTTCTTGATAACACTAACAATAGATGCGCGAATAGAATACTCTACTTTCTTCATGACATCGTTACCAATGATGCTAGATAGATGACACTTGACAGATACCACTTAACACATGAGGCGTTTCGCAGATGATGTATAATTGAGAGGAGACATATTACGCATGCGTCAAAACGTGACGAAAACATCACAAAAACATCACAATTGAAATATTCGAGAAGACTAATGTACACGGCGAAAATTTATTATGTCTCTTGCTATCATTTCCAGACAGTTTAAGTATCCCATCCTATTCAAAATCGTATCTCGGCTATCATTTGAAATATTGCCCAACTTCATCAATATAGAATTATCACAAGGCGACATTCTCTTCAAACCGATATAAAGATTTTCCAGGCTCATCATTAATAACAATCGAATCCAAACAGTATATGACACAACGTTCTATCACGAACGTTGCTTCACAGAAACTGGGATTTTCATTCCAGACAAGCAACTTCTCTACATAATACAGATACGGCCCGTTTTAGAATACTGTTCCTCATATGGGTTCAGCACTTAGACATAGAGACAAGCCATACCAGAGAGACAAGCCATGCGCCTGGTGAGCGATGCCACACTCAATAATTCTTAGAAAACATCTGAACATCATGAATGAAAACTCATAAAACGACTAAATTCATCATAGGAAGTGTTTCCAAGATCTCCAAATGCGGAATCCCAGCCAATTTCATTGATATAGAATGATCATAGGGCACCATTTATTTTCACCCGAAATAAAGATACTATATGATGATCCTGAACAAGAATTGGAATCAATCATTATACTTTGACACCCAGATCCATCACGGAAGTTGCAACGAGAAGACTATGATTTTTATTTCACGCGAAAAGCTACTATACAAGATACAGATATGACATTTTTCAGAGTACTGTTCCTACATATTATGGGGTTCAACATCCATACATACTCTGATGCTCCTAGATTCCATTCAGAGATACAGCCCATTCGCCTGATTGGTGTTTCTACACTCACTGATTCTCAAACAACATTGTAACATCACCGAAAAGACATCGACCTTCCACTTTCTACAGATACACAGAAAATAATTTTCAGAGATTCCTACTATCATCACATCGCTAGCAATACCAGTCAGACGCACTCAACAAATTCAGAAAACGCATTCTGTTGTCATCAATCATGAATATGTCGAGCAACTCTTTACCAAAACAACTCATTAAATGACTGAGTTTACAATAGGAAGTGTTATGCACGACGTTCTTCGAACATTGTTAGGAATTTCTTTCGTGCGGGGCTGAAAGACTTCGGTCAATGGCCTTTTGGGGTATATCCCTAATAAAGATGTTCTCTCTCTCTTTCTTTCGTGCGCTCCGAGTGATAAAAAAATATGAACTGATGAAAATGTACCAGAACATGAAAAACGTGAAAAAATATTCAAATAGGCTATTATACATTATGGAGAATCGTATCCCAGCTATCGCTCGAAATATTGACCAACTTCATCGATATAAAATAATGATAATGAACTAGATTCTCCACCTGACATATAGAAAATGAAAGATCAGAATCATAAGAAAAAAACATTGTCATAGGAAAAATATCGAAATAGGTTGTTATCCTGTACACTATGGAAAATATAGTATCTTGGCTATCATTTGAAATATTGCCCAACTTCATCGATATAGAATAATCACAAGGTACCATTTTTTTCAACCGAAATAAAGATATCCTATGCGAATTATGGATAACAATTGAATTCAAACAGTATATGACAGATAGTTCCATCACGAACGCTGCTTCACAAAAACTAGGATTTGCAAATACATTGATATACGCAGAGTTTCAATGCTTGTGAGATATCAATAAAGAATGGAGAGCCGTGAATAACCTATATTCTTATGTTATCTCCCATAAAGCTGGTATTGGGCCTCCTTAATGATACTGACAATAGATGCGCGAATAGAATACTCTACTTTATGTACGACATCGTCACAAATTATGCTAGATAGATGACACTTGATAGATGCCATGTGACACATGAAGCGATTTTCAGATGATGTATAATTAAGAGGAGACATATTACGCATGCGTCAAAACGTGACGGAAACATCACAAAAACAGCACGATTGAAATATTGCTTCGATAACATAATATAAGGATGGCACACCATTCTGACCAAATAAAATATGAAGAACATAAACCAATTATGAATTATTGAGGTCTTAGACAAAAATACTCGAAATGACTAATGTACCCTGCGAAAATTTAATATATCTTACTATCATTGCCAGACAGTTTAAGTATACTATCCTATTTAAAATCTTATCTAGGCTATCATTCGAAATATTGCCAAACTTCATCGATATAGAATAATCACAAGGTAGTATTCTTCTCGAACCGAAATAAAGATTCCCAATGCTGATTATAAATAGAAGCTACTCTACGAAATACAGATGCAACCTGCGTTTATCAATGTATTCGCAAATCCTAGTTTTTGTGAAGCAGCTTTCGTGATGGAACTATCTGTCACATACTGTTTGAATTCAATAGTTATCCATAATCCGCATAGGATATCTTTATTTCGGTTGAAAAGAATGGTATCTTGTGATTATTCTATATCGATGAAGTTGGGCAATATTTCAAATGATAGCCGAGATACTATATTCTCCATAGTGTACAGGATAACAACCTATTTGAATATTTTTCCTATGACAATGTTTTTCTTCATGATTCTGATCTTTTATTTTCTATATGTCAGGTGGAGAATCTAGTTCATTATCATTATTTTATATCGATGAAGTTGGTCAATGTTTCGAGCGATAGCTGGGATACGATTCTCCATGATGTATAATAGCCTATTTGAATATTTTTTCACGTTTTTCATGTTCTGGTACATTTTCATCAGTTCATATTTTTTTATCACTTGGAGCGCACGAAAAAAAATCCTGACAATGTTCGAAGAACGTCGTGCATACCTTAAAGAGGATAGGATATTCAATCTAACTGGGAATGTCTCACTTGATAAGAGAGAGATGATTTTCCAAATATTTTCTTCTTAGAAGTTGATTCATGATTATTGGTATACGTTGTTTGAATGTTTGGTGCTACAATATGCGTCAGATTATCATTATTATTTATCTCTTGAAGCGCACCAAAGCAAATACCTATTATATTCGAAGAAAATCATGCACAGGCTACAACAGGAGGTATAGGTATCGAATTTTAAACTTTTCAAGATCTTAGAAACACTTCCTATAGTAAACTCAGTCATTCAATGAGTTTTGGTAAATAGTTGCTCGACATATTCAAGATTGGTGTCAACAAAATGCGTTTTCTGAATTTGTTGAGTGCGTCTGACTGGTATTGCTAGCGATGGGATGATAGTAGGAATCTCTGAAAATTATTTTTTGTGTATCTGTAGAAAAGTGGACAGTCGATGTCTTTTCGGTGATGTTACAATGTTGTTTGAGAATCAGTGAGTGTAGAAACACCAATCAGTCGAATGGGCTGTATCTCTGAATGAAATTTAGGAGCATCAGAGTATGTATGGATGTTGAACCCCATGATATGTAGGAACAGTACTCTGAAAAATGTCATATCTGTATCTTGTATAGTAGCTTTTCGCGTGAAATGAAAATCATAGTTTATTCGTTGAAACTTTCGTGATAAATCTGGGTGTCGTAGTATACTGATTGATTCCAATTCTTGTTCAGGATCTTCATATAGTATCTTCATTTTGGGTGAAAATAAATGGTGCCCTGTGATCATTTTATATCAATGAAATTGGCCGAGATTCCGCATTTGGAGATCTTGGAAACACTTCCCATGATGAACTTAGTCAATTTATGAGTTTTCATTTATGATGTTCAGCTGTTTTCTAAGAATTAGTGAGTGTGGCATCGCTCACCAGGCGCATGGCTTGTTTCTCTGGTATGGCTTGTCTCTATGTGTAAGTACTGAACCCATATGGGGAACAGTATTCTTAAACAAGTCGTATCTGTATTTTGTAGAGAAGTTTCTTGTCTGGAATGGAAATCCCAGTTTCTGTGATGCAACGTTCGTGATAAAACGTTGTGTCATATACTGTTTGGATTCGATTGTTATTCATAATGAGCCTGGGAAATCTTCATATCGATTTGAAGAGAATGTTGCCTTGTGATTATTCTATATTGATGAAGTTGGGCAATATTTCAAATGATAGCCGAGATACAATTTTGAATAGAATGGAATACTTAAACTGTCTGGAAATGATAGCAAGAGACATAATAATTTTTCGCCGTGTACATTAGTCTTCTCGAATATTTTTATTGTGATGTTTTTGTGATGTTTTCGTCACGTTTTGACGCATGCGTGATATGTCTCCTCCCAATCATACATCATCTGCAAAACGCCTCATGTGTTGAGTGGTATCTGTCAAGTGTCATCTATCTAGCATCATTTGTAACGATGTCATAAAGAAAGTGGAGTATTCTATCCGCGCATCCATTGTTAGTGTTATCAAGAAGTTCCAATACTAGCTTTATGGAAGATAACATGACAATATAGGTTATTCACGGCTCTCCATCCTTTATTGATATCTCGCAAACATTGAAACTCTGCGCATATCAATGTATTTGCGTGTTCATCCTCAGGAGTACTATTTATTTTCAATGGTTGATTGATGGATCTGTCACAGATCGTCGGTAGCCATATTGTTTTTAGATATCGCGGTCGAGAACTATATGCATTGTTATGATGTAAAGTCATACGTCTCTCAAATATTTCATCTGATTCAGGTTTTTAATAATCCTGTATATCACATTTCTCTCCTCGTGGTAGTTCATATCTTGTTCGATACATTTTTTTTGATCGCCAAACATGCATTATGAACGTTTAATTGAAAGAAAGGAAGCTGTTATCAGGTTTCCCGCTGACTATCAAGTTTCTATTTTTATATTTGTTCAGTCATATCGTGGACGTTATGTGAAATTTCTCGTCGATTAAATGGCGTTGTTTTTCAAGAATGCCGTTTGTGTGAATTATTTGTGATGGTAGTGATGTGTGCTTTTGAAGAATCATGTACGAGGATATGAGAATGGCAGTTTTTGTTCAATCTGAATTGTCTTCTCACTATTTTCATTCATTATTCAGATTTTTATCGAATCTAAGCCTGCTAAGGTGAAAAATGCTGAAGGTGAATGCTTTATAACCACATTTTTTCATATACTGGGCTGTATTGGAATAAGCGTGGAAATTTCGAACCTCGAGACGTCTATACGATCGAATGACATATAGGTGAGGCGAGACCAATTCCACACCTATATAGTTTCACTCTGTAACAATCCTATAACGTTCCATCTATACATGAATTTTTTGTGCTGAATTCAATTATTCAGATTGTTTTGATGTTTTTCTGTTTTTGTTCAATTTCCGGGATGCAATTTCCTGTTGATTTGAGGAATTTGAAGATATCTAATATATATATATTATATTTCGATGTGCTGAATACATATACCTGATTATTTCAAAAACACCACGTATAGTTGAAACATATATTTCTGCAGTTATGACCAAGTAACCGTTTCACGATCTATCAGGTCACGTGACTGAAGACTGAGGAATATTGTAGGAATTTGATGAGAATTGGCCTACAATATATGAGATTTCTATGTGACAGAATTTTTTTAGGTCTGATCGGGTATGCTTTCATATAAGATCACCCGAAACATGATACCTATTCCGCTTCCTGCGGATAACATCCCATCGCACTAAACGCTCACAAAAAACAGCTGTTCGAGCTGAAACAAGAGCTGTTTTTAGTCCTAGACCTAATATTCAATATCCCACAATAAAAAATAGGTGAATGGGCTAGACAGACTCCAGACCAATTTTCAAAATTCTAAGTCATTTTTCCCTAGATTCTACGGAAATTACACGATGTACGGCAGGAAGCCCTCATAAGAGCCAATGTAAAGCAGAGCAGATTTTTCCCTAGATCTACGGACTTTTTCAGCGGATATCAAAGTCCATTCTGGTAATTTTTACGCTTTCAAGGTCATCCGGCTCCGACGAGTGATCTATCAGCAAGCTGCTGATAAGAACCGCAATAACACATCGATGCCAATAGCTGGGTCGATATACAGGGTGTTTGAGTCGAAAATAAATTGAAAATATATACAGCTGTCCCACTGGTAGACCACCACACTTTTGGTGGGCTCGGCAAACAGATAGGTAATGCATGACAGATGACGTATAACAGATGTTCGTTGACAGATATCAAACTTTCGATGACACGTGACTAAGCGACCTGCAAGCTAGCTACCTCGCAAGCCATCAGTTCAATAACAAAATTGAATATTTATATACAGGGAGTGAGAGTTGAATAAAAATTGAGAAAATTCATAGGGCAACTCATGAGTAGACCACCACACTTAAGGTGGGCTTAGCAAACAGATAGCTGACGTATGACGTATGGCAGATGACGTTTGATAGAAGGTCGTTGACCAATGACACGTGACCAGGAAAAATATTTCTCATTAATTTTTGCCTAGATTCTACGGAAGTTTCAATTTGCGGGCCATCAGAGCCTATGTGAAGCAGATTAGATTTTCCCTAGATCTAGGTACTTTTTCGAATGTAAATAACAAAATGCATCAATAACAGGGTCGATATACAGGGTGTTTGAGTTGAATAGGAATTGAAATATACAAGGTTAGACCACCACACTTTAGGCGGTAATAGATTCAGAAGTCTTCAGATCACACCTATAGAAGTATTCAGAGATATTCGGAGGTCTTCAGATCACGCCTTCAGAGTTATTCAGATGTCTTCAGAGGTATTCAAGAGTATTCAGATGTATTCAAAAGTCTTCAGTTGTATATCAGACACCATAGCGTTCACATCATGGAGTCTAAACCATATTCATCAGAGCAAGCATTAGATAAATATCACTGTGCAGATTATGATAATGCTTATGGACCAAAATATGTTGACGGCAGATGGACACTCGGACATAAGAATCTACGCTTTGAGGGCCAACACATAGTCGTAGATAATGTCGATTTTAAAAGTACTCTAGGTCTTTTGGAATTATTATTTTCCAAGAACCCTCGAAATTACACGCCTCTGGATCACCAGATGTATAAACAGATGCTAGAAATCAGCTCTATTCATAGAAATCGAGTAGGCCGTTTGAGAAGACAAGCCGATAAGGAGAAATTCGATAAAATTATCAGACCCCTCTTCAAAAATAAGACCAAGCCTAAACGTCCAAAGTCGAGCGTGGAGCCTGAAGCCGGCACGCAACGTAGTAGGAATGCAGAGTACAATATTTTAGATGAATGGGCAGATCCGAATATCTTGGAGGATAGACTGAGATATTTAATGGAATCAGATAAAAACAACAACGAGATCGCCTTTATTCTTACTGAACTCGAAAATGTTGGTATAATATATAAAAATAAATAATGTCAAAATTATCCGTTTTTTATTCAACACCTGGTAGGCGATGACTCACAATGACTACTCAACTTGGCATACGAAAATATATATCTAAAAACCCTGTATAATGACTGGTAGGTAGTGTGATGAAATCATAAACTTTTTTTTATTTATTACGGAATATATCGAACAACTCTTAACCAGAACTCGGAATGTAAGAGGGCACTAGAGGCTTAGGGCGTTAGGCATTAGAGATTATACAGAAAAAATTCACATGGCAGCCTTCAGACAAAGAAAATATATAGCTGTCAAATACTCTACAAGAAAGATTCTTCATCTATATGCAAAGTCCGAAAATTCTCTAGATATCATCATACTCAGAGGTAGCAATGAAAATGATATCGTAGGTATCTGGAAAGCTACAAATATACTAGACTGATAATGCTAAACATTCTGCATCAAACAACGAAAAAAGAACACCCTTCCACCGTCCACCTTGGAATATATCGAACAACTATTTACACCTTAAACTCATATAACAGCTCAGTGTTTTACCATAGGAGGTATTCTGGTTGGTTCATGGAATATGTCGAACAACTCTCTACCAAAACTGGTAATCTGAGAGTCAGAGGAACTAGGGGATAGCGTTTAGTGCGATGGGATGTAATCCGCAGGAAGCGAAATAGGTATCATGTTTCGGGTGATCTAATATGAAAGCATACCCGATCAGACCTAAAAAAATTCTGTCACATAGAAATCTCATATATTGTAGGCCAATTCTCATCAAATTCCGACAATATCCCTCAGTCTTCAGTCACGTGACCTGATAGATCGTGAAACGTTTACTTGGTCATAAATGCAGAAATATATGTTTCATCTATACGAGGTGTTTTTGAAATAATCAGGTATATGTATTCAGCACATCGAAATATAATATTCTCATATCAGATATCTTAAAATTCCTCAGATCAACAGGGAATTGCATCCCGAAAATTGAACAAAAACAGGAGAACATCAAAACAATCTGAATAATTGAACTCAGCAAAAAAAAATTCATGTAGATGGAACGTTATAGGATTGTTACAGAGTGAAACTATATGGGTGTAAAATTGGTCTCGCCTCACCTATATGTCATTCGATAGTATAAACGTCTCGAGGTTCGAAATTTTCACGCTTATTTCAATACAGCCCAGTATATAAAGAAATGTGGTTATGTTATGTGGAACTGTGGTTATAAAGCATTTACCTTTAGCTTTTTCGTGTGATAACGCATTCTAGCATCTGACATGCCTACAGTAATTGCAGATACGATCGCACTGACCATATAGAACGACTTCGAAAGACATACAACGAGGAGAATAGGCAAGTGAAGATACTTTGACAACATCAGTCTGCATTCCGTATCTGTGTATTCGATCATCTCACATAGATACCTCTGGAGCATATTCATGTTCGCAACGATCACATGAGACGACATCGAAGCCGGTGTAACGCACACAACAGGCAGAACAAGAAACTTCGACATCGACTATGTTCACACTGTAACTTAGCATACCAGCATCTGACATGCCTGAAGCTATAGCAGATACGATCGCACTGACCAAATAAGACGACTCCGAAAGACATATAACGAGAACAATAGGCAAGTGGAGATAGTTCAACAACATCAGTCTGCACACTGTACCTCTGTTTTCTATCATAGTCAGAGTCGAAGTGCCTTCCTGTTGTATTCGTTATAGCCGTTTTGGTGTCATCTCATATGATCGTTGCGAACTGATATGCTCCTAAGGTATCCGTGTGAGATGATAGAATACAGAGCTACAGATTGCGGACTGATGTCGAAGTATCCTCACTTGCCTATTGTTCTCGTTGTAAGACCTTCAAAGTTGTCTTATATGGTCAGTGCGATCGTCAGATGCTAGAATGCAAAGTTACATTGTAAACATAGTCGAAGTCGAAATTTCTTGGTCTGCCTAATGTGTGCGATATACCTGCTCTGAAGTTGTCTTATGGGATCGTTGCGAACTGATATGTTCCAGAGGTATCCATGTAAGATGATAGAATACAGAGATACAGTGTGCAGACTGATGTCGAAGTCTCTGCCTATTGTTCTCGTAATTTGTCCTTCAAAGTCGTCTTATATGGTCAGTGCGATCGTATCTGCTATGACTGTAGGCATGTCAGATGCTCGAATGCAAAATTACGGTGTCGAAGAATCTTGTTCTGCCTGATGTGTGCGTTATACCGGTACCACCGATAAAACAAGGCCTGCATGCTCCGTGGGTGACGTCACTTAGTCAGGCCTAACCAGCGGCTCGAAACGACAAGCGCTCATAGCGCTATAAGGCGACCGCGTATTTCGATTTTAGTTTCAGATCATTATTGAGCCGATTTTGTTTTTTTTTGAAGGGCTTCCGGTTGAAAGAGGATGCCAGCCGTCAAATGAGCCCTTCTTCGCATCCTATTCGATTTTATTATGGAAAAACGAAGTTTCAAAGCAAAAACCAGAATAAAAGACAAATACTCACCTACAGCAACCCATTCGAATTAAATATATTGGCAAAAATTGTAGTGATTCAATCTCATCAGAGGTAAACTTCACACCTACTTATACAGGGCCCACAAAACATAAACTTATCATGAGATTGATCGAAAGAAAATTGGGGAAAATGTATTTTAGTTTGATAGACATGCCGTTTGTTATACCTAATTACCTATATTTATCTTGGAGAATTCCTATTACCTAAAAAATTAGCCAGTGAGTGTTTTCAATTTCCTGTTGTTGGATTTTTTACCCAATTGGTCGTTAGACTTGAAACAGTAATTTTTAAGTAGAGTGTTTGTAGTACATGTCAATATAATAGTTGCAATTTGATCATTGGAATGAATTCTTCATTCATTGCCACGAGGCAAATGACCGTTTTCAGAAAGAAATTTGAGAATGTATTGTAACATAACAATGTTCTCCCAACATAACGAATATTTTTTCTATTGAAAGTTTGTGTTCAGGAGATTTGGTTATTGGGAATCAATCACTTGGTGCAAATAACTTCAGGTCAGAATACCTTATTACGGTTGCCAGGGGTTTGGTAATAGCAAATAGTATCAATTTTGTTTCAACAAATTTAAATATCCTCAGGATATAAAGAAATCATATTATTTCAAGTAAATAAGTGATATTCATATCTGGTATTTTTATAGAGTTGACAGGATTGTTGAAAAAGTGTCAGATTTGTCAAATAAATCTATACCATATACTTGGAACTGTGTACGAACAAATACATAATCCCTGAGAGAAAAACCGATTACATCGGTTTTGCTTCAACTTGGCGCCCATCCGAGGTTACGATAAACACAGTACCTAGAGCAATGGAAAAGGATTTGGCAAATATTGCGAACGCAGCTGTGAAAACAAGTACAAGGAACACTCGTAGTGTAACCAAAAAAAAAATTTCGAGAGGAGAGTTACAGGGTCCATCACAGAGGAGTCAATTGAGAAAGTCCTCTAACCTGGAGAGCGTGCATCCTCAAGACCCTATACGATGGAAACGTACATCGGCCATGCAGCAGAAGTGGAAGACGAATCAATGCGAACAGGGAGATGCAGATGAGTTATTGGAAGTTAATAATATGATAGACCGTCAGGTAGATCTTCGTCGGCCAAAAGTGGCTAACAATATTTCATCAGATCATCGACAGTTATCTAATCAATATATTAATCATAATGATGTGAATTCAGGTTTTGATGGAAATCATCTATCCGTTAGTAATTCTATTTCGGATAATCAGAGAAATCGGCTTAAATCAAACAATAATCATCAAAATACAGCATATCTAACTATTCAAGCAGATAAAATCATGCTTGTTTTTGAAGATAATGGTGCCATTCATCCTGTTGATTTTATTGATAGGTTGGAACAGTTAAGTTATTTGTACCAAGTGCCAGAGAACGATTTAGCTTTCTGGTGCCATAGTCTGTTTCTTGGGAAGGCTAAGTCATGGGCAGATGCTTTATTGTATTCATTCAGAGATTTTCCATCAATGAAAATATCATTCTTAGATGATTTTTGGAATTTTAATATTCAACAGACTGTTAAACGAAAATTCGAAGATAGAGGTAAGTTTATCTATAGAAGTGATAAAAGTATGGGGTATGTCAAATATTTTTCTCAACAAATTGCATTGGCACGGCATAATATACAGGGGGTACCATTTGAAAAAAAAAATTGAAAAAAAAATTTTTTCCACAGGCCCTGTATGTGAGGTTATGGAATCGAGCAGAGAGCACATTTTCTGGAGGGAAGTGGCATCTCATTCAAGTGCCTTTTTCCAAGTTTAGAATGTGTTTTTCCGTTTTTGAGGTGTCGGCTGTTGAGGTCGAGAGGTCCATAGTCAATCATCCTGTATATGTTTACAATAATTATATGCCACTGGTACTGTTTCATCAAACACCAATAATTTATTATATTGAAGTATTTGTATACCCATATACAACCGTTCATGGTTTCTTTGGGTTATCGCTTATTGCAATGAAATTTTCACTAAATGTAACTCATCATTTATATGTATTCTTATGCAATAAATTATTATTATATATTATTATTATTTGCAGCCGGAGTATATTGAGCCTGAATTGGTAGGTATTATCTTGCGTCATTATCCGTTTCCAATAGCTTCAGCTTTGACTGGCACACTTACTATTAGTGATGCTCTTAATAAATTGAGATTGGCGGAATTCAGTTTACTCATTGAGAATCATACCAACTTTTCAAATTTCGATAGTTATCGTATACAGGGTGCTCGTTAACAAGATGATCATGTACGTAGGGACCGTATACAGGGCAATCGAGGTGCAAGTAATAGTATGCAGAATAATCGTTTACAAAATAACCGGATGCAAAATGATGGTACACAGGGTGATATTAACAAGAAAAATAGTTATAGAAGTATCAATTATTTGGATCGATCAGATGGATTTGGAAGGGGGGAAAGATGTGTTGAATCAGGAAAACTGATTGATTCTCAGAATAGGAGTTCGATTCTGGAAAAATACGATAACAGAACTCAATTTATCTTAAATAACATTTTGAATAATAATCCAAAAGATGATTTATTAGAAGAATGTAATTTTAGTCATGCAATAATGGATACGCGAAATCCAGTTATTGTAATATCTATCTACAATTATCAATTTCCATCTCTAATTGATTCGGGGAGTGCAGTTTGTGCTCTTTCAGAACGAGTAGGAATGCCTTTAATGGATAATAATGTTATGCCAATTTTTCCAATAAGTGGAGTAAAGGTTAGTGGTGCTTTCAAGAATAAATTTGATAAAGTAGGTAACTCATCAAGCATTGCTGAATTTTTATATAGGGCGAATATCGTTCAATTTTGAATTTTTATATATTCCAGATCTTTTGTTTCCTATTATTCTAGGATGTGATTGGCTACGGTCAGTTCATGCAATAATTGATTTGTCGGAAAATAACATTCGTATTGAATATGAAAATGAAGTTATATTTGTGCCGGAAATTCGAATTCCACATGGGATCAGCAATTCCGAAATCAGAAGCCTTCGTGTTATTTCCAGTAACAAATCACCTTATATTTTGAATATGAATACAGGAATTGATAGTCAAAAAATGGAAAATATTAGTTTATCGAATTCTTCAGCTGAATCTGAGAAACAACAATTTGACGAGCTGTTGTCTAGACATAATACGGTATTTTCTAACAAACCAGAATTGATATCATGCTATTCACATAAAATACATCTCAGTAATAACATTCCATTTTTTCAAAAATCTAACCCAATTCCAATTGCACATAGACAAGCAGTGAATGAAGAAATCGAGCGCATGATAGAATGGGGAATCATTGAACGGACAAATTCAGCTCCGTATTGTAGTCCATTGGTCACAGCTGTGAAGAAAGATGGAAGTGTTCGTGTATGCCTTGATGCTAGGAAACTCGATAAGTTAATGTTACCTGATAACGAATTACCCAGGCCTATTGAGGATATTATAAAAACTTTGCCAAATATAAAATATATGTTAGCTTGTGACATAACCTGTGGGTATTGGCAAATACCTCTGAGGAACAAGACAGAAAATATACGGTTTTTTTTTCATAGTACCAAGGCTTATAGATTCAAAGTACTGCCTTTCGGTTTGAAGACAGCGATGGCTTCGTTTAGTAGGGCAATGGATATAATTCTAGGTAATGAATTTCGAGAATGTATCGTTAATTATGTTGATGATATTTTAATAATTTCAGAATCTTTCGAAGATCATTTGGATCATTTAAACCGTTTTTTTACCAGAATGGAAGAAGCAGGTTTCACATTACGTTTGAAAAAGTGCAAGTTTTTCTTAGAAGAACTCAATTTTTTGGGATATTGCATTGATTCCAAGGGAGTTCGGTCTGATCCAAAAAGAGTTCAAGCTATTCATGATTTTCCATATATCTCAAAATATCAAGCAGTTACAATCATTCTTGGGACTATGTAATTATGATAGAGTTTTTTGTGAAAATTTCCAGAGGTAGCAGAACCATTATATTCTTTGTTAAGGAAAAATGGTGAATGGATATGGAATAAGGATCGACACGATGCTTTCGTGAGAGTCAAGAATTTAGTTAGTCAGGACGTATTATTGCATCATCCTAATCATCAGGAGTCGTTTTGGGTTCAAACATTTTTTTTTATCGATTGGAGCGCACGAAAGGGAATTCCTATAATGTTCAAAGAACATCATGCGTTCCTAGGGAGGATAGGGACAGGAGGTAGGTATTGGAATTTTTTTTGAATTTTTGGAGATTATATGTTGTTGGGAATACTTCCACAGGCAATGAATTCCAGAGCCTAGCCGTTCTATGGATGAAGGAGTCTTGATAAAGTGCTGTTCGACATCTTTCGAGGTTGACAACGAAAGGATGTGCTGACTGGGCTTGTCTAGTTCGTCTGATTGGTATTGCTAGTGAAGGGATGATTGCAGAGATTTCCGAAGAACATTTCCCGTGGAAGTATCGATAGAAAAGTGAAAGGTCGCCGACCTTTCTACGGTGTTCCAATGATGTCAAAGAGTGAGTGAGTGTGGCGTCACCCACCAGGCGAATGGCTCTTCTCTGGATGGAATCTAAGAGCATCAGCGTATGTTTTGGTGCTGAACCCCATATGTGGGAACAGTATTCTAGAACAGGCCGTATCTGCGCTTCGTAGATAATGAGAAGCTGTTGAGGTGTGAAGTAGCTTTTCGCACGGAACAAGAACCCGAGTTTTTGTGAAGCAGCTTTTGCGATGGATCAGACATGATTATCCCATGAAAGAGTGTTGCTGATGGAAATACCGAGCATAGATATGGTGGGCAAGTGATATTGGAATTGGGGCTCAGCTATTTCAACTCATTGATAATGAGAAAAAAATTATTGCTTATGGAGGCCGATTATTGTTGGATAGAGAGAGATCATACAGTATATGTGGAAAGAAAGCTCTAGCGGTAGTATTTGCGTTAACTAAAAGGAGAACATATCAACTTGGGAAAAAATTCTATTCATTATTCCAAATTTTTTTGGGATTTTCTCTCCTCGTTTCTATAAAATAAAAATATGAATATTATTTCAATATACGTGTAGTAAGGACAAATCAGATGATTTGCCCCAAAATGTCACTGCGTTTAAAGAATTTTCCTATCAGAGAGCCTAAAAGAAAAATTCACTAGCTTGTCAGTGACAATTTGTATTGAAAAAATTTTTGGAGAAGGGAAATAAAGGTATATAGAAAAAATATCAAATTTTCACTTATCTTTGGACGTTTCGGGACCGGTTCTGCTCCCGTTTTCAACATAAGAAGAGATTATTTCAATAGCGAAGTCGTATAATGTCTTGAATCTTTTCAGTTTTCAATGACAATTGGTGACGTTGGCAATCAAATGAGTTACAGGATGTTTTCATTAATTGATCTTGAATTTACCATTTTCATGTTCAGATTTTAGTAGTGAATACCATGTTCTGTCTATATCAACTGAACAAGAAGCAATGTTATTGTCTCCGTTCAGAAGAATGCAAGCAGATTCCTTGATTTTTCTCTTCTGGTTGTTATCTTCTTTTCCAATAATTTTAATATTATTCCACTCTGCCATATGTTGTCCGTCTTCAGTAAGGATATGTTCAGCTAGTTTCGATTTATCGATGTTTCTTTTCTTTATATTGTACTTATGTTCCTTCGTCCTTACTGAAAGAGGTCTCTTGGTTTCACCTGTATAAAACTTTCCACAAACACAAGGTATACTGTAAATACAATTTTTTGATGATTGTTCTTCATTTTTCGGCTTTGTTTGAGTTAGAATTGATCTCATTGTATTTTCAGTTTTGAACACAGTTTTCACTTGAAATTTATCACCAACACGTTTTATTTTTTCAGATATGCCGGGAATGTATGGTATTATATTTGTCGTTATTGATGGTTGATTTTGTTGTGGTTGACCCTGTTTGTTTTCAATTCGATGAATCGTCCTATCGACAAAAATTCTTTGGATAAGAATTGATTTGGAGAACATTTTTAATGTGGTGGACTTCGTTATTGAAAATTTGTTGGTCAGATGATATTGATTTGGCTCTATCATGGAGTGATTTGATTATTTCTTTCTTAATACTTTTCTGATGATTGATTGAAAGTTCAAGTATCTGTTAGTATGGGTCTTTTTACGATAAACACTCGTTACAAAGATGTTATTTGATTTTTCAATAAGAACATCTAGAAACGGTAATTGATTATTAGATTCAATTTCCAAAGTGAACTTTATTGTAGGTTCGGCATTGTTCACATAATCCAGAAAATTATCTAGCTTCATAACATTGTGAGGCCAAATTTTGAAAATATCATCTACGTATCGCCACCATGTTTTAGGTTGTTTTTGGTAATTTTTGATGATGTTGTCTTCAAAATTCTCCATAAATATATTGCTCAAAATTAGAGATAATGGCGATCCCATGGCCATTCCAAAGTTTGTTGTTTTTAGACACAATTCCAAAAATTCCATTATTCCTTCGATACTTAAATTAGTTCTTTCAGTGAGACTTTCATCGTCTTCTAATTTATGTTTCACTATTTGTAAAGTTTTATCTATTGGAACATTTGTGAATAAACTTACTACATCAAAACTAACAAGAGTATCATTTGTATCAAGAGTGATGTCATTAAGTTTTTCTAAGAAATGAGGAGTATTTCTGATGTAACTCTCACTTTTTCCTGAAATAGGATTGATGATATTCAAGAGAAATCTTGCTGAATTTTGACATGGAGATCCAATTGAACTCACGATTGGTCTCAATGGAACATTTGGTTTGTGTATTTTTGGAAGTCCGTAAAAATGAGGAGGTTTGCTGTGATATGTGGAGATATTCTTTCTTTCTGCGAGTGTCAATTGATTTTCGTGTTTCTTAATAGTGTTACGTATCTTTCTTTCGATATTTGCTGTAGGATCTTTATTCAATTTCGTGTAATTACCATCATTTATAAGTTGTTCAATTTTAGTATTATATTCAATTTTGTCCATGATTACTGTAGCATTTCCTTTATCAGCTGGAAGTATTTTGATTGAGTTATCGTGTTTTAGGTTATTAATTGACTGTTTTTCTATTCTAGTTATGTTTTGTGTGATTTTGTGTTCTTTTTCAATTATAATTTTATTTCTAATTCTATACTCATTAGAAAATTCATCAGGAAGTCTTTGCGCAGTTTGTTCGATTGCTGTAATAAATTCTAATCTTGGAAAATTATTTGGAGTTATTGAAAAATTCATTCCTTTTGATAATATTAATTTCTCAGTATCTGTTAATACTCTCGATGATAGATTCACAAACAGTTTTTGTTCAAGAAATTCTGTTGACGACTTCTGAATTGCAATTCTTTTCGTTGTTTTTCATTAATGAGATTATTGAATTTTCGTATGTGAATCTGTTTGTTTTTAGCATTCTCCTTTGTATAAGAATTATGAACACAAATGAAAATATGTGTTGAGTCATCCTCGTGTAAATCATTATATAAATTATGTTCTAATTGTGATATGATGTTCTTTATTCTTACCTTATTGTATTTGTGGAAACTTATACTCTCTCTTACCAATGCCTTACTTGCTTTCAGAACTATCCATTCACATCGTCTACTATAAAATGGTGCTTTTAAATGTAACCCTTTTGGTATCACTTCATTATTACGACATTTGCAAAGAAAGGTTAAACTATTTTCCGTGTGAGACAGTTTTATATATAAATCTTCAAGTTTTCTGAACTGATGATTGATGTGAGGCCCATACCTATTTGTTAAATACTGTCTGTAGGTTAATCGAGGAGGTGGTATATTCATTATTCCAAATTTTTTTGGGATTTTCTCTCCTCGTTTCTATAAAATAAAAATATGAATATTATTTCAATATACGTGTAAAAAAGGACAAATCAGATGATTTGCCCCAAAATGTCACTGCGTTTAAAGAATTTTCCTATCAGAGAGCCTAAAAGAAAAATTCACTAGCTTGTCAGTGACAATTTGTATTGAAAAAATTTTGGAGAAGGGAAATAAAGGTATATAGAAAAAATATCAAATTTTCACTTATCTTTGGACGTTTCGGGACCGGTTCTGCTCCCGTTTTCAACATAAGAAGAGATTATTTCAATAGCGAAGTCGTATAATGTCTTGAAGCTTTTCAGTTTTCAATGACAATTGGTGACGTTGGCAATCAAATGAGTTACAGGATGTTTTCATTAATTGATCTTGAATTTACCATTTTCATGTTCAGATTTTAGTAGTGAATACCATGTTCTGTCTATATCAACTGAACAAGAAGCAATGTTATTGTCTCCGTTCAGAAGAATGCAAGCAGATTCCTTGATTTTTCTCTTCTGGTTGTTATCTTCTTTTCCAATAATTTTAATATTATTCCACTCTGCCATATGTTGTCCGTCTTCAGTAAGGATATGTTCAGCTAGTTTCGATTTATCGATGTTTCTTTTCTTTATATTGTACTTATGTTCCTCCGTCCTTACTGAAAGAGGTCTCTTGGTTTCACCTGTATAATAATTTCTTGAACAAAACTGTTGTGAATCTATCATCGAGAGTATTAACAGATACTGAGAAAGTAATATTATCAAAAGGAATGAATTTTTCAATAACTCCAAATAATTTTCCAAGATTAGAATTTATTACAGCAATCGAACAAACTGCGCAAAGACTTCCTGATGAATTTTCTAATGAGTATAGAATTAGAAATAAAATTATAATTGAAAAAGAACACAAAATCACACAAAACATAACTAGAATAGAAAAACAGTCAATTAATAACCTAAAACACGATAACACAATCAAAATACTTCCAGCTGATAAAGGAAATGCTACAGTAATCATGGACAAAAATTGAATATAATACTAAAATTGAACAACTTATAAATGATGGTAATTACACGAAATTGAATAAAGATCCTACAGCAAATATCGAAAGAAAGATACGTAACACTATTAAGAAACACGAAAATCAATTGACACTCGCAGAAAGAAAGAATATCTCCACATATCACAGCAAACCTCCTCATTTTTACGGACTTCCAAAAATACACAAACCAAATGTTCCATTGAGACCAATCGTGAGTTCAATTGGATCTCCATGTCAAAATTTAGCAAGATTTCTCTTGAATATCATCAATCCTATTTCAGGAAAATAGTGAGAGTTACATCAGAAATACTCCTCATTTCTTAGAAAAACTTAATGACATCACTCTTGATACAAATGATACTCTTGTTAGTTTTGATGTAGTAAGTTTTATTCACAAATGTTCCAATAGATAAAACTTTACAAATAGTGAAACATAAATTAGAAGACGATGAAAGTCTCACTGAAAGAACTAATTTAAGTATCGAAGGAATAATGGAATTTTTGGAATTGTGTCTAAAAAACAACATATTTTCAATTGGGTGATGAGTTTTATCAACAAAACTTTGGAATGGCCATGGGATCGCCATTATCTCCAATTTTGAGCAATATATTTATGGAAAATTTTGATGACAACATCATCAAAAATTACCAAAAACAACCTAAAACATGGTGGCGATACGTAGATGATATTTTCATAATTTGGCCTCACAATGTTATGGAGCTAGATAATTTTCTGGATTATGTGAACAATGCCGAACCTACAATAAAGTTCACTTTGGAAATTGAATCTAATAATCAATTACCGTTTCTAGATGTTCTTATTGAAAAATCAAATAACATCTTTGTAACGAGTGTTTATCGTAAAAAGACCCATACTAACAGATACTCGAACTTTCAATCAAATCATCAGAAAAGTATTAAGAAAGGAATAATCAAATCACTCCATGATAGAGCCAAATCAATATCATCTGACCAACAAATTTTCAATAACGAAGTCCACCACATTGAAAATGTTCTCCAAATCAATTCTTATCCAAAGAATTTTGTCGATAGGACGATTCATCGAATTGAAAACAAACAGGGTCAACCACAACAAAATCAACCATCAATAACGACAAATATAATACCATACATTCCCGGCATATCTGAAAAAATGAAACGTGTTGGTGATAAATTTCAAGTGAAAACTGTGTTCAAAACTGAAAATACAATGAGATCAATTCTAACTCAAACAAAGCCGAAAAATGAAGAACAATCATCAAAAAAATTGTATTTACAGTATACCTTGTGTTTGTGGAAAGTTTTATACAGGTGAAACCAAGAGACCTCTTTCAGTAAGGACGAAGGAACATAAGTACAATATAAAGAAAAGAAACATCGATAAATCGAAACTAGCTGAACATATCCTTACTGAAGACGGACAACATATGGCAGAGTGGAATAATATTAAAATTATTGGAAAAGAAGATAACAACCAGAAGAGAAAAATCAAGAAATCTGCTTGCATTCTTCTGAACGGAGACAATAACATTGCTTCTTGTTCAGTTGATATAGACAGAACATGGTATTCACTACTAAAATCTGAACATGAAAATGGTAAATTCAAGATCAATTAATGAAAACATCCTGTAACTCATTTGATTGCCAACGTCACCAATTGTCATTGAAAACTGAAAAGCTTCAAGACATTATACGACTTCGCTATTGAAATAATCTCTTCTTATGTTGAAAAACGGGAGCAGAACCGGTCCCGAAACGTCCAAAGATAAGTGAAAATTTGATATTTTTTCTATATACCTTTATTTCCCTTCTCCAAAAATTTTTTCAATACAAATTGTCACTGACAAGCTAGTGAATTTTTCTTTTAGGCTCTTGATAGGAAAATTCTTTAAACGCAGTGACATTTTGGGGCAAATCATCTGATTTGTCCTTACTACACGTATATTGAAATAATATTCATATTTTTATTTTATAGAAACGAGGAGAGAAAATCCCAAAAAAATTTGGAATAATGAATATACCACCTCCTCGATTAACCTACAGACAGTATTTAAAAAATTCTATATTTTAACTGATCATCGAAGTCTGACCTACTTTGATTCTTGTCGTTTATTGTCGCCTCGTTTAACTAGGTGGATTTTAGCTCTTCAGGAATATGACTTTGAAGTAAGGTATATTTCGGGAAAAGAAAATATAGTTTGTGATATTCTATCAAGATTTCCACCAGTGAGAGCGCCAACACCTTCTGATAAATGTTTTCGCATTATGTGCTCCTCAGTCTCCGATTATCGGATGCTCAAAGAAAGGATCTGAGAAATATCGGTAAACATCAAAATGATGATCCAAAATTGGCAAAATTGTTTGCAGATGTAGGAGTCAATAAAGATGGGAGGTTTGTTATACATAACGATTTGCTTTTTTTACAGAAATTGGAAGATGAGCATGGTCTTTTATGTATACCAAAGTCGAAGATAAAAGATATTGTTATTGGTTTTCATGAAGGATTGGGACATTATGGAGTTTACAAAACGTGCATGGCTTTGAAGAGAGAAGTTTGGTGGCAAAATATGCATAGGGATGTCAAAAGAATATTGAAATCATGTGATATATGTCAAAGAGTCGAAACTGGACCACTTCCGAAACCACCCTGTGAAGCTATAATTCCTGATGCTCCAAAAGATTCATTTTCTATTGATCTTCATGGACCATTGCCAAAATCTAGGGGTGGGGTGATGTTTATATTTGTGGAGCCAAGTAAATTTAGAAAAAACGTCCAGTTTTTTCTAAATTTACTTGGCACTACCCAATAAAAAATCAAATTCCTTAGCTATCATTCGTTGTTTTGAGAAAGATTTGTTTCCCAAACATGGTTCGCCGAAAAGTATATTGTGTGATAATGGGACACAATTTACCGCTAAATCTTCAGTGAATTCGCGAATAAATATGGATATGAAGTTGATACATTCCTCTGTCAGGCATCCGGAAGCTAATCCAGTAGAGAGGAAAATGACATGAATTGGACGAATGTTTAGAACATATTGTAATACTCAACATTCTAAGTAGTGGGGACATAAGATTCCAATGTTAGTTAGTGTTATGAACTCAGTTACACACGAATCCACAGGGTATGCCCCCATACAATTGCTCACCGGGAAAGAGCCTACATATTTGCTATCAGATATTATCGATTATCCCCAAATCAATGAAAAGCTGGATTCTCATGTTAAATTATTTTTAGCGAAAAATTCATTGATAGAAAAAGCTGTGCGAAGAAGAGAAAGGGGTCGCAAGAAATGACGGGAAAATTTGAAGTGGGAGATTTTGTTTTATTGAAATCTAACCTGATATCCTCAGTAATTACAGCTGAAACTAAAAAATTCATGATTCTGTTTGAAGGACCGTATAGAATTAAAAAAATTGTGGGTGAAAATACATTTATATTAGAATATCCTCGGGACGGAATAGATTGGTGTATGTTTCATGTTTCACATTGTAAAAAATATTACAGCAATGCATTATGAAAATACATTTCAAGAATTTTGCAGAATCTGTGAAATGTGGGGGAAGCATATGTAACATAACAATGTTCTTCTAACATAACGAATATTTTTTCTATTGAAAGTTTGTGTTCAGGAGATTTGGTTATTGGAAATAAATCACTTGGTGCAAATGACTTCAGGTCAGAATATCTTATTACGGTCGCCAGGGGTTTGGCAATAGCAAATAGTATCAATTTTGTTTCAACAAATTTGAATATCCTCAGGATATAAAGAAATCATATTATTTCAAGTAAATAAATGATATTCATATCTGGTATTTTCATAGAGTTGACAGGATTGTTGAAAAAGTGTCAGATTTGTCAAATAAATCTATACCATATACTTGGAACTGTGTACGAACAAATACATAATCCCTGAGAGAAAAACCGATTACATCGGTTTTGCTACAGTATTGAGTTGAAAATGCCCGTTTATTATGAACATTCAAGAATATTTCCTCGAATTCAGAAATGATTTTGTTGAATATAATATACGAATACAAAACTAACTGCACAATCAAATATTGCGGATAGAGTAAATTTTCCTCCACTCATACTTTTTATGAGAGTGTAATTGTCTTCTATCATTAATTCATCATTATGAATTGAGTTCTGTTTACAAAATTCGCACTGAATTTTTCTAAGTGTAATATAGCAACAATAAACTGCTAAATAGGTTATTACCGGCATGTCATCACTATATTTATCTACATCAGATTCCTCGTCTATGATATCTGGATTGAAAGAATGATTTTCTTGGATTTCTTCGGTGAAATCAATATTTTCATGGAAGCGCCTGATTCGTATATTACCGTAAGTACGAGATTTTAGCGTGAGCAGTGATTGAATTCCGAGCCTTTTCTCCAATTCATATAATTGTCGAATAGATATGTGATATTGTCAACCTGGAAGTTGACGATATTCCCCGAACCTATGTTTCAAATCATCTGTTTGAAATTTTCCTAGTGGAACATAATTCATCTTGAGTTCGATGAAACAATATTGTATAACTTCTATCATTCAATATATAGTGTGAATCAAAGCAGTATGTGTTTGGTTTGTTAAGATTTCCAAGTTTCTAATCAATCTATCATTTTATGCAAGAACATTATTTTTCATCGGAACAAAAATTTATAGCTGTGATAGGTTCTTGAAACACATCATTCGAACGTTTGCCCTTGAGGGGTGTTTTGACATTCACAATTTTCCACCACTTGAGTATCAGGTTGATGAAACCAGCAGTGCCTTCAGAGTTTTCGATGTTTGATCCAAATTTTAAAAGAGCCTGTACTATGAAATCATTGAAAATTTAGAGAGCCAAAGCGACGTTTGTCTTTCCATATTCGAGGAAAATAGCGCCTTCAGGTTCAACGAATATCCAAATTTTAATAATTAATCATGTTTCAATTCGTGACGGGTTTTTAAACTATGAAAATAAGCAACTCTTTCAACCCCTGTTTCAAAATCGGGATAATTCAATTTCTGATCTGGTTTTGGATTGAGTTAATTATTCTTTATGCATCTCAACAAATGTACAGAATTAAAAAGATAAAAAAGAGGAACGTGATGTATCTGCGGGATGAGGATAAACAATACTGAGTTTTGGTTTTTCTGCAAAATTACTCATAGCTTTACTGTTGACAGCATTATTGTCACTGATAATACAGAATATTCTGTAACCAATTTCTTCTAATCTATTTATGACTCTCTTTATTAAAGAAAAAATCATGAGGTGATCTATTTTTGATAAATAATAATAATAATAATAATAATGTTTATTCTGCAAATATATCCACATAGAAGACATTTTTATAGTGTAATAGTTTCTTACAAACAAACATAAAGAATCCCACTAAAACCGAAGTTGTGCGTGGGTGTATTTTTGTTGCTGAACGTTAAAAAAAATACAAATAAATGAATAATAAAAATATAACTAATTAAGATACAAATCTAATCTAATGAATAATAAAAATATAACTAATTAAGATACAAATCTAATCTAATCATTCCGATAAATTATCCTTAAGTCTAAATAAAAGTGAGTATAAAAACGTTCTTAAAATAACTTGATATATATTTGACATGTTGTCAAGAACTTGGTAAAAATTTAAAAGGGAGTTAAAATGTTGGCAAAAGCGAAGTAAGATATTCTATTTATGCTATTCTTTATTTTTTGTTAAAATATTATGAACAATGTCTCTATCCAAGTTGAGCATATACTTCTTGAATATTCTCTTTATTGAATTTATATTGTTTATTTCATGTATGTAGGTCTTGTATATTTCAGGTAAGTAGTTGAATACTTTACTACTGAGATAATTGTATGTATGTTGTCCAATGTTTTTTCTTGTTATAGTGACTTGTACGTTGCCCTTTGCTTTATTTCTGGTGTTGTAATTATGCTCAATATTTCGTAGGATGTTTTTATTTTTGTAAATGAACAATACGATATTATACATATAAAGTTGTCGGATATCAAGTACTAGTGAATTTCTAAAGATGTAGTCCGACGGATAGTCCTTTTTTTTTAAGTACATTATTTTAAGTATTCTTTTTTGTAATACTTCTATTTTTCTTAAGTGAGCGTCGTGTAAGCCACCCCAACTGAGGATAGCATATTGCAGCCGAGATTGTACTAGGGCATAATATATTGTTTTAAGGTGAGTCGTATCTAGAATAGTTCTCAAATATTTGAATTTGAATAACATATATCTCAGTGTTTTCGAAACATGATTTACATGTATATCCCATCTTAGATGAGGATCTATCGTGACTCCTAGGTACTTGATATGGTTTGCCCTGGTTATTTTCACGATTTTTCCGTGGTTGTTAATTATCAATTCGTCGAAGTTTGGCAGACTGTTTTCATAGCTTGCGAATGGTAAGAAGTGCGTTTTCTCAAAGTTAATAGTTAGTGATTTGTGATCAAACCAATCTTTAAGTATGGTAATTTGATTTTCCACTTTTGTTTTCAGGCTCTTCCAGTCTTCGGCTGTGAAGAGTATGGCCGTGTCATCAGAAAAGCTGAAGATATATCCGTCGCACCTCTGGGTAAGTAGACTGTTTATATATAAGGAAAATAGCAGAGGACCAATTACAGTGCCTTGTGGTATGCCATAACTAATTTCTGCTTCCGAGCTGAGAACATTGTTGATTTTTACAGCCTGCTTTCTGCCGTTCAGGTAGCTTTTCAATAGATTTTGAGAATTACCTCGAATACCTGAGCAACTTAGGGCCTCCAATAACTGGATATGATCAACGGTATCGAAAGCCTTAGCTAGGTCTAGAAATACACATATCGCTGGCTTTTTATTGTCTATATACTTATATATTCCGCTTGTGAGAGCAGCTATCGCGTCGTTTGTTGATAAACCTTGCCTGAATCCGTATTGTTTGCTAGATATGAGATTGTATCTTTCAATAAATGTAATTAATCTAGATCTGAGTATTTTCTCGAAAACTTTATTGAAGCTTGTCAAGAGCGAGATTGGCCTGTAATTATTGACCATTACGGGATCTCCTTTTTTCAGGATAGGAGTCACTATGGACTTCTTGAAAGCATTCGGACATTGGCATGTTTGAAATATGTTATTTATCAGAGAAGTTAATAGGGGTGTTATTTCTTCTGATATTTGTTTGAGATGTTCAGCTCTGATGCCGTCAAATCCAGGAGATTTTCTGTTTTTGAGAGAATGGATTACATCGTACACTTCTTTTTCGTTGACTGGTTCGAGAAAGAACGAGGTCAAGTTAGTAGTTTGCTTGGGAGTTGCAGTGGGAGGTTTGGTAATCTTCTCGGCGTATTTTTTCCCTACATTGGAAAAAAATGCATTGAACAAATTTGCCTTCATCTCATCGTCATTTGTTTTTGTTCCATCCTCACACAGTATTTCTTTTATTGAATTGTCTTTTTCGGGAGCATTAATTTCATTCACAATTTTCCATACTTGTTTTGCGCAATTTTCACTATTTTTGATTTCATTTCGGTAATATTTCTGTTTAGCAATTTTTATTAGTCTGTTTGTATAAGCTCTGTATGCTACGTAGTTTTCCTTTTTCCTTATATTTTGAGGATCTTCTTTGTATTCGTGATATAATGAATTTTTATGGTTTATGGATACCACAAGCCCCTCAGAGATCCATTTCTTTCTTTTGTGGTCAACTTGGACTTATATGAACAACTTCTTTCACATTTGACATAACACTTGCCATCATGAAGACAAATGCGGAATTTGCTAAACATGAATTATTAAATGCCGTTCCTACAATATTGCCTGCCTTGTAATCTAAATATGGCTTCAAATGGACTTCATTCATCATTGAAATGACATATTTTTCACGCTCACCTAATAACTTAAATACATTTTCTGCATGAGATAACGACATTTGTCTTTCTTCGAATGTAGGATCTGTTAACAACGAACGACATATCGATTTGATTGAACCTGAATAAGGTAATATAAGTACTCCAAAATGTCCTAAAAATGTATAAGCATGTGGACTTATTGTATGAATTATAGAGGCTAAAATTATAGTATTATTCGAACAACGATATCGTTCTTTGCAGGATGTATATAATTTAATTTGCTCAGAGAGGAACAATAAAGCTGAAGTGTTTTCGGAATCTTCATCAAGATCTGAAACCGAGTCAGAAACCAAAGAGTCCAATGCATTCGAAATATGTTTCAAAACCCTCTTTTTCTGATTATCAAGACATTTCCCCGAATTATGTATCTTGTTTTTATCTATTTCAATTAGTAATTCCTTGATTTGATTGATATTATTAGAGATTAAAGGTGTTTTCAGATTGGCTCTGATGTTTTTATCGCTAGGTCATACAAAAATGATTCCACATTCAAAACAAAATCAATCACAACCGAATATGTAATTTCGAGCCCTGGAGAATAAGACAATTTGAATAATGTGACTTTTTGCAAATCGATAATTTCGAAACACTTTTCGGGCAACTAAAAAGACTCTAATACAACTAGAAATTCTTGAAATTCTGTGTAGCAAAATGATTTTTGGTACCTAATTCTCGAATTCAGTTTTACTTTTAGTAAGTGCTTGTGCCAAATTTTTAGTCTCTAGTATCTCAAGTTTTTCTTCACGACTTGTGCGTAATTTTACATCTTTCGATAAATGAGATGAACAGTTGGGAAATTGAGTGGGAATAAGATCTCGTTTGAGCCTAGGAATCTCCAAATATATTGTTACAGTTTTGCCAGTTTTTGAATCGGTTGCAGTAGATGTAGTAATAATATCATCTTTGGTAAAATGTAATTCACATAATTTACTGTACTTAGATGGAGTCGTAAAATCCTTGCGGTGAATTGCATGTACCCACTTTTTCGATAGTTCCTTGTCCAACGGGAAACTAAAAGCATGAACTTTTGAACCACCCACATAATTCCCCCGACAAAAGGGAACACAACACTTGTAAGACATTGTTATTTCGCCTATCACAACACGAAATATTTCACAAAACAGTAATTTCTCTGCCAATTATTTTGATGAATAAACAACAAGAGAATTCGAGCACACGCGATTTACCTACGCCACCGTTCTTAAACATAAACAAACTGACGATCGATCGACGCGAAAGCCTTGGAAGATGGCCTGAGTAAGCGACGTCACGAGCTGTTTACGTCAAAGTCTGCTGGCCTTGTTTTATCGGTGGTTATACCCGCTTCGATGGCATCTAATATGTGCGGATGGCTGTCTCCACCATGTCACAACAAAACAGTTGTGGTTTCCACCATGTCGCGATAAAAGGGTTGGTTATCCCATTTATATATCGATTTGAAAGGGGTAATGCTTGGCTTAATATTTTGCGAGAGGTAATATTCAAATAGGCACTAATAGTTCAGGGGTAACTGAAAGTACGACACTATATTCAAAGATTACAATATGTATTGAAGTATGAAACATTACGGGTGGCGATAACAATTATGAATGAACAACAATGAATTTAAAGACCTAATAACAACTTACATTATAGATACCATAACGACGATCTCTTGTCAAGTCAAGAGTAGCCCCAGACCAGACTAACTTCGCAACCCTCATATCCAATATTTATACAGGCTGATTTTGAAATGAGTGCATATATTCAAGACATATATATGTGAGAGTCTAACAAAAATTACTAAAATATTAGATTTTTCCTAAGTCTTCACATTAACGAGAAATTTCATTTTGAAAATTGAACATAAAATGCTTCGAAATTCGAGTACGCCTCTGGGAAGCAAGTGAAATCTGCAGAATCCCAGGGATTCTCCAATTCGTCATTCACTAAAGTCAAAACAAGACAGTGATGCCAGATTGTTTCAGAGACGAATATCCTGATAAAAATTTGTCACAGAATGAATATGAATTGAAATAGGTTATGGAAACTAATAGAGGTGAATGTAATATGTACAGGAGCCTTATTTTTTAAAGTTCACTGAGAGAACTGTGGGGTGATTATCTCCATGGATCACGAGAGACGGATAGAAACATGAGGGGAATGATAGAACGTCCCCCTTCCTTCCACAAAGTTGAAAATTGACTCACCTAGTAGATTTTCTCATACCCGCTCGAACAGCAAAACTCCCGAGAGCAAACAAATACTAATATCGAGTCCATTCCAGACTAATATCGTCCTGTGTTCTTGTTGGTTCATATTCGCACTTAAACCATCGAAAACGACACGACGACGACATATCCTTCCTGGCAATCTCACATTGAAAATCACGACCATATCACGATTATCACTACACAACATCCAATTATTTTATTTTTTATTTTACGTTTACAATTATTTTACAAACACACAAAAAAAATTTTATCATATGATCTGTCAACATCATTTCTCAGAACAGTAGTATCTGTGACCATAGATTTCCTCTTTGCTGTGACCTTTGACAGTTCTACCTAGGATTGTTCGCGTTCAGAGAATAAACAATCCAAAATCGTCAGAAGCATGCACAAGTCCACAGAACCCGAAAATCATACAGTTCTGTGAAACTGCGCATGCTTCTGACAGTTTTAGACGCAAGAATTCAGATGACCATGAATTACTACTAGGCGATTTCTACGGACCAATCAGAAACAGCAAAGTAGCGCCTGCGTGGTTGCGATTCATCCTGATTGGACACAGCTGATTGGATTTGTGAGATTAGTGTATAGTGAGGAAGTATCATTTCATTGAATTAAACTAAAAGATCTTTTTTCCAAATTAGTTTTTTATGAAAATGTTAGTTTCATTTAAAGATATGATCCTTCCTCACTAATACATTAATCTCAATCACCTGTGCCCAATCAGGATGAATCGCAACCACGCAGGCACTACTTTGCTGTTTCTGATTGGTCCGTAAAAGTCGCCTATTAGTAATTCATGATCATCTGAATTCTTGCTGGTAGCACACCATAAGAACAATCAAAACAAAGATCCTTTCTTGACAGTTTGTTGTTCTGAGAATGTATGTTATTTTGGAAAACGTCAAAACGTGATACTAGTAAATGTAAACAGTGTGGTCCTTGTCATTACTTTTGTAATAGATCTATTACTATTCCACGGAGATTGTTACAATATTACGATTTGTCATGAATCTATTACTATTGGGTGTTAGCACCAAAATATGATGTTTTGTTACTGTTAGCACCAGAATATGATGTTTTGTTACTAAAAAATCTATTTCTGTCTAATTTGTGCGATATGGTTTTACAAGAATGACATTCAGAATGTCAAATGTCAGATTTTTAGGATCTATTACCTTTTGATACAAATCTGTTACCATTTTCCAAGAAAATCTATTACGAAAAAATCAGACCCAGGAACAACATTGAATGTAAAGTTTTGTTTCTGACAATTTGCTTGGAATGTGACGATGCATTTCTCAAACATTGAGCTGAATGATATGGTTCTTATGTCGGGTCGTTATTGTGCGGGGCCCATGAGACTCCTCGAAGACCACGAAATTGTAGCGATGCAAGGAGGTGGAAGGAAGGGTCTGAAGGATTTTTCAGTAAAATAACTTCCAACCGTGAGGTGTTAAGTTATACGCTATTCAAGCTTATGTGTAGAAATCTGGGGTGAGTCCATTTTGAAGTTTTTGTATTATCTTTCTGAAATTCAAGACCAGGGTTAACTTCTTCCCCATGTACATTTTCTCGATTATACATTTTATTTAATATCTCCTAATTTTCATGTAGAGTGGCAACGTCGCTTCGTTCATCACGGTCGACTGCGGATCGCAAACGATAGTTGTGACAGAATTAGAAATCTGGGCGGAAAAAGGGTATTTTGCCCCAAATCTATTTTGATCCTAATAATATTTTCAATGGTGCTATTCGGTAGTATACCTCAAGCTTTCTTAGTGTTTAAAATATATGCACTTATTTTAAAATCAGCCTGTATACAACATTTAATTGGATATGCACGTTTCTCATGAGTATTCCTTGGTCAGTTTTTATAATTCAATGTCAACGGATGATTTGATTTACTTTATGTTTATAAAACCCTCATGGTTCTAAATAACTGATATACCGTATGTTCTACTCGTGACATGACCCCTCTCTCCGAGAAAACTGGACCCCAGTTTTTAAATTACTACCTACCTAAATATATCGAGGAGAACCCATATTATCTAAAATACTCAAATTACAAAAACCAATAAATCTTAGAAATTCAGTTCACACACTCAAAAGTTTAGTATCTACAATGCACACTCACACCTTTACTTAGTCCGGCACTGGCTATTCAACTAGAGCATTTAAATCAGACTCTTCTCGGTGGGACTTCTGGCAGCTCGGAGGTAGGGAATGACGATTGGGCATGGCATCCTCCAATCGTCATGAGGATTCCGGCAGGATCCTTTTGGGCTCGAAGGTATCCTTGTCCTGGGCATCGGGATGAAATCTTTGGGGCTTCAAGATTTCCTAGACTGTGTTTCGAGGTAGTTGGCAGCTGAACGAAGGGAACTGCTGGTAGTAGATATACAAGGTCGATTCTAATATCAAGATACTAGAATCGACCTAGGATCAAATAACACATAGGTCGATTCAGAGATCAATGATACTAGAATCGACCTATATGTTATTTGATCCTAGGTCGATTCAGAGATCAATGATACTAGAATCGACCTATGTATTATTTGATGGAAATTCTTGCGATCTCAGGATCAGGTGGTGAAGCATCTCAGAAATGAGCAGGGGAGAATTCTCCTACTTGTCACAGTATCAAGTATTCTGAGACCCGCTATATTGAACGCAGTACTCAGGATACTGTACATTTTGGATATAACCTAAGGGAGGGATCAGTGAATCAGACAAAGAGTATTATTTGATAATTGTATTAACTAAAAGTAGGACATTTCAGGTCCTATCAAATGAAAGGTATCTGCTTGAATTTTATGAAAATCAATTTTTGAAGGGCCTCAAGGGTCATGTAGTGGATATTATATCAACTATAACTTGTTACCTATCAAATGAAAGGTCTCTGCTTGAAGTATATGAAAATCAATTTTTGAAGGGCATCAAGGGCCATATAGTGAATATTATGCCAACTATAGGTTGTTGTATATCAAATGAAAGGTCTCTGCTTGAAGTTTACGAAAATCAACTTTTGAAGGGCATCAAGGGCCATATAGTGAATATTATGCCAACTATAGGTTGTTGTATATCAAATGAAAGGTCTCTGCTTGAAATTTACGAAAATCAACTTTTGGAGGGCCTCAAGGGCCATATAGTGAATATTATGCCAACTATAGGTTGTTGTATGTCAAATGAAAGGTCTCTGCTTGAAATTTACGAAAATCAATTTTTGAAGGGCCTCAGGGGCCATATAGTGAATATTATGCCAACTATAGGTTGTTGTACATCAAATGAAAGGTCTCTGCTTGAAATTCACGAAAATTAATTTTTGGAGGGCATCAAGGGCCATATAGTGAATATTATGCCAACTATAGGTTGTTGTATATCAAATGAAAGGTCTCTGCTTGAAATTTACGAAAATCAATTTTTGAAGGGCCTCAAGGGCCATATAGTGAATATTATGCCAACTATAGGTTGTTGTATATCAAATGAAAGGTCTCTGCTTGAAATTCACGAAAATTAATTTTTGGAGGGCACCAAGGGCCATATAGTGAATATTATGCCAACTATAGGTTGTTGTATATCAAATGAAAGGTCTCTGCTTGAAATTCACGAAAAACAATTTTTGAAGGGCCTCAAGGGTCATGTAGTGGATATTATATCAACTATAGCTTGTTACCTATCGAATGAAAGGTCTCTGCCTGAATTTCACGAAAATCAATTTTTGAAGGGTCCCCAAGGGCCGTATACTGAATATTATGCCAACTATAGGTTGTTGTATATCAAATGAAAGGTCTCTGCTTGAAATTTACGAAAAACAATTTTTGAAGGGCCTCAAGGGCCATGTAGTGGATATTATATCAACTATAGCTTGTTGTATATCAAATGAAAGGTCTCTGCCTGAATTTCACGAAAATCAATTTTTGAAGGGCTTCAAGGGCTATGTAGTGGATATTATATCAACTATAGCTTGTTACCTATCAAATGAAAGGTCTCTGCCTGAATTTCACGAAAATCCATTTTTGAAGGGCCTCAAGGGCCATGTAGTGAATATTATGCCAACTATAGGAAGGGAGGGATCAGTGAATCAAACAAAGAGTATTATTTGATAATTGTATTAACTAAAAGTAGGACATTTCAAAGTAACTCGTTTGGTTGTGGTGATTTTGTTTTTTTGGAATCGTCTTGGATTGGAAAAAACCTGTTGGTTCCATTTTTCTTCTTCTCTTGAGCTTATCTTGATGCTGTTGAAATTCTTCGTCATCTCAAAAATGTCGATAGTCATTTTGAGTTCCTTCAGGTTTCTGATATGTTGATTCAATAAGTCGTTGATGTACATCTGAGCGGTCAGCAAACAAATGAAAAGGTCATTGGGGTAGGAGACTACTTATCAAATTATGTAAATCCCTGCAATTTCGAAAACTGCACATATTGCTGTCACTGGAATTATGATGCATGCATAGAGGACTATGAGCCTTGAATTTGACAGTATCCATGACATTGTCAAAAATTTCGATATTGACTATTTTGGGTCTGTGAGATGACGTTAGCACCGAATTTAGAAATTCGAGTTTTTGGTGTTCTCTTACATAAACTAAGTCAACATCTTTGAGATGTTCTGATAGTATATTCGGTAATTCATCATAGTCTATCAACCCAGAAGAGTATATTAGCCCATGGAAATTTCGTTCTAGCCAACGAACTTGTTTTTTGTCTGCTTCCTGAAGTGCACAAAATGGAACGGCTGCTTTGAATAAATAGTTGTTGATCTGATAGCCATTCGAAATTGATAGTTCTTTGGGGTAAAACGTATTGGATAACGAGAACCCTTGGATGTCTATACTTAATAACTTCATTGCGTGGATGATGATACACAACTGAAATTATCAACTACTTGAATGTTATCTTTAAAATGAAAGAGTATAGTGGGGGGATGAAGAATTTATTTTACAATTGCTTGACAATTTTTGTCAAAGGACTGTAGCTGAACATTTTATCATGTAAAATTAAACAGAATGCTGAAGTGTTGTCTGGAATTGCTTTGGCTGTTTCAAACTCTATTCTCATCACAACTGATCCACTTTGCAAAGATTCTTTCTGATGGGAACAGTCGATGTATGCCATAGGGATGTTCTCTACAAACTCCTTCGGTGAAAATATAGGTTCCTTACTAGATCCATAATACGATGGTCTGAAATTTGCGAACATGGAATATAATTGGGAAGTTTTATTAGCAGTGAAATTCAGATATAAGTCATTATATGGGTATCTGTCACTATTCAAGAAAACTCGAATATTTGTCAAGTCGCAATCATCAAATTTACTTGAATCTGATTTTATATTATTTTTTCTGTCTGTTTGGAAGACAACGATGATGTGACGTGGTGTTTCCAACTGATTTGTCGTTTTGACAGGCCATGTCGTTTTTGTGGATGTAGGCAATTTGGGGTATTCTATGAGTTCCCAACTTCGGAATGCTAGAAATATTTCTTGATTTTTTTCTACCATTTTAGTGAACAGCAATTGTTGTGGAATATCTAATAAAACGTGAGGCACTCTCCAGAATATCTTGTCGATGTGTACTTTTGGAATTTCCTTCACATCGGAACTGTATGTGGCGTCGATGTCGTCATTGCTTCGAATCAACACCAATTCCTGTTTCATGTTCAAAATCACTTTTCGATAGTCCTCGAAGGAACCCATGATGAAGGAAAGTGGGATACATACGCTGAAATTTCCTTTAGCATCTACAAGAACTTTCTCATCCTTGTTGGCAAAATTCACTTTCGGAAACCAACCTGCGTTTTCCAAGTTGATACTTTCATTCGCATTGTATGATAAGTACCCCTTCATTGTCGATACGAGGCCAATATTTCTAACTGAATCAATTGTTATACCATTCAATTCATACCTTACCTCTCTGAATAGAAAGTTTATAGCATTATTGATGAATCTGAGTTTGTCGATAGCCGTTCCATTGGATTGCGTCAAACGACCTTCAATGTATAGGTAACTTTCACATGGCAAAGTATATGTATCAAGCTCCTGAATTGATATTCTAATTTCGTCATTGTATTCAAATTTTTGTAGAAATGGTTGGTATGTGTGATACTCCTTTTCTTGAATTGATTGGTCAACTAACGGTTTTTGATTGATATTCGAAATATCCATTATATTAGAAGCGTAAATCCTAGAGACTTTGAAAAAAGACGATTGGAACGTGTCAGTCTCTTGGTGTTTTTCTTCACACTGGTGGGTTTTCCTAAAATCTTTGCTCCCTTATACCAAATGGGGTCGACCATCCTATTGTACTTAATAACCATTATTATCCGAGTTTTTTCCAGTGAAGGCTGACAGTTATGGTTTCGCCTCGAAAATTAATGAGTCTTCCAGCTTGATCCAATATTTTGATGGTGATGTTGTCTATTGTCCGTACACTTATCTTGAAATAGATAATTGAATCCACAGTTACGATAATCTTGTATCCTGGAGGAACAACTGGACTGAAAGTGTGAATCGAATGGTTTTCTTGGCCGTTATGATAACTTTGTGTTGCTATATTACAATATATATTGATAGCATTGACACTCAAAATGTTCACTGTGGTATCCGATGTGTGAATTTGATCTGCTTCCAAGATACGATTACTAAATCCCAATAATCCACCAATAGAATTATCAGTGAAATTGATCCTCCTATTTGTATTTATGGTCACTGATAGAGTGTTGAAATTGGGAATGATATCGATTCTTGCTTCTTTGTCGATATCTTTGACTCTAGAAGATATAATGTCCTGGAGATCATTGATTTCATAGGATCCCACTGGAATCGTGATGGAATTATCATTGTCACCGAAAACGAATTGGTTATTTTGTTTGTCAACATTGGGAATTACATTGAATGTTTCGAAACTAGTAAGTCCTATACCATATTCAGTATTTTCCTCCAGATGTATGGCTGGATTGAAATCCGAACTGAGCACAGAGGATGAACCAGATAATGAAAATGCTAGCGACATTATCTTTGATGTACTACATGATTTTCAAGTGTGGTACATATTATATAAGAATTTGAGGCAGAGTTGACCGCAATTATAAGGATTGTCCAACTGGAAATCATCATAATTATACTCTACGTTGTTAGAGCTACCATCGCTGTAGAAATATTTTATGAGTTCGAGAGGAGGTCTCAAGTTGCCATAACTATCAAAGTACGAGATATTTTGTCTTGATTTGATAAAACACACCCAATGTGTCCCTTCACCATTTTTTTGTCAAGATTGACAATACCGCTCTCGTATCTTCTGATTTCATTGGGTAATTCATCCAACATGAACACTCCTCGGAAATGTGGTATTTGTAGTTTGTCAACATATTTCAATAAATCTACATTTGTCAATGGACGGCGTGGTAGCTTCATTTTTAGTTTTTTGAATATGGTTTTAGGAATAATCCATATCCACGTTTGTGAGGTTTCAAGAACAACCCTTTTCCCAATGATTGCTGTTCCATCTTCAAATTATGACGTTTTTGTTCATCCAGCTGGTCTTTTGCCGCTTTAGCTTTGTTTATGGCTTGAGCGATTCCTGCTGCCCCTCCTCCAGGACTACCAAGTGCACCAAGAGCGGCGAATAGAGGAATTAGTGGAATGAACCCTCCAGACTTGGGAATAGGAATGATTCTTTTCTTTGGTTTCAGAACTTTTCTATTGCCAATAGAGGATAATGCTTGGTGTGCAGCTCGGAGTAGATCAATATTTTTACCTTTGACACTATTTCGTGCTTTTCGAATCGCTTGATTGAAAGTAAGCGCACCTCCTTCTTTCAATCCCATTCCTAGTTTGCTTTTAGTTTTCATTATTCCTGCGATTACTAGTGATGCGATCTTTTCACCAAGATTGGAGTTCTGATTGTTAAAACGGCTCAATGCACGCTCAGACAAAATACGATCGGCTTTGTTTCTTCTATTCAAATCTTTGTATTTGGAGTATGCTATATCGTGTTCTTTACAGGCTTCGTCTAATTGATTAATGCCTTTGTCTCCACGGGCAAGTCGCTCAGATAACTTTGTTTCCGGTCCGCAAAAATGATAACCAGGTAGATGCAATTCGAAAGGGAGTTTATCTATGAGAGTATTCAATAAACCTGCTCCTCTCGTGTCACTATGATTACTGAGTTGTTGATTGTACAGATGCATTTAATATACGTGCGGTAGTAAGAACTACAATGCAGTTCTCATAAAATGTTAGTGTTTTTATATTTGTTATTCATTCGAAGATGAGGGTTGAGGAACACAAGGTGAAACTTTCCCTAACCAATCATGATAATTATATCATTAACAATCAATTCAAGAAACATGGAGATATATTTGAAGGAAACTCAAAACGTGCCTTAATGGTTGGCTCTTCAGGATGCGGTAAGACGAATTGTATGATTAGTTTGCTAGATGAACCAAATGGATTGAGATTCGAAAATGTGTATCTGTATTCCAAGTCCCTGTATCAACCAAAATATGAATATTTGAGGTTGCTATTCAAACCGTTAAAGGAGATTGGATATTTCGAATATCATGATGGAGATGAAGTAATTACTCCAGATGAAGAAGCTCCGAATTCTATTATTATATTCGATGACGTAGCCACATGCAATCAGAACATTATCAGAGATTTTTTTTGTTTTGGACGGCATAAGAACACAGATGTATTTTATTTATGCCAGACTTATAGTTCCATACCGAAACAATTGATAAGAGATAATAGCAATCTCATCATCATTTTCAAACAAGATGTAACAAATTTGAAACACATTTACGATGATCATGTCAATGTGGATATGACATTTCAGAAATTTTCTGAGTTGTGTTCATTCTGTTGGAAGGAGAATCATGGATTTTTTGTGATTGACAAGGATGGAGATATCGGGAAAAGGTAGATATAGGAAAGGATTCAATGAAATTTTGATAGTTTAAATTGATGTGAATCATTCGTCAGGTAACAGTATAGTTATGGAGGTTAATCTAGCAAAACAGTTGGTGAAAGCCAGACAATCTGTCAAGAAAAAATACCAAGGGCTCAAGTCAGATATTGCTCAATCGAAAACTTCATTGGAAAAAACATATGAACCAATAACTGATCCTTTAAGGAAATTACTATCATCAATCAATGAAACGGCAGTTCCTAAAGTGGAGAAAACTGAACCTGATTCATTCTCAACTCCCCAACAGAAACAGTATTATAAATTGCTACCAGATGAAACGATTCCACAAAATGAAGAAACATTCCAAACGATTCCACAAAATGAAGAAACATTCTTACATGAACCGGAAATAAGTTATTTCGATCAGAGTCTCAGGCAATTACGACAACAAGTTGAAAATCTCCAGGCTGTCCGACAACCAGAATTAGGGAAATATTTGGAAAAATATGAGAAACCTCTTCCTAGGGCTTACATTGAAGATATATTCACAAGTGATCCAGATCAATTTGATCACACATTCGGTGTCAGATATGAACTCACAACGGATAGTTGGATGATAGGTGATAGTGTTATAGAATTCCTTGGTCCACATTTTTTGATAAATGAAGTATCCTATAACGGTACACCTGGTCTTTATGAATTGATGTTCAAAAAACATTCACTCGGATACAAACCCAAAGATGTCGATAACTACATTGACATTGTTGAAAACACTAATGCCATTTATTTGCAGTATAATCCTTCGAACGGTCTATCAACATCAAGTGCAGAAAAATTTACAACTATAATCAAGCCTAGAGTAACTTCACTTCATTCTATGGCTAAACAAGTTGGGAAAAAACTCTTGGAAAAACGTCGGATACTCACTAGATCTCAATCTGTAAGTGGAAAAGGAATGGCGACGATGAAACTCAATAACAAGAAAATAGATTACAAATATTATGATGACTACAATGAATTGGTCGAGAGATTGAAATTACTTATAGCGGAAAAATATGCAGGCCATACTGGTCATAACAATGAGATAATATCTGTAATTGAAGAGCTTAGAGAAGCGAGAATAATCAAATAAATACTTGTACACAACAGATTTTGTGTTTATTCATTCAGTTTCTCCAGTACAGGTATCATGCCTATAGATAAATTTGGCAGACATATGTTGAAACCACAACGAGTAGATCAATCCCAGCGAAACTACTCTGTTGATCAACAACCTGTGAATATATTTCAGCTATACAGTGAAAGTGTTATTACCATTAGTGGAACTATATCAAAAGTGACTAAGCGACTCCCAACACCATGGCAATATGAATTAAATAATAATTCAGTTGATTATACATTTCCTCTAAGAGAGGGGCTTATAATTGCCATAGATAATTATCCAAGTAAATTATCAGTTGTTGTCAACAATAATACAATAGAAGCTAGAGACTTAATTGGTCAGAAATTGACAAGAGGCACGACTTTGAAATTCTTTGCTAAGCCAAATGTTACTGACGATAATTTATACCTTCAGTTAGTCGTGCATTCTCCCATTACCAAGTATGTCTGATATTAAGAAAGAGGTGGTAGAGGAACTTCATAAACCTGCGAGAAGACGATTTCATAGAAGACGAGTCATACTCAAAGGATTGAATGATTTGTGGGAAGCTGATTTGGTTGAAATGATTCCATATGCTAAATTCAACAAGGGATACAAATATATTTTGGTTGTCATCAACGCATTCTCCAAATACGTTTGGTGTGATGCTGTCAAAAGTAAGTCAGCAAAAGATGTCACACATGCCATGAAGAAAATTCTATCAGTATCAACCCCAAAAAATTTACATACTGACCGAGGGCGAGAATTCTATAATAGAGAATTCAATGAGCTTATGCAGAAATTCAAGATAAACCATTATAGCACATTTTCTAGTGTGAAAGCCAGCATTGTAGAACGTGTGAATAGAACATTGAAAAATATGATGTGGAAACAATTTAGTCTCCAAGGTAATTATAAATGGACAAACATTCTAGCAGATATCGTTTCAATGTACAATAACAAAAAACACAGAACCATCGGGTTGAAACCAGTGCAAGTGAATGAGAGAAACGAACAGTTACTTTTGAATACGGTTTATAGTCACATGAAAACAACTAACCAACCAAAGTATAAAGAAAATGATCATGTTCGAATAAGTAAATTTCGAGAGGCGTTTTCTAAAGGTTACACCCCAAATTGGTCAAATGAAGTATTTAAAATTATAAAAATTCGTGCAACAAACTCGACAACATATTACTTGCAAGACATGTCGAAGAATCCAATTCAAGGTGCATTTTATGAACAAGAATTACAAAAAGTGAAGTATCCCGATGTATATTTGATTGAAAAAGTATTGAGAACGAAAGGAAATGAAATGTATGTTAAATGGCTCGGCCTTGATAAATCGCACAATTCATGGATCATGAAAGGTAACGTTGTTTAACTCGCAATGTCTTACCTTTCACTGCTGCTACCTACCTTTCACCACCAGAAACCTTCAGGTGTACTACAAATAAGATCTACGTTTAATCCAAGTATGTTAGTTGAAACAATGTGTTTCGATAGTGATTATGTCAGTTCGGAAACTACCAGCGATTATTGGAGTGAAGTAGAAAGAATAAATCAAATGATCAAACAAAGAATAATCAATGATGGACCATATATTTTGGAATCTTCATTCAAAATTGAAGATCCACCACTGGAAATATGTTGCGGTATGAGTGTTGCTAGATGTTTCGAACCGTCAATAAGGCTGAAAAAAAATAATGATTCCATATCATTCAACACTAGTGAATGGGCGAATGTTATGTTCATTTTCCGTAAACTGCTGATCAAATTCGTGGAGATGGACAGTGATCCAGCTGATGTACAAGACTTAGACAGTGATGAACAAGTGAAGATAACACCAACAACTTTCATGGATATCAAAATTTTGAAAGTGCAGAGTGCTACCAATGCTACAATATATTTGAGAGAAGAATCTGTCCGGAATATCATATATTTTGACAACATAATCATTCAACATAAAATAGATATGCTGAGAAATTTATCATTCTATAGTTTTTATCATAATATTCCGGAACTAGCTAAAAAACTTTTGGTGCAATCCAATAATAAATTGAATGAAGAATCTATTATCATTGCAATTTGTGATATTTTGAGTAAAAGTGTGGAAGGATATGCATTCAGAGAATGTTTGTTATATTATAAAAATGATGTTATGAATACAATGAATGAAAAATAATAAAAAAAACAATGTGTTCTGGAGATATTTATTTCGAAAATTTAGTTTTTACATTCAAATTCAATTTGAGTACAAATTTGGTGTCACATACAACATTTTGCCAGACTGAAATGTTACATAAATTTGAATGGATTCCATAGAGAAATCTCGACCAACCTCAAGAATACTTTTATCTCATAGAATTAGAAATACACAATTGGTTTACATAAAGAACATTTTATCATACAAGATATATCTAAATTTGAATGGATTCCATAGCGAAATCTCAACCAACCTTAAGAATACTGTAATGACCATAAGGTAAAGTATCTGTGGAATCATCAATTAAATACCTCTTGTCATCGAATGGACTCAAAACTATTTTCGTTCTTTCAATAGAATAAACTTCATGTGAACGTGATTGGATGTTTCTTTGCTTTTCATATTTCTCCTTATTATTTTTCAAACAGTCCAAATAATCGTCAAATGTGATTTTTTTTTGACTACATAAAATTTTACACCTTTTGACTTTTTAATACACTTTTTTCCACCCTCTGTGTTTGGTTTATTACTATTGACTAGAAAAGTATATTGTTTTGAACGTAGACCAACAAAGTCAGTTATTATTTCCCCCAGCATTTCATCTTTCATCAAACCGGCTACTTTTTTATTCACTAACGGTATACTATATTTATTATCTATAGGGTAATCACTTGTATCAAATTTGGTCAAATCTTTTTTGATTTCTTCTTCATATACATCATCACAATGTAATTCATATATGAGACTGTCTGTATCTGTATAAAGCAACTTACAATCTGGTCATTTGAATTTTTTCAACATGTAATCTCAATGAAAACTGTAAACACAAGTTTTGGATATATCTAAGATAGCCATACCGATATACAAGGGTTTATTGAATATTATATTGGTTTTTTTCATTTCAATTGCCATCAGCATTTCATCAAATATAGTTCGGTTATGAAAAGTAGGACTGGAAATCAGATGTTTTGCACCATATCGACCATCCCAACTTTTCGCCAATTTAACTATCCTATGTTCAGATTCTCCATAGTCTTACCATAAACGGCATTTATCATTGTTTTGAAAGTAACCTTACCAAACTCATTTTTTGAATTTCTACGCAAATCTGTATTCAGATCAATATATGGTTTTAACCACTTTGATTGCCTGAACCTTAAAATTCTGTGAATTTTATCGACTACTAATCCGTTGGCCAAATATTGCTTCAAACTTTTATAGTGTAAAATATATTTTTCTTTATCATATAATGTAGTCATCAGCTTTGGTAATTTTGAATTAGGAGAAATTAGTTTTTCAGGTGCAAGAGGTGAATCTTTATGGAGATCATGGATACATTCAGGGTATTTGAGATCAACTTTCAGAATATAACCAAATTGGCATTCATCTGAAATTTCATTTACATTGGAATTTTCAAGATTTTCCAACCATTCAAAATCCGAATGGGGAAGGTCTTGGCACATGGCCCATCCATATAAATTATTAACATCAAAGTACATAATGTACTTTGACGGTTCATTGTTTTTGAAATTTGACATATATTTATTATTGGCAATGGAATGTCTATTTGAACACTGACTGACCCCACCTCTTATTCCCTTTTCTATGAATAGTAGTACATCAACATCTTGAATAGTATCCAGCCTACATTCAGTATATTTCAACATGCAATCCCAAGTATAACCTGGTAAAGTATAGTAGTGTGCAGGGTCCAATCCGTATGTTTCATGACATATTTTTCTGAAATTTTCAAATACATCGACTAACAACATGATATCTGTTTTCAAATAAAGATCAGAATAATCCCCTAATGATTCAATTTGAAATGTATCCCAAACCTTTTTTGCATGATCGCAATCCTCATCTGTAATATGCTCATCAATTAATTTACTATAGAAGTTATCTTTACTCGGTAATTTTGTTGCTACAAGTTTATCGATGTTATCCAAATAATCATAGCAAAATACACCTTTTTTACACAATAAATTGAATTTATTTCCATCAAGATCAAAAAAATTCATTTCTCATATTGACAAATTCTGATTTATCTAAAAACGATACCAGATCTTTCAATTTGAATGACATGAATCAATAGGAATCAACATATCTGAATTTTACTTTAGATCCAGCAATATGTTGGGTGAAGCTTATATATTTTTCTTTGTTTATAGGGAGTAGGGTAATATATGAATGTTTCGCTAAATCTTTGATGATGAAATGACTGTCGTAGCCACTCAAATTATGAAAAAAAACTGGAACAAAATAAGAATTTCGGTAATTTATGTTACAACTTGAATGACATAATCCACGAAATTCACCTGTAAAATGGTTATGATCTTGAGCTATGGTATCAGATTGCTTGAAAGGTTTTTCACAAATATGACACACTTCATTATTTTGAACTTCTTCAATTTGCATTGGTTTATTTATTTGCATTTGTTCTTCAATTAATTTTGCAAGATCATCTAATTCGTTTACGAACCAATCAATGCAATTTACACCTCTGAAACTCTTGAACTTCGATAAATTTTGATCATAATTACATTTTAAATAATAACCAACACTGAAAGTTTCATGTTTTTGATAACGTGAAGTTTTAATCATTTTCCTACCCTCTTGTTCTTCAAATGGAAGAAGCAATGACTCAAAGTCGCAATAAACAACGAAAGGTGTTTTTTCTTTATATCGGAAATTTTTAAATGATATGTATTTCTCATCGGAAAATGATATTTTACACTTATCAACTTCTACACAAACAACATCATGAGAATCTAATTTTTCTCGTGTACTGAAATAGTTCAAACATCTATCACACAGAAATTTTTTTTTATGTCCTAGCTGATTGGGAACTAATCTTGATAAATCTTTTATCCAACAGAAGTGGTACTGATTTGAATCTTCATACAGTTCATCATCAAAAATTGAAATATCCTCCTCCTCCTCCTCATAACTCACAGAATAATCTTCTTGGAACATTAGTAGATTCACATGACGATCTGGTATCTTATTTCTAGTTATTCTTATAGGTACAGTGGTGAATTTTCCATTGTTTTTTTCCAGAGTAAACACGTTTATAGAAACATTATTAAGACTTTCAAATTTGGTGATTTGATTGATTTTCATGGGAAACTCGATACCTGTCAAGTCAAAAATATTGCTATAATGTGGATATGAAGAAGTTCTGGATGCATTCAATTTTGCTGGGTATAAGCATGATAGTACAGACCATGCGAAACAAGCATCATCATCATTTTTGATATTAAGACATGCTCTTTTATTGATTATTTGATCAGGTAATTTGATGAAAGATGAACCTCCATCACCCATCTCAACTATATTGATGTTAACTTCCAGACTGACTATTTTATATAATGTCCAACCGCTATCACGTTCTTGGAATTCATCGAGTTTATTCAAGAGAACATCGATAACATTTTCATGATACCATTGTGTCAAATCCACACCCCTATCAATGATAACATTTTTTGTATTCAAATATTTGAATTCAACGATGATTTCATCATGTTTATTGTTTTTCAAAAATTCCCCACAAAAACAGGTATTTACTTTCATAATAACAAATTTCTTCAACAAAAGCTTTATTCTGCTTCTGAATAATATGAATAAGTCTTTCAAAAAGTCTTTGACAGCAAAATGTTTTAAATTTATAATTAAACCAGAACGTATACGACTCGAAAAAGCCGATTGAATATCTTCCCACTTGATTTTTTTCTTGAGAGAAGCAACATTTTCTTTTTCCTCAAGTAAATTCACGAATCGTCTCAAATGTCCAATATTTGTATGCAATTTCCTAAGTGAACTTATATTCAGATTACCTTCACGAATAGCTTTATTGAATATCTTGAGGTTTGCATTGCATAATTTTTTCCATCGATTCTTATTTTCTAAATTTGATCTACCAGATGTGAGTGTTCTATATGCTTTCCGAATTATTTTGACAATTTCATCACTCTTCTTTGATATATCTTCATCCATCCTACTTTACCTTATGGTTAAAAATCAACGTTTTCTCTTCTTGGGAGGTTCAAGTGAGAACCCACTTGAACCTGTTTGTTCTTTGTTTTTTTCAGTAGGATTCCAATGATCACTACTTTCTAAAGTTTCAGAACAATATAAGTTTGAATTATCGTTTGGTTTATTATATGCTTTTTGAATGTTATTCAACGTAGTTAAAAAATTATGTATATTTACTGATCGATCACAAAAACAATAATAGTTTTTACATTTGGTACAAAACTTAGTATCCATGAGTTGAAAAATAATTTTTGATAGAGTTCGAAAGCACTCACGTTTATTCTGCTTTCAACAATTCAAACTGATAAGCGTCCTTAGGCTTCCCCACGTCCTTTTTCCCTTTGTAAACTAGAGAATAAGCTCCAGGAATGAACTCTGCTTCCTTTCCCTCCAGTAGCTCGGTGATCCTTTTTGGTAGAAAAAGGACTTTGCTGTCCAACTCCACCAAGACGCTTCTTCCAAATTTCGTATTGAAGATGCGTAGTGACAGGATAGGTTGAGCTGTATCAACAGGAAGATCAGATAACTTGACTGTTTCCTTGGCACTCAATGAAGCAGAGTTGTTTATTTCTGTAAGATCCATCTAAAATTAGAACACAATATTGTTGTTTCTCAAAATCAGAAATTATGGTTTTTTCAAAAACAACAGTTTCACATCGAAATAACTCACCTTGAGGTTGTATGTGGTGTGAGGTACAAGATTTCGATATGGAATGATTTTTCTGCTTAGACTGCTATTCCTTTATACTGCTAGCTGTTCCGTTCTCCAACTTGTTGGCATTGTACATTCACCATACTTTCTAAATATTCTCCACAATAATAATGCAATTGAGGTGCGTTCCCTTCTGATTATTGCCTTGAACGTTCACCATACACTCCTTCCCATTTCAACATACATTCATAACTACATCAATTCTGACATCCAAACGCCAATCGTGTTTCTGAATAAGAATTATATCTATACTCACACATTCCATATTTGATACAATCTTTCTTGCATAAGAAACAATGTAGATGTCCTCTAATATGAACATGAACTTTGTTACATCGAATTATTTCAAAGTTTTCTTACATTCTCCTCACAACCCCATCTTCTTCATAACATCTTCTACACAATATAAACCACTTCCTATCCACATAACCATAAAACTGATAATATTTATTGCAACTCGAATAATCAGTCACACAAGTATTATTAATCAAATGATTTTCTAGTGGAGATTCAGGTTGAGGAATATAATACCTTGAACCATATGGTTCATAAGTCACCCTCACATTCGCTTCTTCATCACTCTCTACTTCCTCCACATTCATGATTTCATCCTGACATTCAATCTCATTCCTCACACATCTATATTCATCAATGAAATCAACGGGAACATCTCCTTGAGATGAGGTGCTCACATCATTCACTTGTACTTCGGCCATCTTCAATTGAATCTTACTGCCAACTGGAATAAATCAGTGCTTTTTATACAGAATATCCACTCTCTGAATCATACTCACCTATGATGATGACACGTGACAGTCCTTCCATGAAAAAAATTCCATCAAAGAATTTTCATTTTTGATCAAACCATAGTCCGAAATGGTTGTGCTAAAGCCTTGTTTTATCATTTTGAGTTTCATCCAGCAAAATGTTTTATATATTTCAAGACAATCCAATTTCAAGGAAGTTTTCATATCATTTGATAACAATGGCATAAAAAATGATAGTTGGCCTGCATCGTGGAAAAGAATGGAGTATACATTGGTGAATAATGGATTGCTCTCTACCTACATGACATACATTCCAAGCAATTCCAGTGAATACAAATTGAGAATTTATTATCAAAATGGTGCTTACGAAGATTCATATGAATGGCAACAACTCAAGGAAATATCAAAAACCAATGTAACTCTGATCATCCTGTATTCTATTTTTATGATTTTAGTTTTAACAATATTAGGATACATTGTGAAAAATATTTTTGAATTGAAAAAACATGTCTATTCGTTCATAGAACCCGATATTGAATAAAATATTGTATACAAAATTTTCAAACCGTATTTCTGTTCAAAAATGAGGAAAAATAATAAATCAATGCATAGTATTTTTTTCTTTATTATTGTTATTCCAATTCTGAAACAAACAAAATTAGAATTTTTCAATCTGTTATAATCAGATCAAATGCATACCATGGTATCAAAGATAATCTCGAACTTTTGCCTCCTATTCACTACATGGCCCTTGTGAGGCCCTTCAAAAATTGATTTTCGTGAAATTCAGGCAGAGACCTTTCATTTGATATACAACAAGCTATAGTTGATATGATATCCACTACATGGCCCTTGAGGCCCTTCAAAAATTGTTTTTCGTAAATTTCAAGCAGAGACCTTTCATTTGATATACAACAACCTATAGTTGGCATAATATTCAGTATACGGCCCTTGGGGACCCTTCAAAAATTGATTTTCGTGAAATTCAGGCAGAGACCTTTCATTCGATAGGTAACAAGCTATAGTTGATATAATATCCACTACATGACCCTTGAGGCCCTTCAAAAATTGTTTTTCGTGAATTTCAAGCAGAGACCTTTCATTTGATATACAACAACCTATAGTTGGCATAATATTCACTATATGGCCCTTGGTGCCCTCCAAAAATTAATTTTCGTGAATTTCAAGCAGAGACCTTTCATTTGATATACAACAACCTATAGTTGGCATAATATTCACTATATGGCCCTTGAGGCCCTTCAAAAATTGATTTTCGTAAATTTCAAGCAGAGACCTCTCATTTGATATACAACAACCTATAGTTGGCATAATATTCACTATATGGCCCTTGAGGCCCTTCAAAAGTTGATTTTCGTGAATTTCAAGCAGAGACCTTTCATTTGATATACAACAACCTATAGTTGGCATAATATTCACTCTATGGCCCTTGATGCCCTTCAAAAGTTGATTTTCGTAAACTTCAAGCAGAGACCTTTCATTTGATATACAACAACCTATAGTTGGCATAATATTCACTATATGGCCCTTGATGCCCTTCAAAAATTGATTTTCGTAAACTTCAAGCAGAGACCTTTCATTTGATAGGTAACAAGTTATAGTTGATATAATATCCACTACATGACCCTTGAGGCCCTTCACAAATTGATTTTCATAAAATTCAAGCAGATACCTTTCATTTGATAGGACCTGAAATGTCCTACTTTTAGTTGATACAATTATCAAATAATACTCTTTGTCTGATTCACTGATCCCTCCCTTAGGTTATATCCAAAATGTACAGTACCCTGAGTACTGCGTTCAATATAGCGGGTCTCAGAATACTTGATACTGTGACAAGCAGGAGAATTCTCCCCTGCTCATTCCTGAGATGCTTCACCACCTGATCCTGAGATCGCAAGAATTTCCATCAAATAATACATAGGTCGATTCTAGTATCATTGATCTCTGAATCGACCTAGGATCAAATAACACATAGGTCGATTCTAGTATCAATAATACATAGGTCGATTCTAGTATCATTGATCTCTGAATCGACCTAGGATCAAATAACACATAGGTCGATTCTAGTATCAATAATACATAGGTCGATTCTAGTATCATTGATCTCTGAATCGACCTAGGATCAAATAACATATAGGTCGATTCTAGTATCATTGATCTCTGAATCGACCTATGTGTTATTTGATCCTAGGTCGATTCTAGTATCTTGATATTAGAATCGACCTTGTATATCTACTGCTGGTCTCTTGGGGTATCGAATGACGACTGATGGGCATCCTTCAATCGTCGTGGGAATTTTGGCAGGATCCTTTTTGGGCTCGAAAGGTATCCTCGTCCTGGGTATAAGGGTGGAATCTTCTTGGGCTTCAAAGATTATTGGGCTTTTCTCGTTCTGGGCTGGTACTCTGAAGTAGGAATCCTTTGGGCTTCAAGATCTCCTGGCTTCTAGAATTGGCCTGTCTCTTGAGGGTAGTTGACAGCTGAGTGAGAAGAGTTGCCAGCTATCTTGACAATTGCTGTGATAACTGGTAGACCACTTGGTCCATGGGAGGAACGATGAATTCCCGTCAGGCATCTCGTGGAACGAATTTCGTGAAATTCCTACGTTTCTCCTCTCCTTTCCTGGGTTACCCAGCAGCTACCATCGAATCATGCTGTACCTTCCAACAGTCCTTCTTTGTCCATATATGGCTGCGTATGGCTGCATCTTCCTGGGTGTCTGATTCCTTGATGAGTGGTGTATGCCAGTGCTCAGTGTGCGTGCATTGTTTCGTGTGATCCCGTGATAACATGAGAAAAAAAAAGAAGATTGTCAATTACCTATGTTATTATTTACAGTGGAATGGGGAATCATTTAATACCTCTATTTCAAATTACCTATACTAGAATATGATTAGCCTATTGTGAGATTTATTATACATGCCTACTTCATTTGAACTTCATGAATATGGATCCCAGTTCCTAATTCTTATTGATTTATTTTATATATTTGTTGATATTCAATTAAATCATACGTATTTCGAACAATCGATTATACCTACCCAAACTATTTTATTTCCAAAAAATCATAAATTAATACCTAATATTTTGAAACTTATCATAAATGTTCGATTTTTATATCAATATATCTATTCACACGTGTTTTCATGCGTTATGTCATCATTTTTTCAAATAATGATTCATTATAGTAGGTATTCACCTATAAAACCAACCTTTAAATCAAAAAAAAATTCCTAACATTGTATAACTATATATCAAATTACACTCGAGGTTCAAGTTCATGGTTATTTACATCAGCGAGTTTGTCAAAATGCCTGCTATATAATTTTATCATGACTAGTAACCTAGTAAAACATATTAGATTATGAAATTTGCTAAAAAGTTTTCGTTCATTTCAGGGAAATTTGATAATCGTAACTACTTTCTTTAAAAATCAATAACCAAATCATGGAAAGTAGTTTCTTAATTCAAAAATTTGAAGATTGATTGAATGAACAAAAAATTAATTATAAGTTGGCTATAACTTGCATTTTTTTTTCCTATGCGAAATTATGAGGAATTTCTTATAGGTTTCTATTCGATTCAGTAATTTCAATCATTTTGGTGGTAAGTTATCTATACTTTGATATTGAAATGAAAATAATTGCCAGTTCTGCCAATTGAAAGTTATTCAAATCAACAAGCGCATGAATTGAAATAATGGTAAAAAATTAACTTGTGTCATGTGAACAAATCAACGTGCCTTCTCGTTGAAAAATATCATGAAAAAAATTGATAAATATATTATCGAAAATGTCACCATGTTATTTCATACTCACATATTGATCATTTTTGACATTCCAGGTCCAATCCGTAAGATTTAAAAGAATATTCATCTGATAACTTTTATTGGCAGCTTGAATAAACTGATGAACCGTCCGAGATTTGGTACTTTCATGTACTTCATGAAAAATATTTCGACACATAGGCCTATGTGATCATTTTTGGTCTTTGTTCAATATGAAATATTATCAGAATTTTATTCGATTTATTTATTTATCTTTGGTGTAACCGGTTACACAATGAATTGGCGTTTATTCAATTAAAAAAAATATATCAATTCCCCTATTCACCATGTTTCGATGAATTCAAGTAGTGGGATAGTTTATTATAAGAAAATTGAAAAATATGTTGTAATATTTCATCACTTATACATTATTGAATTGATTGAAAATACTCCTGTTAAATACCGCATGCTCATTCCTCCAACTTTGTTAGATCTAGACCGTACATTTCTTTGTCTAACAACTCGCAAATATTTTCCATTTTCGGAGAATCTTCCCCGGGGGTGAATATCATTATAATCATCTTCATAATTCATAAATATACATAATCATCATATACGAGCTCATTATTTCACATTAAATCATCATTTCATGTCCTATCAATTCGAGGACTGAATATCATCAGTAAGGTTAATCCTTCATGCCTTAGTGTGGCACATCTTCCAGGATTCTCTCCTATCTACTGTTATAGTGCACACTTCCAACTTTAACACTTCGTACTTTTTAGAATATCAACCAAACAGCTACTTCTCTGGATGTGGTTTGGCTAGGACCACGAGATATGCTGAATAGGGTGATGATTATTCTGTACGGAAACGGTTTCCACTTGAAACCAAGTAACAATCTCTTCATTGAGAGTTTACATACACTTCATTATTCTTGAGCTCAATTGATTCATTTCATATCATATTTCCATAACATAATAATATCATATTTGCGTATAATTCATTTCAGGAGGAATGACAAAAAATAGTTAACGATACCTCGTTTAAGAGTATTTTCAATATTTGAAAGGTCATATATATACTGACTAAGATATTTTGAATCGAAACATTCTCAAATATTACTTGAATTATTAATTATTTGCATTCGCACTAATATTGGAATTTATTATGAATTATATCGAGCACGATGATTTGTTATTATTGTTTTCATTTCGTATTGTTATAAAACTATAGGCACGTTGTGAAATTATATTCTCAATTGAGTGTTCATGGCATTGGCATTGCATTTCTTGAATGATTTCATCAACTGAAAATAAAAATATTTGAAAATACCTTGATATGAGAAATAAAAAACTGGCAAGAATGAGAGATAGGAAAAATTTGTTCCCAAATTAAAATAGAAAATTACGAGTAGAGAAAAAAAATAACAAAGTTCAGAGATAAGCTTCAAACTTTGTGAGTCTGGTCCGGTGCTTTATATCATGTCTTCGACTAGAAATGGAATGATTGTTATTCAACTTTTCAAGCTTAATCGTTTTTAAAATATTGAAAAAATAAAGGATGTCTAATTTAATTGAATTTCTTACTTTGTTATCACCCATAATTCATGCTACTATACTTAATTACTTTCAAATAACCCTTTCTACTAGTGCCTTTGTATGAAATTTAAAATTGACATAAATCGATGTATGCAAAAAAAAAATTGATGAGTCCATTATGAGGAATGAGACTCAAGGAAAGAAGCTTAGGCGCCTCCACCATGTCACAATAAAAGAGGTTATATTAAAATAGGCACTAGTATGAGATTATATTCAAACGTAACAATATTTATTGCAGCATGAAACATTATGGGTGAAGTGTTGATAAATATGAATAAACAACAATGGATTTAAAGACCTAATAACAACTTACATTATAGATACCATAACGACGATCTCTTGTCAAGTCAAGAGTAGCCCCAGACCAGACTAACTTCGGAACCCTCATATCCAATATTTATATACAACATTTTATTGGATATGCACGTTTCTCATGAGTATTCCTTGGTCAGTTTTTATAATTCAATGTCAACGGATGATTTGATCCACTTTATGTTTATAAATCCCTCATGGTTCGAAATAACTGATATACCGTATGTTCTACTCGTGACAATCGTTGCAAACTTATATGCTCCAGAGGTATTCATGTAAGATGTTAGAATACAGAGATACAGTGTGCAGACTGATGTCCACGTATCTTCACTTGCCTATTGTTCTCGTTATATGTCCTTCGAAGTCGTCTTGTTTGGTCAGTGAGATACGATCTGCTATAGCTATAGGTATGTCAGATGCTAGAATGCGGAGTTACAGTGTAAGCATGGTCGGGATCGAAGTTTCTTTTTCTGCCTGTTGTGTGCGTTATACCCACTTCGATGTCTCATATGATCGTTGCGAACCAAAATACTCCAAAGGTATTCATGTGAGATGATAGAATACATAGATACAGTGTGCAGACTGATGTTGTCGATGTATCTTCACTTGTCTATTGTTTTCATTATATGTCCTGCGAAGCCATATCAAATATGGTCAGTGCGATCGTATCTGCTTCAACTGTAGGCATTTCAAATGCAAAATTCAGAGCCACAATGTCAACATAGTCGAAGTCGAAATTTCTTGTGTCTCCTGTTGTGTGACATGCCTGCGTCGATGCCGTCTCATATAATCGTTGCGAACTTATATTATCCGAAGGCACCTATGTGAGATGATAGAATACCGAGGTACAGTGTGCAGACTGATGTTGTCGAAGTATCTCCACTAACCTATTGTTCTCGTTATATGTCTTCAACTGTAGGCATGTCAGATGCTAGAATGCAGAGTTACAGTGTGAACATAGTCAGAGTCGAAATTTCTTGATCTGCCAATTGTGTGCGTTTCACCTGATTCGATGTCATCTCATATGATCGTTGCGAACTACCAAGCTCCAAAGGTATCCATGTGGGATGGAAGAATACAGAGATACAGTGTGCATACTGATGTTGTCGAAGTATCTTCACTTGCCTATTGTTCTCGTTATATGTCTTTTGAAGTCGTCTTATATGGTCAGTTTGATCAAATCTGCTATAGCTGTAGGCATGTTAGATGCTAGAATGCGGAGTTACAGTGTAAACATAGTCAGAGTCGAAGTTTCTTGTTCTGCCTGTTGTGTGCATTATACCTGCATCGATGTCGTCTTATATGATCGTTGCAAACATATATGCTCCAGAGGTATCTATGTGAGATGATAGAATACAGAGATACAGTGTGCAGACTGATGTTGTCGAAGTTTCTTCACTCGCCTATTATTCTCGTTATATGTCCTTCGAAGTCGTCCTATATGGTCAGTGCGATCGTATCTGCTATAACTGTAGATATGTCAGATGCTAGAAAATAAAGCTTCAGTGTCAATATAGTCTAAGTCGGAGTTTTTTGTCGTCACATATGATCGTTACGAACTGATATGCTACGGAGGTATCCATGTGATATGATAGAATACAGAGATACGGGGTGCGAACTGATCATGTCGAAGTATCCTCACTTGCCTATTGTTCTCGTTATATGTCCTTCGAAGTCGTCCTACATGGTCAGTGCGATCGTATCTGCTATAACTGTAGGCATGTCAGATGCTGGAATGCAGAGTTACTGTGTGAACATAGTCGAAGTCGAAATTCCTTGTTCTGCCTGTTGGAGGCTTTATACCCGTTTTGATGTCGTCTCATATGATCGTTGCGAAATGATATGCTCTAGAGGTATCCATGTGAGATGATAAAATAAAGAGATACAGTGTGCAAACTGATGTTGTCGAAGTATCTTCACTTGCCTATTGTTCTCTCTATATGTCCTTCGAAGCCATCTAATATGGTCAGTGCGATCGTATCTGCTCCAACTGTAGGCAAAACAGATGCTACAATTCAGAGCCACATTGCAAACATAGTCGAAGTCGAAGTTTCTTGATCTCCTTGTTGTGTGCGGTATACCCGCTTTGATGCCGTCTCATATGGTCTCCACGATCTATTCTGCCCCAATAGTATTCATGTGAGATGATAGAATGGGGAGATACAGCGTGCACTCGTATTTATCCTCCCAAGTCGTCTTTATACGGTCAGTGCGAGCGTATCTGCTTCAACTGTATGCTTTTCAGGTGCTGGAATGCAGAGTTGTATTGTGAACATTGTCGAAGTCGGAGTTTCTTGTTCTACCTGTTGTGTGCGTTATAACTGCTTTGTTGTCATATCATATGATCCTTCCTAACTAATTTGCTACGAACGTATTCATGTGAGATAAGAGGATACAGAGATACATTGTGCAGACTGATGTTGTCGAAATATCATCATTTGCCTATTGTTCTCGTTATATGTCCTTCAAAGTCGTCTTATAAAATCAGTGCGATCGTATCTGCTTCAACTGCAGGCATGTTAGTTGCTAGAATTCAGAGCCCCAGTGTCAGTATAGTCGAATTCAAAGTTTCTTGTTTTTCTTGTTGTGTGCGTTAAACATGTTTTGATGTGTTCTCACATGATCGTTGCGAACTGATATGCTCCAAAGTTATCCAGCCTCGAAAACGTCTTATATGGTCGTTGCAAACCTGTCTGCTTCACTAGTATCCATGTGAGTTGGTTGGATCGCACAACGATAAAGTCGATGTATCCCTTATTGCCTGTTGTACTCACAATATCCTGCACTGCGCGTGTTCTCGCTTCAATTGTATACTTGTCAGTAGTTAGACTGCAGAGTTACAGTCTGAACATAGTCGTAGTAGAAGTTTCTCGTTCTGCAAGTTGTGTGCGAAATACCCGCTTGAAAGTCGTCTTATATGGTCAGTGCGAACTTGTCTGCTTCGATAGTATCCATGTGAGATTATAGGATATATATTGTGTGCACACTGATGAAGGCGATGTATCTTAATGCTCAAGGTACTCGTTATATACCCCTCTAGGTCCTCTCATATTGTCATCGCGATCGTACCTGCTGTCATGTCAGATGCTAGAATGCAGTTAGAGTTACAGTGTGAACATAGTCGGAGTCAAAGTTTCTGGTTCTGCGAGCTGTTTGCATTATGCCCGCTTGGGGGTCGTTTCATGTGATTATTTCTAACTTTCTTTCTTCAATAGTGTCCATGTGAGACGATAGGATAGGGAGATATAGTGTGCACGACGATGATGTCAATGTAATTCCATTGGCCTGTTGTACTCGCTTTAAACCCTTCAAAGTCGTCTTTTATGGTCACTGCAATCGTATCTGTTCCAATTGTATACATGTCAGATGCTTGACTGCAGAGTGACAGTGTAATTATAGTCGAAGTCGAAATTAATAGTTCTGCAAACTGTGTGCGTTGAACCTGCATGTAAGTCGTCTCATATGGTCATTGCGAACTTGTCTGCTTCAATAGTGTCCATGTTATGTAATAGGATAGAGAGATATAGTGTGTACAATGATGAAGTCGATGTATCCTCATTTGCCTGTTGTTCTCGATATACACGTCTTTTATGGTCTCTGCGATCGTTTCTGCTTCGATTTCATACATGTCAGATGCTAGACTGCAGTTACAGTGTAAAAATTGTCGAAGTCGGAGTTTCTTGTTCTGCAAGTTGTGTGCGTTATACCTGCTTGGAAGTCGTCATATATGATCATTGTGGACTTGCCTGCTTCGATGGTATCCATGTGAGTTGATAGGATAGAGGAATATGGTGTGCACAACGATGAAGTCGATGTTTCCTCATTTGCCTATTGTTCTCGTTATGTATCCTACAGGGTCGTCTTATACGGTCACTGCAATCGTATCTGCTTCAACTGTTTGCTCGTCATATGCTAGACTGAAGAGTCACAGTGTTATTATAGTCGGAGTAGAAGTTTCTTGTTCTGCAAGTTGTGTACGTTATACCAGCCTCGAAAACATCCTATATGGTCGTTGCGAACCTGTCTGCTCTACAAGTATCTATGTGAGATGTTAGGATTGAGAGATAAAGTGTGCATAACGATGAAATCGATGTATCCCCATTCCCCTGTTGTACTCGCTTCATTCTCTTCAGAATCTCCCTATATGGTCACTGCGATCGTTTCTGCTTCAATTTCATACATGTCATATGATAGACTGCCGACATACAGTGTAAACATTGTCGAAGTCGAAGTTTCTCGTTCTGCAAGTTTTGTGCGCTATACCCGATGTTGTCCTATATTGTTATCGCGAATTTATCTGCTCCAATAGTGTCCATGTGAAATCAGAGGATACAGAGATATAGTGTGCAGACTGATGAAGTCGATGTATCTTCATTTGCCCAAGGCATGTCAGATGCTAGATTGCAGAGTTACAGTGTAAACATAGTCGAAGTCGAAGTTTCTTGTTCAACGAGCTGTGTGCGTTATGCCTGCTGAGAGTTGCTTTATATGATTATTGGAAACTTGCCTTCTTTAATAGTGTCCATGTGAGATGATAGTTTAGGGAGATATAGTGTGCACGACGATGAAGTCAATGTCTTTCCATTCGCCTATTGTACGACTTGAAAGGACTTATAACGAGAACAATAGGCAAGTAAAGATACGTCAACAACATCAGTCTGCACACTGTATCTCTGTATTCTATCATCTCACATGGATACCTTGTGAGCATATCAGTTCGCAACGATTATATGACACGACATCAAAACGGGTATACGCACACAGAACGAGAAACTTCGACTTCGACTTTGTTTACACTGTGGCTCTGAATTCCAGCATCTGACATGCCTACAGTTGAAACAGATTCGATCGCACTGACCATATAGAAAGATCTTGAAGGACATATAACGAGAACAATAGGCAAGTGAAGATATTTCGACAACATCAGTGTGCACACTGTATCTCTGTATTCTATTATCTCACATAGATACCTCTGGAGCATAAATGTTCCCAACGATCATATAAGACGACATCGGAGCGGATATAACGCACACAACAGGCAGAACAAAAAACTCGAATTCGACTATGATAACACTGTAACTTTGCATTCCAGCACCTGACATGCCTACAGCTATAGCAGAAACGATCGCACTGACCATATCAGTTCACCCCGAAGGACATATAACGAGAACAATAGGCAAGTGGAGACACTTCAACGACATCAGTCTGCACACTGCATCCCTGTATTCTATTATCTCACATGGATATCTTAGGAGCATTGTAGTTCGCAAAGATCACATGAGTTGACATCGACTCGTGTATAACGCACACAACAGGCAGAACAAGAAACTTCGACTTCGACTATGTTAACACTGTAACTTTGCATTCTAGCATCAGACATGCCTACAGTTATAGCAGATAAGATCGCACTGACCATATAGGACAACTTTGAAGGACATATAACGAGAACAATAATAGGCAAGTGAAGATACTTCGACAACATCAGGCCGCACACTGTATCTCTGTATTCTATCATATCACATGGATACCTTTTGAGCATATCAGTTCTCATCGATCATATGAGTTGACATCGAATCGGGTATAACGTAAACAACAGGCAGAACAAGAAACTTTGACTTCGACTATGTTAACTCTGTAACTTTGCATTCTAGTCTGACGATCGCACTGACCATATAAGACGACTTCGAAGGACATATAACGGGAACAATAGGCAAGTGAAAATACTTTGGCATCATCATTCTGCACACTGTATCTCTGTATTCTATCATCTCACATATATACCTCTGGAGTATATAAGTTCGCAACGATCATATGAAACGACATCGAAGCGGGTATAACGCACACAACAGGCAGAACAAGATACTTCGACTTCGACTAAGTTTACTTCGTAACTTTGCATTCTAGCATCTCAAATGCCCATTCAAGAAGTATAGACAGCTCGTTATATGCGAGTGGAGTACAATACTTTTTCATATCCACCAGAAACTTCGATTCCAATAATCAAGAGTCGGTAAACCGGCGTGTTCGCCAAGACTTCTAATTTATCAATCTTGATAATAAGTCGGATATACATCTTATAGGTAGACAATGTCTAGTTTTTCCTGAATCAAAATAACGCTTACAACAGAGAGAGCAAGAAACTTCGACTTCGACTATGTTTACACTGTAACTACGCATTCTAGCATCTGACATGCCTACAGTAATTGCAGACACGATCGCACTGACCATATAGGACGACTTCGAAGGACATACAACGAGAAGAATAGGCAAGTGAAGATACTTCGACAACATCAGTCTGCACACTGTATTTCTGTATTCTATCATCTCACATAGATACCTCTGGAGCATATATGTTCGCAACGATCACATAAGACGACATCGAAGCTGGCGTAACGCACACAACAGGCAGAACAAGAAACTTTGACATCGACTATGTTTACACTGTAACTTAGCATACCAGCATCTGACATGCCTGAAGCTGAAGCAGATACGATCGCACTGACCATATGAGACGACTTCGAAGGACATATAACGAGAACAATAGGCAAGTGAAGATACCTCGACAACATCAGTCTGCACACTGTACTTCTGTTTTCTATCATAGTCGGAGTCGGAGTTTCTTGTTCTTCCTGTTGTATTCGTTATAGCCTTTTTGATGTCATCTCATATGATCGTTGCGAACTGATATGCTCCTAAGGTATCCATGTGAGATGATAGAATACAAAGCTACAGATTGCAGACTGATGTCGAAGTATCCCCACTTGCCTATCGTTCTCGTTATTCAAAGTCGTCTTATATGGTCAGTGCGATCGTCAGATGCTAGAATGCAAAGTAACAGTGTGAACATAGTCGAAGTCGGAGTTTCTCGTTCTGCCTAATGTGTGCGATATACCTGCTTCGAAGTTGTCCTATGGGATCGTTGCACACTGATATGTTCCAAAGGTGCAGACTGATGTCGGAGTCTCATCACTCGCCTATTGTTCTCGTAATATGTCCTTCCAAGTCGTCTTATATGGTCAGTGCGATCGTATCTGCTATAACTGTAGGCATGTTAGATGCTCGATCGCAAAGTTACAGTGTGAACATAGTCCGAGTCGAAGAATCTTGTTCTGCCTAATGTGTGCGTTATACCCGCTTCGATGGCGTCTAATATGATCGTTGCAAACTTATACGCTCCAGAGGTATTCATGTAAGATGTAAGAATACAGAGATATAATGTGCAGACTGATGTCCAAGTATCTTCACTTGCCTATTGTTCTTGTTATATGTCCTTTAAAGTCGTCTTGTTTGGTCAGTGCGATCGTATCTGCTATAGCTTTAGGTATGTCAGATGCTAGAATGCGGAGTCACAGTGTAAGCATGGTCGGAATCGAAGTTTCTTGTTCTGCCTGTTGTGTGCGTTATACCCATTTCGATGTCTCATATGATTGTTGCGAACCAAAATGTTCCAAAGGTATTCATGTGAGATGATGGAATACAGAGATACAGTATGCAGACTGATGTTGTCGATGTATCTTCACTTGTCTATTGTTTTCATTAAATTTCCTGCGAAGTCATTTAATATGGTCAGTGCAATCGTATCTGCTTCAACTGTAGGCATTCCAAATGCAAGAATTCAGAGCCACAATGTCAACATAGTCGAAGTCGAAATTTCTTGTGTCTCCTGTTGTGTGACATATGCCTGCTTCGATGCCGTCTCATATGATCGTTGCGAACTCATATGCTCCAAAGGCACCTATGTGAGATGATAGAATACAGAGGAACAGTGTGCAGACTGATGTTGTCGAAGTATCTTCACTTGCCTATTGTTCTCGTTATATAACTTCAACTGTAGGCATGTCAGATGCTAGAATGCAGAGTTACAGTGTGAACATAGTCAGAGTCGAAGTTTCTTGTTCTGCCTATTGTGCACTATTTTCTGCAGACACGCTCGCTTTTCAAAATGTATTCATTCTCAGTTTCCTTCATATTTTGCATAAGAGCTAACGATTTATGTTTAACAATTTCAGCTAATTCCATGATTATTCAATCTTGGTCAACGTTTTGCATTCTCACGATAGATAACTGCAACAGGCGATATGACACAAATTTTCAATATAGGAATTACACAACAACCAATACTCGATATATTCCATCATTTTGCTTCTTCAGCACATGTTGCTCCATGCTGTCTAATCTCGTGATTTTTTTTTCATACAATGATGACAGTAGAAGATTTTTTCTTCATCTTCTTTCCCCAATACACCTATAATTCATCCCCTGTCATTCACCTTGCTACCCCCAGCCATTTACCTTGCTACTCCTTCATTCACCCTCGCCACACCGCCATGCACAAAATCGTTACGGAAATGTAATTTCATCGTGACATTTGATTCCATACCATGCCAATGTTCCACCAACATCGAATTTGTGTCATAAAGATATGATACAACTTTTATAAATCCATACCTTCGCCTCACATATTATTACCACTCTTATTGCAAGAAAAGAATAGCGAAAGGGCCTTGAGCGGAATTATTTCTCTGGAGGTGGCTATCAATAAATATGAAACCGATTCAACACCGAACAAAAGGTAAATATTAGGAAATATAGTACAGGTCCCAGGGTCTTCATTGACTTCAATTAAAGTTAATTGATGACCGGGCAAAGTTCATCAGTCTCATTCATATTTTTAATGAAATTTTTTCGAATCCCGATATTCTTCCGAGCTATATGGAGGTTATAGGGCGTGTCGAATCCGTCTGACTGCTATTGTTAGTGATGGAATGATAGCAGTGATTTCTGAGAATTATTTCTTGTGAAAATATATCTGCAGGAGAGAGAAATGTCTCCGTATTTCTGGCGATGATTCAATGTTATTGATGGATCAGTGAGTGTAGCATCACTCACCCGACGGATGACCTGTCTCTCTGGATGATATCTAGGAGCATTGACGTATATGTGGTTGCTGAACCCCATATGTGGAGGACACAGCATTTCAAAACAGGTCGTATCTGTATTTCGTAGAGTAGCATGTTGTCTGGAATAATAATCCAAGTTTTTATGTAGAAACTTTCGTGATGGATCTGGGTGTTGTATACTGTTTGATTTCAATTGGTTGAGATTTCACCTGACAAGAGATATATGATTTTCCCTAATGCATGATAGCCTGTTCGAATATTTTTGTCTATGGAGGTTATTCATAATTGTTATATGTTATTCAAATATTCGGCACTATAATAGGTGTCAGATTATTATTCTCTCATCACTTTAAGCGCACTGAAGAAAATGCCTATTATGTTCGTGAAACATCGCGCATGCCTAGGGAGGCTGCCAAGAAGAGGTGAAGTATTGAATATTGGTGTATCTTGGAACTACTTTCTTTGGTGAACTTAGTCGTTTCATGAGTTTCGCTAAAGAGTTTTTCAATATATCTAAAGAGTAACGACTTCTCTGTGATTGGCATTCAACTTTATTTTGTAGGGCAGCTTTTCTTCTAAAATAAAAATCCTAATTTTTGTGGAGCAGCGTTCTTGATGGAACTATGTGTCATATAGTGTTTGAATTCAATAGTTATTCATAATCAGCATGGAGTATTCTTATTTCTGTTGGAAAGAATGGTACCTTGTGATTATTCTATATCGATGAAGTTGGGCAATATTTCAAATGATAGTCGAAATACCATTTTCCATAGTGTATATGATAACAAACTATTCGAATATTTTTCCTCTGACAATTTCTTTTCATTATTCAGATCTCTTTTTTTATGTCAGGTAGAGAATCTGGTTCATTATCATTATTTTATATCGATGAAGTTGATCAATATTTCAAATGATAGCCGAGATACCATTTTCCATAGTGTATATGATAACAACCTATTCAAATATTTTTCCTCTTACAATATCTTTTCATGATTCTGATCTTTTTTCCATATGTCAGGTGGAGAATCTGGTTCATTATCATTATTTTATAACGATGAAGTAGGTCGATATTCCGAGCGATAGCTGAGATACGATTTTCTATAATGTATAAAAGCCTGTTTGAATATGTTGTGAATTACAAGTTTCCTCATAATTAATCTATGTTTTCATGTTTTGCTACATTGTCATCAGTTTCTATTTTTTATCACTTGGAGCACACGAAGGGCAATCCTTATAATGTTTGAAGAACATCGTGCGTACCTTGAAGAGGATAGGCTATTCAAACTGACTGGGAATGTTTCACTTGATAAGAGGGAGATGATTTTTTCCGAATATTCTCGTCTCAGAAATTAGTTCATAATTATTGATATACGTTGTTTGAATGTTTGGTGTTGTAAGTTGCGTCAGATTATCATTATTATTCATCTCTTGAAGCACACGAAAGCAAATACCTATTATATTCGAAGAAAATCATGCTTATGCTAGAAAAGGAGGTAGGTATTATATTTTGAACTTTTGAAGGTCTTGGAACCATTCCTATGGTGAACTTAGTCGTTTTATGAGCTTTGGTGAAGAGAAGCTCGACATATTCATGATTGGTGAAAACGCGATGCGTTGTCTGAATTTGTTAAGTGCGTCTAACTGGTATTGCTAGCGGTGAGATGATAGCAGGAATTTCTGAAATCTATCCCGTGTTTTTGTAGAAGAAGTGAATGAAGGTCGATGCCTATTCTGTGATGTTAAAATGTTGCTAAAGAAACAGTGAGTGTGGATCAACCCATATGTGGAACCGTATTCTGGAACAGGTCGTATCTGTATTCTGTAGAGTAGCATGTTGTCTGAAATAAAAATCCTAGTTTTTTGTGTAGCAACTTTCGTGATAGATCTGGGTGTCGTATACTGTCTGATTTCGATTCTTGTTCAGGATCCGCATTAGTATCTTCATTTCGGGTGGAAAGAAATGGTAGAAACCTTGTGATCATTTTATATCAATGAAATTGGTCAACATTCCACCTGACAAGAGGTATCTGATATTCAGTAATATTTATGTCCAAGAAGTTAATTCATGATTAGTACAATAATAGGAGTCAGATTATTTTTTTCATCACTTGCATTATTTTTGATGAAATTTTTCCGAGTCCCGATATTCATATTTCCTCAAATATCTCGAGAACAGCACTAAATGTTTTGTGTGTTATACACGATTCGATGTCAACTCATATAATCGTTCCGATCTACAATGCTCCAAAGGTATCCATGTGATATGATAGAATACATGGATACAGTGTGCAGACTGATGTTGTCGAAGTATCTTCACTTGCCTATTGTTCTCGTTATAAGTCCATCGAAGTCGTCTTATATGGTCAGTGCGATCGTATCTGCTATAGCTGTAGGCATGTCAGATGCTAGAATACGGAGTTACAGTGTGAACATAGTCGGAGTCGAAGTTTCTTGTTCTTCCTCTTGTGTAAGTTATACCCGCTTCGATGTCGTCTCATATGATCGTTGCGAACATATATGCCCAAGAGGTATCAATGTGAGTTGATAAAACACAGAGATAGAGTTTGCAGACTAATGTTGTCGAAGTATCTCCACTTGCCTATTGTTCTCGTTATATGTCCTTTGAAGTCATCTTATATGGTCAGTGCGATCATATCTGCTATAGCTCTGGGCATGTCAGATGCTAGAATGCAGAGGTACAGTGTAAACATAAACGAAGTCAAAGTTTCATGTTCTACCTGTTATGTGCGTTATCCTCGCTTCGATGTCGTCTTATAGGATCGTTGCGAAATGATATGCTCCAAAGGTATCCATGTGAGATGATGAAATACAGAGATACAGTGTGCAGACTAATGTTGTCAAAATATCCCCACTTGCCTAATGTTCTCGTAATATGTCCTTCGAAGTCGTCTTATATGGTCAGTGCGATCGTATCTGCTATAGCTCTGGGCATGTCAGATGCTAGAATGCAGAGATACAGTGTAAACATAGTCGAAGTCAAAGTTTCATGTTCTACCTGTTATGTGCGTTATCCTCGCTTCGATGTCGTCTTATAGGATCGTTGCGAACTGATATGCTCCAAAGGTATCCATGTGAGATGATGAAATACAGAGATACAGTGTGCAGACTAATGATGTCGAAGTATCCTCACTTGCCTAATGTTCTCGTAATATGTCCTTCGAAGTCGTCTTATATGGTCAGTGCGATCGTATCTGCTATAGCTCTAGGCATGTCAGATGCTAGAATGCAGAGGTACAGTGTAAACATAGTCGGAGTCGAAGTTTCTTGTTCTGCCTGTTGTGTGCGTTGAACCTGCTTCGATGTCGTCTCATATGATCGTTGCGAACTGATATGATCCAAAGGTATCCATGTAAGATGATAGGATACAGAGATACAGTGTGCGGACTGATGTTGTCGAAGTATCTTCACTTGCCTATTGTTGTCGTTATATGTCCTTCGAAGCCGTATTATATGGTCAGTGCGATCGTATCTGCAATTATTGTAGGCATGTCAGATGCTAGAATGCGAAGTTACGGTGTGAACATAGTCGGAGACGAAGTTTCTTGTTCTCCCTGTTGTGAGCGTTATTTTGAATCAGGAAACACTAGACAATGTCTACCTATAAGATGTTCAACCGACTTATTATCAAGATTGATAAATTCGAAGTTTTGGCGAACACGCCGGTTTATCGACTCTTGATTGTTAGAATCGAAGTTTTTAATAGATATGAAAAAGTATAGTACTCCACTCGCATATAATAAGCTGTCATATATACTTCTTGAATGGGCATGTAAGATGCTAGAATGCAAAGTAACAAAGTAAACATAGTCGAAGTTTCTCGTTCTGCCTGTTGTGATCGTTATACCCGCTTCGATGTCGTCTCATATGATGGTTGCGAACTTATATGCTCCAGAGGTATCTATGTGAGATGATAGAATACAGAGATACACTGTGCAGACTGATGTTGTCGAAGTATCTTCACTGGCCTATTGTTCTCGTTATAAGTCCTTCAAAGTCGTCTCATATGGTCAGTGCGATCGTCAGATTCTAGAATGCAAAGTAACAGAGTCAACATGGTCGAAGTCAAGGTTTCTTGTTCTGCCTGTTGTGTGCGTTATACCCGATTCGATGTCAACTCATATGATCGTTGCGAACTACCATGCTCCAAAGGTATCCATGTGAGTTGATACAATACAGAGATACAGTGTGCAGACTGATGTTGTCGAAGTATCCTCACTTGCCTTCAAATGTCGTTATATGTCCTTCACAGTCTTTTTTCATGGTCAGTGCTATCGTATCTGTTCCAACTATAGGCATGTCAGATGCTAGAATTCAGAGCCACAGTGTAAACATAGTCGATGCGAAGTTTCTTGTTCTCCCTGTTGTATTCATTATACCCGTTTTGATGTCGTCTCATATGATCTTTGCGAACGGATATGCTCCAGAGGTATCCATGTGAGATGATAGAATACAGGAATACAGTATGCAGACTGATGTTGTCGAAGTATCTCTACTTGCCTATTGTTCTCGTTATAAGTCCTTCAAAGTCGTCTCATATGGTCAGTGCGATCGTCAGATTCTAGAATGCAAAGTTACAGAGTCAACATGGTCGAAGTCAAGGTTTCTCGTTCTGCCTGTTGTGTGCGTTATACCCGATTCGATGTCAACTCATATGATCGTTGCGAACTACCATGCTCCAAAGGTATCCATGTGAGTTGATACAATACAGAGATACAGTGTGCAGACTGATGTTGTCGAAGTATCCTCACTTGCCTATAACTGTCGTTATATGTCCTTCACAGTCTTTTTTCATGGTCAGTGCGATCGTATCTGTTCCAACTATAGGCATGTTAGATGCTAGAATTCAGAGCCACAGTGTAAACATAGTCGATGCGAAGTTTTTTGTTCTCCCTGTTGTATTCGTTATACCCGTTTTGATGTCGTCTCATATGATCTTTGCGAACTGATATGCTCCAGAGGTATCCATGTGAGATGATAGAATACAGGAATACAGTATGCAGACTGATGTTGTCGAAGTATCTCTACTTGTCTATTGTTCTCGTTATAAGTCCTTCAAAGTCGTCTTATATGGTCAGTGCGATCGTCAGATGCTAGAATGCTTAGTTACAGAGTGAATATAGTCGAAGTCGAAGTTTTTTGTTCTGCCTGTTGTGTGCGTTATACCCGATTCGATGTCAACTCATATGATCGTTGCGAACTACCATGCTCCAAAGGTATCCATGTCGTCGAAGTATCTCCACTTGCCTATTGTTCTCGTTATATGTCCTTCAAAGTCGTCTTTTATGGTCAGTGCGATCGTATCTGCTATAGCTCTTGGCATGTCAGATGCTAGAATGCAGAGGTACAGTGTTAACATAGTCGAAGTCAAAGTTTCATGTTCTGCCTGTTATGATATATAGATAGATAAATATACTTTATTGTCGAAGAAAAATAATTTTTAATTGACAAAGCTTGAAGCACAATATAGTCTGTGGAACTCTTAAAAAAATATGAAAAAAATCAAAATCAAAACATAAATACACAGAATCACACAATTTGGAACAAGTTCACACGTCATGTATAAAATGTAAAATATTGCAATCTAAAATAGAATTGAACATGAAAATTTGCAGTTTGTTAAAAAACAAAATAGTTTTATAATCATTTACAAAATAAAATATTAAAAACACAATTTTACAGAGAAACATTATTTGAACATAAGTTCACAAGTCATTAAATCAGAAACATATTTTATAGTTCAAAATCAGACTCCACATATAGGCCAAATAAAAGACAATATGAAACTTCTAGTCACAACAGAGTTCCATTGTGAAATTCCTCAAGGTTGTAATACGCTTTTATTGCAAGGGCTTCTTTCACAAGATTTCTGAACTTTTTATAGCTATTCTCCTTCCTGATTTCATACGGTATGTGGTTCAACAGCTTTTCACTTTCATATATTGAAGAATATTTTGTCTGGCTCGTTTTTGGAACAGGAAGAGGTATTTTATTTTCTGTTGCTTGTCGGGTTACGTGTTTTGTATGTCTCGGAGTTTCAACCATATTATGTTTTTTGTATATCAGGCAAGCAGTTTCCAGAATGAAAATACAAGTGATAGTTAGAATTTTTTCTCTAATGAATAAAGGTCTACATGGATCACGCACTCCCACCTTGCATAAGTATCTTATCGCTCGCTTCTGCAAAACAAACACTGAATGAAAAAGTTGTTGACTGCAAAATCCCCAAAAAGCAACACCATATCTCAAGTGAGACTCTATCAGAGAATGATATACCATTTTGGTTGTGGATGAACTCAATTCATTTGAAACAATTCGGAGTGCATAACATCCTGATGCCAATTTTTTTGTTAAAGCTGAAATATGCTGGTCAAATTTCAATCTATTATCAATAAAAATTCCCAAGAACTTGGATTGGTTCTTATTCTCAATAAAATGCCCATTCAAGTACACATTGTCGATATTAGAGTTGAAGGTGAGTATGTTCGTTTTTTTGATGTTAAAGCTCAAGTAGTTTGCGTCACACCATTTTTTAAAAACATCCAAGTCCCCAGATATAGTATCTTCCATACGATCAGTATGTTTTCCATGCCAAAGGAGCGTTGTATCATCCGCAAAGATCGTGAAAATGCCTTCAATTGAAAGAGTAACCAGGTCGTTCAGATATATAAGAAAAAGAATCGGGCCCAGAACTGAGCCTTGTGGAACACCCCATAAGATTTCTCTTGTGTGTGATAGTTTTACATTTGATTTCACTACTTGTTTTCTATCACTAATGTGAGACCTAAACCAGTCATTACACACTCCTCTGAAGCCATAGCAGTCCAACTTTTGCAAAAGAAGTTGCGTTTTCCTCGCTTCGATGTCGTCTTATGGGATCGTTGCGAACTGATATGCTCCAAACGTATCCATGTGAGATGATGAAATACAGAGATACAGTGTGCAGACTAATGTTGTCGAAGTATCTCCACTTGCCTATTGTTCTCGTTATATGTCCTTCGAAGTCGTCCTATATGGTCAGTGCGATCGTATCTGCAATTACTGTAGGCATGTCAGATGCTAGAATGCGAAGTTACAGTGTAAACATAGTCGAAGTTTATTGCTCTCCCTGTTGTAAGCGTTATTTTGATTCAGTAAACATTAGACACTGTCTACCTATGAGATGTATTTCCGACTTATTAATAGAGATTGATAAATTCGAAGTTTTGGCGAACACGCCGGTTTACCGACTCTTGATTGTTGGAATCGAAGTTTTTGGTGGATATGAAAAAGGATAGTACTCCACTCACATATGAAGCAGAGTTACAGAGTAAACATAGTCGAAGTCGAAGTTTCTTGTTCTGCCTGTTGTGTGCGTTATACCCGATTCGATGTCAACTCATATGATGGTGTGATGCTAACCTACTCTCTTTCAACATTACCAAGACAAACTTCATATCATACCATTGTGCCCTACCCGATATTCCTTTAGGTAATGAATTGATAGTCAATGTGAGTATGAACAAATTTCTTGGAGTCTACATTGATGATAAACTGAAATTTCATCAGCACGTGAAACAACTGGGAAATAAGCTTGCATCAGGATGTTATGCTCTGCGTGTAGTGGCCAATGAATTGGATACAGCGACAGCTAAGGTTGTTTACCATGCACTAATTGAATCACATATCAGATATGGAATCGCCTTCTGGGGTTCATGTAATCAAGAAAACTTCCATTCAATATTTGTCTTACAAAAACGAGCGATTCGATTTTCATGTAATGTAGGACCAAGAGTGTCATGTAGGATACTTTTCAAACAAAATAATTTACTGACGGATCCATCTTTGTTTATACTTGAGACAGTTTGTTTGATTTTCAAGAATGAAGCCTTATATGAAGTCAATGAGGATATTACTCGCCAAAATGGTAATTTGAAACTTCCCATTCCCTCTACCAACAAAATCAAGAACTCACTAATATATAATGCAGTGAAAATGTTCAATCATATTCCATGGAGCACTAGGAACATTGAAGGGTATAAACGATTTAGATCATCTGTGAAGAATATTCTCCTAGATCTAATTCCTTATAATGTTCAAGAGTTTTTTCAGGCCACTCTTCAATAACTTAACTAAATATGGAAAATCCATAGGCTAGTCTAAATACTAGATATAGTATTTTGAAATTTCTATTTTTGACTGTGTTACCTAATCAGGATCTCATATCATTTTTATTATTTATTATATTCTTTATATTTTTTATCTCTTTTATGTTTACATCTTCAATGAGTTTCAATGTGTTGTTTGTATTGACTTAAATATTAATATGATTGTAAGTTTCTTTTAATTTCACTGTATTTATTTCCTGTAGTCTCTGTACGCATATACATATTTAATGCATGAGTTTTATATATTTCTTCACTTTGTCAATGAGAATTTCATTCTTCCGACAATTAAGTATAATTTTATTTGATTTGATTTGATCGTTGCGAACTACTATGCTCCAAAGATATCCATTTGAGATGATAGAATACAGAGATACAGTGTGCAGACTGATGTTGTCAAAGTATCTTCACTTGCCTATTGTTCTCGTTATATGTTCTTCGAAGTCGTCTTATATGGTCAGTGCGATCGTCAGATGCTGGAATGCGAAGTTACAGAGTAAACATAGTCGGAGTCAAAGATTCTTGCTCTGCCTGTTGTGTGCGTTATACCCGATTCGATGTCAACTCATATGATCGTTGCGAACTACTATGCTCCAAAGGTATCCATTTGAGATGATAGTATAAAGAGATACAGTGTGCAGACTGATGTTGTCAAAGTATCTTCACTTGCCTATTGTTCTCGTTATATGTCCTTCGAAGTCGTCTTATATGGTCAGTGCGATCGTCAGATGCTGGAATGTGAAGTTACAGTGTAAACATAGTCGGAGTCGAAGTTTCTTGTTCTGCCTGTTGTGTGCGTTATACCCGCTTCGATGTCGTCTTATATGATCGTTGCGAACATATATGCTACAGAACTATCTATGTGAGATGATACAATACAGTAATAAAGTGTGCATACTAATGTTGTCGAACAATCTCCACTTGCCTATTGTTCTCGTTATATGTCCTTCGAAGTCGTCTCATTTTCTCAGTGCGATCGTATCTGCTATACCTTCGAACATGTCAGACGCTGGAATGCTAAGTTACAGTGTGAACATAGTCGGAGTCGAAGTTTCTTGTTCTGCTTGTTGTGTGCGTCATGCATGCTTCGATGTCGTCTTATATGATCGTTGCGAACATATATGCTACAGAGGTATCTATGTGAGATGATACAATACAGAGATACAGTGTGCAGACTGATATTGTCGAAGTATCTTCACTTGCCTATTGTTCTCGTTTCATGTTTTCTGAAGTCGTCCTATATGGTCAGTGCGATCGTATCTGCTATAGCTGTAGGCATGTTTGATGCTTGAATGTGGAGTTACAGTGTGAACATAGTTGGAGTCGAAGTTTCTTCTTCTGTGTGCGTTATACCCGTCCTGATGTCGTCTCATATAATCGTTGCGAACTGATATGCTCCAAAGGTATCCATGTGAGATGATAGAATACAGAGATTCAGTGTGCGGAATGATGTTGTCGACGTATCTTCACTTGGCTATTGTTCTCGTTATAAGTCCTTCAAAGTCGTCTTATATGGTCAGTGCGATCGAATCTGCTATAACTGTAGGCATGTAAGATGCTAGAATGCAGAGTTACAGTGTGAACATAGTCGAAGTCAAAGTTTCTTGTTTTGTCTGTTGTGTGCGTTATACACGATTCGATTTCAACTCATGTGATCGTTGCAAACTACAATGCTCCTAAGATCCATGTGAGATGATAGAATACAGGGATGCAATGTGCAGACTGATGTTGTCGAAGTATCTTCACTCGCCTAATGTTCACGTGATATGTCCTTCGAAGTCGTCTCATATGGTCAGTGCGATCGTATCTGCTATAGCTGTAGGCATGTCAGATGCTAGAATGCGGAGTTACAGTGTGAACATAGTCGGAGTCGAAGTTTCTTGTTCTGCCTGTTATCTGTTGCGTTATACCCGCTTCGATGTCGACTTATATGATCGTTGCAAACTGATATGATCCGAAGGTATCCATGTGAGATGATAGAATACAGAGATACAGTGTACGATCTGAAGTTTTCGAAGTATCTTCACTTGCCTATTGTTCTCGTTATGAGTCCTTCAAAGTCGTCTGATATGGTCAGTGCGATCATATATGCTATAACTGTAGGCATGTCAGATGCTAGATTGCGAAGTTACAGTGTAAACATAGTCGAAGTCGAAGTTTTTTGTTCGGAATGTTGTGTACGTAATACCCTCTTCGATGTCGTCTTATATCATCGTTGCGAACATATATGCTTCAGGTATCTATGTGAGATGATAGAATACAGAGATACAGTGTGCAGACGGATGTTGTCGAAGTATCTTCACTTGCCTATTGATCTTGTTATAAGTCGTCTTATATGGTCAGTGCGATCGTATCTGCTATAGCTGTAGGCATGACAGATGCTAGAATGCGAAGGTGTAGTGTAAACATAGTCGAAGTCGAAGTTTCATGTTCTGCCTCTTGTGTGCATTATCCCTGCTTCGATGACGTTTTATAGGATCGTTGCGAACTGATATGCTCCAAAGGTATCCATATGAGATGATAGAATACAGAGATACAGTGTGCAGACTGATGTTGTCGAAGTATCTTCACTTGCCTCATGTTCTCGTGATATGTCCTTCAAAGTCATCATATATGGTCAGTGCGATCGTATCTGCTATATATGTAGGCATGTCAGATGCATGCTAGAATGCGGTGTCACAGTGTAACAGAGTCGGAGTCGAAGTTTCATGTCGTGCCTGTTGTGTGAATTATACCCGCTATGAAGTCGTCTCATATGATCGTTGCGAACTGATATGCTCAAAAGGTATCCATGTGAGATGATAGGAACAGAGATACAGTGTGCGGGTGCGGACTAAAGTTTTCCAAGTATCTTCACTTGCCTATTGTTCTCGTTATATGTCCTTCAAAGTCGTCTCATATGGTCAGTGCGATCGTATCTGCTATAACTGTAGGCATTGCTGATGCTAGAATGCAAAGTTACAGTGTGAACATAGTCGAAGTTGGAGTTTCTTGTTCTGCCTGATGTGTGCGATATACCCGTTTCGATGTCGTCTCATATGATCGATGCGAACTGATATGCTCCAGAGGTATTTATGTGAGATGATAAAATAAAGAGATACAGTGTGAGGACTGATGTTGTCGACGTATCTTCACTTTTTTTTTATCGCTTGGAGCGCACGAAAGGGAATTCCTATAATGTTCAAAGAACATCGTGCGTTCCTAGGGAGGATAGGGACAGGAGGTAGGTATTGGATTTTTTTTTGAACTTTTGGAGATTATATTATGTTGTAGGGAATTCTTCCACAGGCAATGAATTCCAGAGCCTAGCCGTTCTATGGATGAAGGTGTCTTGATAAAGTGCTGTTCGACATCTTTCGAGGTTGACAACGAAAGGATGTGCTGACTGGGCTCGTCTAGTTCGTCTGATTGGTATTGCTAGTGAAGGGATGATAGCAGAGATTCCCGAAGAACATTTCCCGTGGAAGTATCGATGGAAAAGTGAAAGGTCGCCGACCTTTCTACGGTGTTCCAATGATGTCAAAGAGTGACTGAGTGTGGCGTCACCCACCAGGCGAATGGCTCTTCTCTGGATGGAATCTAAGAGCATCAGCGTATGTTTTGGTGCTGAACCCCATATGTGGGAACAGTATTCTAGAACAGGCCGTATCTGCGCTTTGTAGATCATGAGAAGCTGTTGAGGTGTAAAGTAGCTTTTCGCACGGAACAAGAATCTGAGTTTTTGTGAAGCAGCTTTTGCGATGGATCTGACATGATTGTCCCATGAAAGAGTGTTGCTGATGGAAATACCGAGCATAGATATGGTGGGCTTGGTGGGGATGGTGGAGCCAGACATCACAATATCAGGCATACTGAGTTCCGCCTTTCTATGAGTCCTTCAAAGTCGTCTCAGATGGTCATCGCGATCGTATCTGCTATAACTGTGGGCATGTAAGATGCTAGAATGCGGAGTTACAGTGTGAATATAGTCGGAGTCAAAGTTTCTTGTTTTGCCTGTTATCTCTCCTCTGTGTGTTATACACAATTCGATGTCAACTCATATGATCGTTGCGAACCACAATGTTCCAAAGGTATCTATGTGAGATGATAGAATACAGTGATACAGTGTGCAGACTGATGTTCTCGAAGTATCTTCTCTTGCCTATTGTTCTCATTATATGTCTTGCGAAGTCATCTTATATGGTCAGTGCGATCGTATCTGCTATAGCTGTAGGCATATCAGACGCTAGAATGCGGAGTTACAGTGTAAACATAGTCTGAGTCGGAGTTTTTTGTTCTGCCTGTTGTGTGCATTATACCCGCTTCGATGTCGTCTCATATGATCGTTGCGAACATATATGCCCCAGAGGTATCCATGTGAGATGGAAGAATACAGAGATACAGTGTGCAGACTGATGTTGTCGAAGTATCTCCACTTGCCTATTGTTATCGTTATATGTCCTTCGAAGTCGTCTTATATGGTCAGTGCGATCATATCCGCTATACCTGTAGGCATGTCGGATGCTAGAATGCAGAGGTACAGTGTAAACATGGTCAAAGTCGAAGTTTCTTGTTCTGCCTATTGTGTGCGTCATCCCCGCTTCGATATCGTCTCATAGGATCGTTGCGAAATAATATGCTTCGAAGGTATCCATGTGGGATAATAGGATACAGAGATACAGTGTGCAGACGGATGTTAACGATGTATCTTCACTTGCCTAATGTTCTCGTAAAATGTAATTCATAGTCGTCTTATATGGTCAGTGCGGTCGTATCTGCTATAGCTGTAGGCATGTCAGATGCTAGAATGCGGAGTTACAGTGTAAACATAGTCGGAGTCGAAGTTTCTTGTTCTGCCTGTTGTGTGCGATGAACCCGCTTCGATGTCGTCTCATATGATCGTTGCGAACTGATATGCTCCAAAGGTATCCATGTAAGATGATAGAATACAGAGATACAGTGTGCGGACTGAAGTTTTCGAAGTATCTTCACTTGCTTTTTGTTCTCATGATGAGTCCTTCGAAGTCGTCTTATATGGTTAGTGCTATCGTATTTGCTATAACTGTAGGCATGTCAGATGCTAGAATGCAAAGTAACAGTGTGAACATAGTCGGAGTCGAAGTTTCTTGTTCTGCCTGTTGTGTGCGTCATATCTGCTTCGATGTCGTCTTATATAATAGTTGCGAACTCATATTCTCCAAAGATATCCATGTGAGATGATAGAATACAGAGATGCGGTGTGCGGACTGATGTCGAAGTATCTTCACCTGCCTATTGTTCTCGTTATATGTCCTTCGAAGCCGTATTATATGGTCAATGCGATCGTATCTGCAATTATTGTAGGCATGTCAGATACTAGAATGCGAAGTTACGGTGTGAACATAGTCGAAGTCGAAATTTATGTTCTCCCTGTTGTGAGCGTTATTTTGAATCAGGAAACACTAGACAATGTCTACCTATGAGATGTTTAACCGACTTATTATCAAGATTGATAAATTCGAAGTTTTGGCGAACACGCCGGTTTACCGACTCTTGATTGTTGTAATAAAAGTTTTTAATAGATATGAAAAAGTATAGTACTCCACTCGCATATAATGAGCTGTCATAAATACTCCTTGAATGGGCATTTAAGATGCTAGAATGCAAAGTTACAAAGTAAACATAGTCGAAGTCGAAGTTTCTGGTTCTGCCTGTTGTGATCGTTATACCCGCTTCGATGTCGTCTCATATGATCGTTGCGAACTTATATGCTCCAGAGGTATCTATCTGAGATGATAGAATACAGAGATACAGTGTGCAGACTGATGTTGTCGAAGTATCATCACTTGCCTATTGTTCTCGTTATAAGTCCTTCGAAGTCGTCTCATATGGTCAGTGCGATCGTCAGATCCTTGAATGCAGAGTTACAGAGTCAACATGGTCGAAGTCAAGGTTTTTTGTTCTGCCTGTTGTGTGCGTTTTACCCGATTCGATGTCAACTCATATGATCGTTGCTAACTATCATGCTCCAAAGGTATCCATGTGAGTTGATACAATACAGAGATACAGTGTGCAGACTGATGTTGTCAAAGTATCTTCACTCGCCTATTGTTCTTGTTATATGTCCTTCGAAGTCGTCTTATATGGTCAGTGCGATCGTACCTGTTATTGTTGTGGGCATGTCAGATGCGAGAATGCGGAGTTACAGTGTGAACATAGTCGGAGTCGAATTTCCTTGTTCTGTCTATTGTGTGCGTTATTCCTGCTTCGATGTCGTCTTATATGATCGTTGCGAACATATATGCTTCAGAGGTATCTTTGTGAGATGAAAGAATACAGATATGCTGAAATGCGAAGTTACGGTGTAAACATAGTCGAATCCGAAGTTTCTTGTTCTCCCTGTTGTGAGCGTTATCTCGATTCAAGATACACTAGACAATGTCTTCCTATAAGATGTATAACCGACTTATAATCATGATTGATAAATTCGAAGTTTTGGCGAAAACGCCGGTTTACCGACTCTTGATTGTTGGAATCGAAGTTTTTAGTTGATATGAAAAAGTATAGTACTCCACTCGCATATGATGAGCTGTCATATATACTCAAGATGCTAGAATGCGAAGTTACAAAGTAAAAATGGTCGAAGTCGAAGTTTCCCGTTCTGCCTGTTGTGTGCGTTATACCCGCTTCGATGTCGTCTCATATGATCGTTGCGAACTTATATGCTCCAGAGGTATCTATGTGAGATGATAGAATACAGAGATACAGTGTGCAGACTGATGTTGTCGAAGTATCTTCCCTTGCCTATTGTCCTTGCTATATGTAACAGTGTAAACATATTCGGAGTCGAAGTTTCTTGTTCTGCCTGGTGTGTGTGTGTTACACCGGCTTCGATGTCGTCTTATATGATTGTTGCGAACATATATGCTCCAGAGGTATCTATGTGAGATGATAGAATACATAGATACGGTATGCGGACTGATGTTGTCGAAGTATCTTCACTTGCCTATTCTTCTCGTTATATGTCCTTCGGAGTCGTCCTATATGGTCAGTGCGATCGTATCTGCAATTACTGTAGGCATGTCAGATGCTAGAATGCGAAGTTACAGTTTAAACATAGTCGAAGTCGAAGTTTTCGCTCTCCCTGTTGTAAGCGTTATTTCGATTCAGGAAACACTAGACAATGTCTACCTATAAGATGTATATCCGACTAATTATCAAGATTGATAAATTCGAAGTTTTGACGAACACGCCGGTTTACCGACTCTTGATTGTTGGAATCGAAGTTTTTGGTGGATATGATAAAAGTATAGTACTCCACTCGCATATAATGAGCTGTCATATATACTTCTTGAATGGGCATTTAAGATGCTAGAATGCAAAGTTACAAAGTAAACATAGTCGAAGTCGAAGTTTCTTGTTCTGCCTTTTGTGTGCGTTATACCGGCTTCGATGTCGTCTCATATGATCGTTGCGAACTCATATGCTCCAGAAGTATCTATGTGAGATGATAGAATACAGAGATACAGTGTGCAAACTGATGTTGTCAAAGTATCTTCACTTGCCTATTATTCTTGTTATATGTCCTTCGAAGTCGTCTTATATGGTCAGTGCGATCGTCAGATGCTGGAATGCGAAGTTACAGAGTTAACATAGTCGAAGTTAAAGTTTCTTGTTCTGCCTGTTGTGTGCATCATACCCGATTCGATGTCAACTCATATGTTTGTTGCGAACTACCATGCTTCAGAGGTATCCATGTGAGATGATAGAATACAGAGATACAGTGTGCAGACTGATGTTGTCAAAGTATTTTCACTTGCCTTTTGTTCTCGTTATTTGTCCTTCGGAGTCGTCCTATATAGTCAGTGCGATCGAACCTGCTATAACTGTAAGCATGTCAGATGCTTGAATGCAAAGTTACAGTGTATACATAGTCAAAGTCAAAGTTTCTTTTTCTGCCTAATGTGTGCGTTATACCCGTTTTGATGTCGACTCATATAATCGATGCGAACTGATATGCTCCAGAGGATTTCATGTGAGGTGATAGAATACAGAGAAACAGTGTGCAGACTGATGTTGTCGAAGTATCCTCACTTGCCTATTTATCTCGTTATATGTCCTTCGTAGTCGTCCTATATGGTAAGTGCGATCGTATCCGCAAATATTGTAGGCATGTCAGATGCTAGAATGCAAAGTTACGGTGTAAACATAGTCGGAGTCGAAGTTTTTTGTTCCCCCTGTTGTGAGCGTTATTTTGAATCAGGAAACTCTTTACAATGTCTACCTATAAGATGTATAACCGACTTATTATCAAGATTGATAAATTCGAAGTTTTGGCGAACACGCCGGTTTACCGACTCTTGATTGTTGGAATCGATGTTTTTAGTAGATATGAAAAAGTATAGTACTCCACTCGCATATAATGAGCTGTCATATAAACTCCTTGAATGGGCATTTGAGATGCTAGAATGCAAAGCTACAAAGTAAACATAGTCGAAGTCGAAGTTTCCCGTTCTGCCTGTTGTGTGCGTTATACCCGCTTCGATGTCGTCTCATATGATCGTTGCGAACTTATATGCTCCAGAGGTATCTATATGAGATGATAGAATACAGAGATACAGTGTGCAGACTGATGTTGTCGAAGTATCTTCCCTTGCCTATTGTCCTCGTTATATGTCCTTCGAAGTCGTCTTATATGGTCAGTGCGATCGTATCTGCTATAGCTGCAGGCATGTCAGATGCTAGAATGCAGAGTTACAGTATGAACATAGTCGGAGACGAAGTGTATTGGTCCTCCTGTTGTGTAAGTTATGCCCGCTTCGATGTTGTCTCATATGATCGTTGCGAACATATATGCCCCAGAGGTATCCATGTGAGATGATGGAACACAGAGATACAGTGTGCAGACTGATGTTGTCGAAGTATCTCCACTTGCCCATTGTTCTCGTTATATGTCCTTCAAAGTCGTCTTATATGGTCAGTGCGATCGTATCTGCTATAGCTCTAGGCATGTCAGATGCTAGAATGCAGAGGTACAGTGTAAACATAGTCGAAGTTAAAGTTTCATGTTCTGCCTGTTATGTGCGTTTTCCTCGCTTCGATGTCGTCTTATGGGATTGTTGCGAACTGATATGCTCCAAAGGTATCCATGTGAGATGATGAAATACAGAGATACAGTGTGCAGACTAATGTTGTCGAAGTCGTCTTATATGGTCAGTGCGATCGTATCTGCTATAGCTCTAGGCATGTCAGATGTTAGAATGCAGAGGTACAGTGTAAACATAGTCGAAGTTGAAGTTTCATGTTCTGCCTGTTATGTGCGTTTTCCTCGCTTCGATGTCGTCTCAAGGGATTGTTGCGAACTGATATGCTCCAAAGGTGAGATGATGAAATACAGAGATACAGTGTGCAGACTAATGTTGACGAAGTATCTCCACTTGCCTATTGTTCTCGCTATATGTCCTTCGAAGTCGTCCTATATGGTCAGTGCGATCGTATCTGCAATTACTGAAGGCATGTCAGATGCTAAAATGCGAAGTTACAGTGTGAACATAGTCGAAGTCGATGTTCCTTGCTCTCCTTGTTGTAAGCGTTATTTTGATTCATTAAACATTAGACAATGTCCACCTATAAGATGTTTTTCCGACTTATCGATCGAGATTGATAAATTCGAAGTTTTGGCGAACACGCCGGTTTACCGACTCTTGATTGTTGAAATCGAAGTTTTTGATGGATATGAGAAAGTATAGTACTCCACTCACATCTAAAGCCGGGTTACAGTGTAAACATAGTCGGAGTCGAAGTTTCTTGTTCTGCTTGTTGTGTGCGTCATACATGCTTCGATGTCGTCTTGTATGATCTTTGCTCCAAAGGTATCCATATGAGATGATAGAATATAGAGATACAGTGTGCAGACTGATGTTGTCGAAGTATTTTCACTTGCCTCATGTTCTCGTAATATGTCCTTCAAAGTCGTCTTATATGGTCAGTGCGATCGTATCTGCTATATATGTAGGCATGTCAGATGCATGCTAGAATGCGGAGTTACAGTGTAACAGAGTCGGAGTCGAAGTTTCATGTACTGCCTGTTGTGTGAATTATACCCGCTATGATGTCGTCTCATATGATCGTTGCGAACTGATATGCTCAGAAGGTATCCATGTGAGATGATAGGAACAGAGATACAGTGTGCGGGTGCGGACTGAAGTTTTCCAAGTATCTTCACTTGCCTATTGTTCTCGTTATATGTTCTTCAAAGTCGTCTCATATGGTCAGTGCGATCGTATCTGCTATAACTGTGTGCATGTCTGATGCTAGAATGCGAAGTTACAGTGTAAACATAGTCGAAGTTGAAGTTTCTTGTTCTGCCTGATGTGTGCGATATACCCGTTTCGATATCGTCTCATATGATCGATGAGAACTGATATGCTCCAGAGGTATTTATGTGAGATGATAAAATACAGAGATACGATGTGAGGACTGATGTTGTCGACGTATCTTCACTTGCCTATTGTTCTCGTTAATGTCCTAAGTCGTCTCAGATGGTCATCGCGATCGTATCTGCTATAACTGTGGGCATGTAAGATGCTAGAATGCGGAGTTACAGTGTAAATATAGTTGAAGTCAAAGTTTCTTGTTCTGCCTGTTGTGTGTGTTATACACAATTCGATGTCAACTCATATGATCGTTGCGAACCACAATGTTCGAAAGGTATCTATGTGAGATGATAGAATACAGTGATACAGTGTGCAGACTGATGTTTTCGAAGTATCTTCTTTTGCCTATTGTTCTCGTTATATGTCTTGCGGAGTCGTCTCATATGGTCAGTGCGATCGTATCTGCTATATATAGCTGTAGGCATATCAGACGCTAGAATGCGGAGTCACAGTGTAAACATAGTCTGAGTCGAAGTTTTTTGTTCTGCCTGTTGTGTGCATTATACCCGCTTCGATGTCGTCTCATATGATCGTTGCGAACATATATGCCCCAGAGGTATCCATGTGAGATGATAGAATACAGAGATACAGTGTGCAGACTGATGTTGTCGAAGTATCTCCACTTGCCTATTGTTCTCGTTATATGTCCTTCGAAGTCGTCTTATATGGTCATTGCGATTCTATCTGCTATAGCTGTAGGCATGTCAGATGCTAGAATGCAGAGGTACAGTGTGAACATGGTCGAAGTCGAAGTTTCTTGTTCTGCCTGTTGTGTGCGTCATCCATGCTTCGATATCGTCTCATAGGATCGTTGCGAAATAATATGCTCCAAAGGTATCCATATGGGATGATAGGATACAGAGATACAGTGTGCAGACGGATGTCAACGATGTATGTTCACTTGCCTAATGTTCTCGTAATATGTTATTCATAGTCGTCTTATATGGTCAGTGCGATCGTAAGTGGTGTATCTACCGCGGAGGTGGGCCCAGTCCATCCAGTTCCCGAGCTCTTGTAGACAATAGGGGGGTCTAGTTGTGGTTTTTTGCAGACTTTTCCAGGTGCACAAGTGTCGTCGACAATGACCAGAAGGTGTTGTCACCGGAGATTCACCTTGTCACATGTATTTTCACCTGTCTCACCTGTGTCACCGAATGAATTTGCGATTCACCTTGCCTATTTGTGGTTTGTGCAGACTTTTCCAGGTGCACAAGTGTCATCGACAATGACCAGAAGATGTTGTCACCGAAGATTCACTTTGTCACCTGTCACCTATAGGTACATTCCACCTGTTTCACCTACTTCACTGATTCACAATTATATGTTCCAAATTCTAGTTCCACAGACCTCAATCACCCTATATACATGTTTGAAATATCAATTGGATATCGCAAGCTGACCTAGAGGTCAGGATTATCATGTTTTTATTTGAATGATATGAGACCTTGTTTTTCATATATTTTTTTCTGCAGTTCGATTGAATGTTATTCAAAATTCAGCTGACAAGTTATTTGTGCCATTAACGACCATTTTGGAGAAATGTTGCTGAACTTTCAGTTCCAGGAAAGTATAAAAGCTGTGATTATGTTATACCTCAATATCAGGTATACCTGCTGTGAATTGTTTGTGTTGTGGTAACTTATTGGTGAGTACCTCGTAATATGTTTTATTTCTCGTGTTTTATTGATGGGTATATGCTATCAGAATAGCTATTATCGGTTTGGGTTTATTGAATGAAATCGAAACAGTGGAATATAGGTGTACAATTTATTTATTGATCATGAATTAGGAAGATATGATACTACAATATTTTTATTACATTAGTGAGGGGGTTACACCTTACTAAACGGTCATGTGATATTATACAGTAGGCAGAGGTGTTTGCAGGAATGTTTTGATTTGTTTCAAATTTGAGGCGAATGTCCACACTACCTGTCTCAAGAGATTCGTTTTGTCTACTACAATCTATTACAATTAATGGTGCTATATCATGGAATTTTGATAATGTTAGACACGGTTCACCAGAATTTTTATAGTAATATGACTCTTGAAATCGTGCATACATTTCATATATAACAGAAAACTGATATTTATTGAAATTGAGATTCAAATTGTCATAGGGGTACATTTCAGAGTTCAGGTAAAGTTTCATATTAGTGAGATTACAGTGATCGAATTGACTCATATTTTTTTGAATGTCATTTTTTCTGTTCGTTTGGAAACCGACAATAACAAATCTTGGCTTTTCCATTTGGCTGGATGCTTTGACGTTCCAGGAGTGGCGCATAGTTGACTGTAAAAGAGGATATTCATGATGTTCCCATGACCTGAAGGCTATCTCCAAATCTCTTCCCTTTTCAATATACTTGATTTACCGTAATTTTTCCACATCTGAAACCTGGATATGGTGAATTTTCCATAGAACTTTGGTTAATTCAATTTTCGGTTTCTCTCCTGCCTTGGAGGATATCGTAGGATTAATATCATTGCTACTCCTGATGAGAACAAGTTCTTGCCGAATATTCACCAGAATTTACTTGAAATCCTCACAAAATCCCAATAGATGTTTGAGTGGTAGACAAACGCTGAAGTTCCCCTGAAGATCAACAATTTCTGGATGACCAAGATGATTCCAACCGGCATTTATATATTCATTGCATTCATTATTCGTATAAGAAATGTAGCCCTTCATAGCTGATGTGATTCCAGGATTACGAACTCGATCCACAACGGACCCACCAATTTCATTTCGGATTTCATCAAATAGAAAAGCAATACCATTGTTGATAAAGTTCAGTGTAGCACTCACTTTATCTTCACTGTCAGTAATTCTACCTTCTAGATAAATGTAACTTTGTGATGGTAATGTGTAAATATCCTGCGTTTGAATCGGAACACGTATCTCGAATGACTTATTTAGGCTTGTATTGGCATATGGCGGATGAGAGTGCATTTCGCAATTCGTTATCGCATTGTCCATCATCACATGTTCACCAATATTCAAAATATTGAAACTCATGTTTGTTGTGTTTCACTTTTTCTTCCGCAGGAACACCTCAGGAGAATGAAGATTCTTCTAAGACCAGCGTTGATGTCCAATTTTAGGTTATACCAAAATTAGTAAAAAGTCTTCGTTTTGTTTTTTATAATAATAATTTGAAACCGAGTGAAATGAGGAACTGCTGATTTTCAGGAGTCAACTGTTTGATGTCACCTTTCGGACTGATACTTTTGATTGATGAAGAACGCGTTTCCTGACCCATTGTTGTTGTTGTTGTTGTTGTTGGAATATTATAGCGAAACACCATATTCACTAGATCTCTTTCAAATGCAACCTGACTGTTATGACTTCCTTTTGGAAATTAATTAAGGTTCCAGTTTGATAGACTATTCTGAGAATTATTTCATCAATGTAATTGGAACTGATTGGTAGATAAATGACATTCGACACTTTCTCAACTATTCGAAATCCACTAGGCACTGATGGATAAAACATGTGCAATGTGTGAACGGAAGAATTATTATTATACGAATTCGTTGTCAGATTACATTCAACACACACTGAATTCACCTTGGAAATATTAATTGGAAAATATGATATATGTTTTTTATCAGCTTCCAATTTCCTTTGCCTGAAACCTAACAGAGTTGCTATCGAGTCAGGTTTATCAAAGTGTATGAGTTTGTTGCATGTTATCTCATACCTTAGAGTATTACGATTAGCATTCAATTTGAGCTGAATCTTGGCAGTTTTCTCCTCCTCTTTCACAATAGTATTTGAAATTTGAGCTCTTTTTCCCTCCTTCTCTTTATCTTTCTGATGCAATTCATCCAATTGCATCATAATATTCCGTTCAATGTCTTCAATTTCATAGGAACCTTCAGGAATAATCAATGTGTGTTAGAATCTGTTATTTTTCTCATCTATATTGGAAATAGTGTTGAAGGTCACGAAGTCAATCAGACCTAAGACATGGGTTTTATTATCATCTAAAATGATAGGTGGATGGATTTTAGCTGATAATACAGAATCTCTCGCGGATAAGGTGGAAGTATATGAACACGTCATGATTGTGATAAGGTCATTGAAAGAATTAGATAAAGTTCATATTTTATTGAGAGAGAAATTTCAAACATATCTGACCGCTTGGAGATTATCAGTGGACTGATGCTGGATGGGTTGATGTTCACACACTGGATACTAGCGTTGTCGCTTGAATCTACTATGCATGTCCCTTTGGCGCTGTAGCCGATCTCTATACGCATTTTCATTTTCAGTCCGGAGACATGTATAGCATAACCCATATCCAGTGTAACTGGGGAACAGTTCACCACAACGGGTGCATTGGTATCTTGATGGTCCGTTGATGCCCGGTGGTGTACCTTCTCCATTGCCAGAGGAGCTGCTTATACTATTTTCTTGTATCAAATTATGGTTGTTGTTGGCGTTACTCATGTTTACAGCGTCTGAATTGTAACAAAAGATGAAATATAATTTGATTGAAATACAAACTATGGAAAAATTCTAACCCTAGGGCAATGTATCAGTATGGAGATAATCAACTATCCTTTTATCATCATAGGGATTCAGAGCGACTTTTTTCTGTTCAATTGTATGTACCTCATGTTTTTGAGACCTAATCAGATATTGATTGACTTCGATAAAAGTATTATTGAATAGGGAATTATAATTATCTTCAAAAGTGATAGTTTTCAGTGCAGCTCTTTGAACACCTTTCAATTTTTTTTTGACACCTAAATTGCTCATAGCCTTCTCGATTTCTTGTTCATTAAGGTCTTGTTCTTCCAGCTCCTGTCTTTTTCGTTTCATATCTTGCTGCATTTCACTTTCACTTTTGAAGATTCTGAACGTATACATTTTAGATCTCAACCCAATGAATTCGGACATTATTTGTCCGGAAAGCTCATCTTGCATAACTCCTAGAACTTTTTTATTCCTCAACGGAATACCGTAGATGTTATCATGCTGATAATCAGAAGTGTCAAACCTATCTATGTCGGATTTAATGTGTTCATAAATGTCGTTATCGAAGAATTGATACAATAATGAATCTGTATCGGTGTATAATAATTTTGCATTATTCCCGAATTTGGGTTTTATATAAGAGTAATGGAAATCATGAAGGAATGTATTTGAAATGTCTAACACACTGAATCCAACATAAATAGGTTTATTTAGTTTTACTTTCAACCTTTTCATTTCAATGATAACCATATCCTCATCAAATATAGTACAACTGTGGAAATTAGGTTGCGAGATATAGTAACTAGCTCCATATCTACCTGACCATTCTGTAACTAATTTAACATCTTTATATTTCCTAACATTCTCAATAGTCTTGCCAAAAACAGCGTTATTCATAAGTTTATAAAAATCTTTATCAAACTCATTTTTACACTTCTTTCTCAGTTCATTATTCAAGTGAATCTATTTTTGTAACCAAGACGATTGTTTGAACTGCAATACTTTGTGAATTTTTTCGATTTTCATACCTAAGCTGAGAGCTTGTTTCAAATTTTTATAATGAATGATGTAGTTTTTCTTTTTGTAAAAAGTTGTAAGTAATTTTTTCAATCCGGATTTAGCACATGGTGGTTCCATGTGTCCGGGACAGAGAGGTAAATCTTTGTGACTTTCAAAGAGTTCACGGGGGTAATCAAGATCCACCTCAAGAATATAACCAAGATCATTGTCATCCGGAACATTCATTATATTGCCAATCGAATGAATATCTTCTACCCACTCGAATTCACTTGTGGAGAGAGGTAAGCTCATGGCAGCCCCATATAAATTATTCACATCAAAATACATCAGATATGATGAAGGACTTTGCGGATCATATTCGTTTCCCATATATTTTTTGTTTGCTTTCGCATAACGATGCGAGCACTGCGATACGCCACCTCTGACCCCTTTTTCTATAAACATTATCATATCAATATCTGTTAAGAGTTCCAATTCTACTTGTGTAATTTTGAGCATGCTATCAAAAGCTAATCCAGGTGCTGTATAGTAGTGCAAACTATCGAGTTGATAGGTATTCATACAGGTTGTCCTGAAATTTTCAAATATGTCTGCCAGTAGTAAAATATCAGTTTTCAAATACAATTCAACATATTCTTTTAATGTTTTGATCCCAAACGTACGCCAAACCATGTTCGCATGTTCATAATCCTTTTTTGACACCCCATTACCTGTTAATTTGTTATAAAATTGTTTCTTTTTTGGTAAACTAGTTTCTTCTAATTGTTCCCAAGAGTCTAAATAGTCATAAGGACAAATACCTTTACGTGTGAGCAAACTGAATTCTGCTTCATTATGGCCGTATCGTTCTGTGATCGTTTTTTGATCATTTGTTAAGTATGAGGATAAGGTATCCAAACTCCTAGCCATGAATCTGAAGGAGTCGAGAAATCTCAAATTAATTCTCGTCCCATCGATATATTTAGTGAAAGAAATATATTTTTCTTTGTTCACAGGCAATATAGACACCTTACCCTCGATTTCAGTACTCAAATTTCTTATGAGGAAAAATTACAGGTACCGTATGACTATCTTGATAACCTATATTACAATGATTATGTGCGGCCCCTCTGTATTCGCCTGTGAGGTGTGAATGGTCTCTGATTTTTCGATCGTCAATAGTGAAAGATTTCAAACAAATATGATAGCATGAAGCCTTTTGAAAATTATAGAATTGCTCCTGTGTCATAGGTTTCATCGGTTTCGGATTGCTCAAAATTCCATCGATTTGAAAAGCTAAAGCCTTCAGTTGTTTGACAAACCAGGATATACAATCCCTATCGGTATAATAATCGAATTTACAAAGGGAATTATCATATGAACAAACAAGCATGTAACCAATAGTGAACGGTACATGTTTTTGAGATTTCCTAGTCTTGATCGTGGATTGCCTATCACACTTTTCCAACAGACACTCTAAATCAGCATAAATATCGAATGGAACCTTTTCTTTATTCTTAAAATTCTTGAATTTTAAAATTTTCTCATTCACTTCTGGTAATTCGACTTGAGTGTTATTGATTTTTCTGCATTGAATAGAATGTTTTTCCAGATTCTCACAAGTACTGAAATGATTCAGACAGCGATCACATAACCATTTCTTATGAGATATATCCCCCAGTTGCCGGTGTAATAATTTAGATAGATTTTTTATGTAAGCGAAGTGATAAATTCTGTTTTTGGAATGAACATCTTCCTCTTCCTCATCTCCATTGAGATCATTTTCCTGAGGATGCGGCGGCGATGACACCATAAATAAATTGATTCTTTTTGAGAAATCAGTACTACTCAAGCATAGGGGGAGTATTTCGATATGCTTTCCCCTCTCATTTGTTGTGAAAACATTAATAGAAAGTTCATTCATGATTTCAAATTTTTTAACATTTTTCAATCTCATTGGGAATTCGATGCCATTATATTTCAAAACTTCACTAAAATGAGGATAAGAAGATGTTTTACTCGAATTTTTTTCTGGGCCAACTGGATAGAGAGCACACACAACTGACCATAAAAAGCAATATGAATCATGATTCCTGATATTAATTACACTTTTGGTATTCCTGATAACCTTTGGTAACTCAACATAAGTAGAATTACCAACGTTAATCGGTGAATATTGATTAATGTTCAGTTTTAGTTGTAAAATTTGATACAATGCCCACCCACTATCTTTCTCCTGAAATTCCTCAAGTGCTTTCAATATCCTATCCCTGATATGCTCATCAAACCATGACTTCAAATTGGTGTTATTATCAATGATTTGAGATTTCGTATTGAAATGTTCAATGTCAGTCTCCAAAGTTTTCGGTTTTACAAAATTCCCCAAGAATACGGCGTTCACCTTCAATATGGATTTTCTCAGTTCACCTCGGATTTTGATGGAAAAACTCTTGAAACTCTTTGACAGGAATATTTTTGGGTCTTTTATTTTTTTATTGATAATAGCACCAGTCCTTATTCTATTTTTGAAACATGAATCCAAATCTTTCCAAACCAAATTACGATTTTGATGCTTTGCTTCATCTTTTAATTGATGTAATTTTTCTTTATGATATTTCAGGAGACCTAAACATGATTCAATTTTGGAAAAATTTTCAACACAATTTGCTTTTGTCTTGATACATTTTTGTAATAAACGAATAGTTTTTTGCGCTAATTTGATCAATTTACAATATTCATCTTTTGTTTCAATCACCCCATAAACTTGATCAATTTTCTTTATAACTTTATTAGCCAAATGATCCATTATTTACAACTTACTCTGGCAACAGAAGACGGCTCTAGATGTGAACGTTGGTATGGGTTTTGGTAACTGGATATGTGTGTACGATGAATGAGCAGCGAGTAAACAGCAGAAAATACGCTGATAATGAAAATGTATGAAATTTATAACTTCCCGATATCAGTTTTTGATAAGAGAAAAAATCGCCTCGTGTACGTGACGCACGCAAACAATTTGCACACATCACTTCGCAACTTATCTCGAAAAAAGTCCCCATGAATCCATCATGCGATTTCAACATTTTGCCACAGTCAGCAACATCATATCAAATCAGTCTGAAAAACAAGTTTATCAATGATCGTATGTTTCTTCAACTAATAACAAAGTCTGCAACAAACATGTGTGTCTTTTTTTATTTTTTTTTTCTCTCATATCAACCGATATAAATTTGCAATTTCCATCCATCAAATCACATTTTACGAGTGCATTCTGAAGCAGCAGCAGCAGCAGCAAACAGCAAACCTAAAATGGCAGGTGTACCATCCACTCTCATTATGAACATCACGGACAAGAGGAGCTTCCCAGCTGACATGACTATGGTTGTTTTCACACAACTATTCAAGTGAATATTATTTTTGGTCTCATTCTTCGAATAAATCTCATAGATTCAGCAATACATATTTCATGTCCCCTAATAGTTCCAACCTATTTTTCTACCGTTACATTAACTCCTGCCCCCCAATAGTTAAATTAACTCGCATTTTATTTCCAGATTCGGTGTGAAAGACATAGAGAAGAAGGGTGATGACTGTATTGTCATATATTTGAAATACAGCCCAAAGCTCATCACCCTTCAGAAAAAATTTGGCAACCTCCCTATCAAGTTCACAAGGGCTGTTGCCAAAAATGATCGGGAGTTGGACCTATTGCAAGAGGCGAGTAAGCGGTTCAACTTTGCCCTCGAAGAAGATGTATCTTCAGAGAAGCGGAGAAGAATTGAGGGAGGAGGAACATCTTCTTCTCTCAAAGTGGAAGCCTACTCGCCTCGGGAAGGAGAAGAAGAAGAAGGGCCATCATCCCCATTCGTTGAATCACAGGTGGAGATATTCGAGAGTGATGGGTGATGTGTGTATCAATGATGAGGGGAAAATGTTCTAGGAGCCACAACAACAACAACAAGAACAACAACAACAACAGGAAGAGGAAATTGGCACGATTGAAGTGGAGAGGAGTGATGGTGATGGGCATATAATAGTGGTGTATACTGCAAGTAGTGGAGAGCAAAAATGCAGGGAGTTGAATGGTATTGTAGATTTTTAACCTTCTCATGCCCGAGGTGTGATGAAATGTTTTGTTTTTGTCCAATTCCATTGAAATTACATCAAATATTAGACGACTATGGAATGAAACAAAATTCATTTTGTAGTGAAATCATTGACTGATTCGTTGTTGTTGTTGTATTTTGTTGTAGTTGTTGTTTTTGTTGTTGTTGTTGTTGTTGTTGTTGTTGTTGTTGTTGTTGTTGTTGTTGTTGTTGTTGTTGTTGTTGTTGTTGTTGGAAGTTGGTTGTTTTTGTGAATTTTATATGATAGGAAGCAATAAATAATCGAAATCGTGAATGTTGTTTTTATTTATTCTAACCGATTTATCATCAGAGTTTACAGTGAAGGTACCAGTACCATAAATAATAGACATTTTCTAGAGCACAATAAGAATTATTATATAAATGTTGGTTGCGATGATTTGATCTTAAAAATAACTTCAAGTCCTCAATAGCAGGGCATCCTTGTTCATGTAAATCAATAATATTGTTCATCCTTAGTAGTCTCTCCGACCATATCTTCTTTTCTAACCCCTTCACTAGAATTTCTTCTCCTTCGTAACAGCCAATGCATTTCTTGATGAATTCAGTTATCTGCTCATACCGTATTGTTGTAATAGATGATTCCTTATGACTCCATTCCAATCTATGCAAGTGTTTAGTGGACCATTCCATATGTTTGAGAACAGTTGAATTGTAGTGTGACATGTCAAGTGGTAAAGTGATGAATCGATGTTGCCACACACCATTGTCCACATTCAAAATGGCAATTTTTCTACACAAAAAAATATCATTTCCATACTGGAAACCTTGTACGTCAATTATGAACATTTTTTCAAAATTAGCACACACACACTTAGATATTACTGCTGAAAGTGTCGATTGGAAAGTGATTGAAATTCTGAATCGTGATGAGCTCTTTATATAGTCCTCCGATTGCGCAACATCATGCGATATTATCCTCGTTTATCCAGCTATTATGCTTATCATCGAATCCAAGCCATTTGACGAACACCTGACCCTTTCTTCTCTTCAACACTTTCTCTACGAGATATACGTCTGGATATCTTACTTTTTGCAATTGTTCGTTATAGAACCCTCCAAGAATATCCTTGTTAGAATCATCTTTCAATAAGTATGTAACTGGGTTTGTCAATTGTACTTTTCTTATACGGAAGATCTCAGTAGACCAATTAGGGTAATATTTCTTATCGAAAACTCCGCGAACCTTGGATATACGTACATAATCACCAATATCAAATTTGTGTTTCAAATCTACGAATTTGAGGCAGTTATATGCGGTTTGCAGTAGCATTTTCTCATTTCTTTTCGTAACCTCAGAGGGTTTAATTTTTATAGTCCTGTGTGTTGTGTTGTTATATTTATTGACGATCTTCCTCAATAATTACAGCCATTTATAGTTCCCTTGTAAACTGAATCCTTTCCACATCATATTTTTCAAAGTCCGGTTGACTCGCTCTACAATCGAGGCCTTCTTTTCGCTGAACGTGTTGTAATGGTGCACACCATATTTCTTCATGAGTTTTTGGAATTCTCTATTGAAGAATTCAGTTCCTTGATCTGTTTGTAGATTTTGAGGAGACTGCTCTTTGAAAATAATTTCCATGGCTTTACTCACTTCTGTACTCGATTTATTCCTCAAAGGAATTGCCCAAACGAATTTCGGAAAGCAATTTATCACAACCAATATATATTTGTAACCCTGGTTCTCGCGGGCATATGGTATCATCTCCACCAAATCGGCTTGAAAAAGATCATCGAGGCCTTTGATGATGACTTTACGTCTTTTGAAATTGATTCTTGTTGGTTTGTGGATCTCTTAAACCACTTGTTTTTTAGCGATTGTTGCCATTCTCTCTCTCTCTCTCTCTCTCTCTCTCTCTCTCTCTCTCTCTCTCTCTCTCTCTCTCTCTCTCTCTCTCCCTTTATGCAATGATATGAGCTTCACGCAACTCCTCAACGATAGAGTTAATTTCATTAGTAGGACCGGTGTGCCCTACTGACTTCGAAGCCAACAGTAACCGTAATCTGTCGCAAAGTTCATTTGAATCATCCCATCGAATGTAATCTATCTTATTGTAAGTCACCTCCATTAACATTCCTTTTCCAATGGAGAAAGAACTCGTCATTGGAGCAATAATTTTTCTATACTTGTTGGAGAACATTGAATTTGGGATTGGTATGATTAACAAAACGAAGAGTCAAATTACAGCGCGAGAAATGGCCTACCTTGATTTTCGTTCTTTCCCAAGTTGTGTAGGTTTTCCCAGCTGGTCGGGGTTGCAACCACCAATCTCCTGCTTTCTGGGAAGTGGACTGTATTCCTGGGAGGATCTCACACACTAAATATTCATTGAGAGAGGTTTTGGGTTTTGATTGAGTAGGTATTTTGCCGGGTTTTATATTTTTATACGACACACCGGTACCTTATTGTCCGAGCGTGGAGAGGTACTACTCTTTTTCGGCCGAACACTGGCACACGTTCGGCCACTGCGCAGAATTTGACTCTATGTCGTGGAATATGCGAGAATTGAGATACAAGAAAATTGATATTCTCAATAAACAATCCCCGAGATATCAATATAAGAAATTTTGTAATTATATTATTTTGCATGAAAAGAAAATTAATTTCAACTATGTATACTAAAAAACTTTACTAAACTAAAGTGGTGGAGCGTGAACAATACTTTTGTAGCTTACTACCATCCACTTGCTTATTCGCCTTGTAATATCTCCGATGGGCATTAGTTTTCGTCACTATCTGCTTATAATTATGCTCATCCTCCCTGGTGAAATCATGGGGGTCTTTCTTGAACAATAGCTCGTATAAACCTTGAGTACCTTCATACCTCTTATTCTTGAGAATTACATCGGATCCTTCAATGTGTATTCTAGAATCACCAATCATGAGTTTTTCAGTATTCCTGTCTAATCTTACTCCATACTTATGATCAAACTCTTTGTTGTCCTCATCCTGATACATACTATTGATATATTTTCTGGGTAAAGGATTATATTGCTCTAAATAGTCAGCATACGATTCTTGCGTAATATCCATGAGGCGATCGGCTGAAGGTGTTTCTTGCTGTTCATTTTCTTCATCAGATTTGATATCCTCTAAAATTGATTGCTTCAACTCACTAGGTTCATCATCATCATCATCATCCTCATAGTCATTCTCAGTATAAGGTTCATCATTTTTCAAATCTGCTGGTGTGAGGAGTTGCAAAGATAGACGTCGAGGAATTTAAGGCTTACTCTCCGGCTCTCCAATATTATTCCTAGGTGTCTCATAGTTCAGTGAATTCCTTTAAGGTTTCATCATGAACGGTGATTTGAAGGAATCTAGTTGCTCTGCAGCAGCATTTTTCTGATATGGAATTTGTTGTTGTTGTTGTTGTTGTTGCTGACCAGTACTCTGTAATGTAGTTTCGATACTTTTCAGGTGTTTTGTAATAGCATTGAACATATTCTCATGCACCATCTCTCCATGCCTCAGAATATCCAATTTATCTCTCACCGTTTTACGTTTAGCTATCAATCTCTTTTTGATTTCTTTCTCATTCGACTTCATTTCTTTGTTTGTTTAACAGGTTAGCATGGGAGTATCTGATCTGCTTCGATCTGGTATCGGATCAGCTCTGATCGGGTATCTGATCAGCTCTGATCAACTTCGATCGGGTTACTGATCAGCTCTGATCAGCTCCGATCAGGTATCTGATCAGCTTCGATCGGGTATCTGATCAGCTCTGATCAGCTTCAATCGGGTATCTGATCAGATACCTGATCGGGTATTTGATCAGCTCTAATCAGCTTGGGTTCGAGGTCCTTTGAGTTTATATGAGTATGAAATTATCAATTCCTTTTCGAAAGCGACCTTCATTGATCTTACAATCTTTGAATATTGAAAGAAAACCATATGGATCCTTCCAGCATAACGAACACATAGTTTTGAATTCATCAAATGGGATATCTGACCCCACATGTTCTGCATAAACGTGACGTAAATTCATATCATCCATTTTGAATAAAATTAAGGAGTTACAGTTGTCTCTGATCAGGTGTTTAGGAATTTCAGCGTAGCTCTGATTCAGGTAAAAGGGGTCTACTAGTGCGTGTCCAGACATACTGAAGTATTCACGAATGACTTCTTGGTTGTCACATGCAACATCATCGAATATGAATATCGAATTCGGTTTAGCCTCTGACGGATGCATAATACTATCACTGGCACTGAATGCATAATATCCCATACCCTTTATTGGTTTGATCAATTCCTCTAGATATTTATATTTCGGTTGATATAAAGATTTAGAGTACACATAAATATTCTCAAATTTCAATCCATTCTTATGTTCGAGAAGATTGATCATAACATTGGTTTTACCGCAGTTCGAAGGACTCACAATAATACACCTCATTGTATGTGGAAACAATATTCCATGTTTTTTGAATTCCTCTTCCCCCTCGAATATATTATTTTCAATATTTAGAGTCGTTTTTTGTGGAACAACTTTCATTTCATGAAAAAAAAAATTAATGATCAGTTGCTTTCTGTATTTCACTGAATAAAAACACACACACACAAATGCCACGCTACTATTCAGGTGATGGGCTTCTGAATACTGCCATAAATAAACTACCTTTCGAGTTACATATACCTGGTGGATATAGATTCTGTGGTCCTGGAACAAAATTGGAAAAAAGACTCGCTCGAGGAGATAAGGGTATAAACGGATTAGATGAAGCTTGCAAGGAACATGACATAGCATATTCCAAAGAAAAAGATCATAAGGCAGATAGAATTCTGGCAGACAAGGCAATGGCTCAATTCAGATTGAAGAATAGTTCCTATGGACAGAGATTAGCAGCTTTAGGCGTTGCTGGTGCTATGAAAGCTAAAGTGAAATTGGGGATGGGAATAGGAAATCAAGGACAAAATCGAAAACGGAAACAACAAGCTGTCAACAAATGTCTGGTAGTTTTGAGAAGAACGAAGGTTATTTTAGAATAATCTCTAGGAAATATTGAAAGCAGTATGCGAATCCTAGAGGAAGGAATTCCAACAAATAGAATTGTTAAACAAACTAAACGGATAGGAAAACAGAAAAAGATAAATAGAAAGAAGAAATCACAGAATGATGATAATGAAGAGCGTTGTGAGAAGGAGGACTTGATGGATATCGATATTGCTGACGATTATCCCATGAATAAAAGATGTGCAAACAAGAGGGAATTGGATAACACAGATATCTCAGACACCATTCCTGTTAAGAAGCCTAAAAATGTGCTCGGACATATGATCAACCGTAGACAAGGGGTAACCGCGAAAAGAAGATTGAGAACAATAGATGATAAGGGAGGCACTCAATCAAGTGATATGAGTGAACCGTTAAATATTGCAACAACAACAACGACAACAAATTCTAGAAAGAGAAGTTTGGATACAGAGATAGAAGAAGAAGAAGAAGAAGAAAGCAACGATCACGGAAATAAAAAACTCAAATTCACCTAATTGTATAATTATTATCAATAAGGAAGAGTCAGTATACGAGAGAGTTTCTTACAGTTCAGATGGCTCGAAAGAGTTCCAAAGGAAATACCAAACGTAGGAATAATAATAAGAGGATTATCAAGAAGAAACAAATAAAAAAGGGAGTATGTTTCGCTAAAGCAATCGGACAAATTAAAAAGCACATCATCTCCCAAAAACCCAAGACTGTGGGCGATGCAGTCAAGGTAGCCTTAAGGTCAACGAAAAAACTCAACATCAAACCAACACGTATTGTTGAAATTCCAAAGAGAGGTGGCTTGTTACCCCTGATTCCGATTTTCGCGGGATTGAGTGCTCTTGGAGCAATCACAGGTGGCGCTGCAGGTGTAGCTAAGGCTGTCACTGATGCCAGATCAGCAAAAAATCAATTGGAAGAATCCCAACGGCATAATAAAACAATGGAAGCTATTGCAATGGGGAAAGGAATGTATTTGAGACCATATAAAACTGGTTTGGGACTTTTTTCAAGATGACCATCATAGTATTATCCTAATATCAACAAGATGAAGATGAATAAACGTCGGGAATCTCGTAAGAGGATACCACTCAATTTCCCACTATCCAATTTGGATATTCTGAAGTACGTCAAAGAACTCAACATTCCCCATTTTAGGGGTGTATTTATGAGTAATGATCTTTCCAAGAGAATCAGGAGGAAAGAACGTGGCGTGATAAACTTGGATAACAAAGATGGACCGGGGACGCATTGGACTGCCTACAAAAAAATAGGACCACAAATCGTCTATTTTGATAGCTATGGTAATTTGCGACCACCAGTGGAAACTTTAGATTACTTCAATTCCAATGGACCTTGTCATATTTTATATAATCACACTGTATATCAAACTTTTAATTCTGTGAATTGCGGTCAGTTATGTTTGAAATTTCTCTCTCAATAAAATATAAACTTTATCTCATTCTTTCAATGACCTTATCACAATCATGACGTGTTCATATACTTTCACCTTATCTGCGAGAGATTCTGTATTATCAGCTGAAATCCATCCACCTATCATTTTAGATGATAATAAAACCCATGTCCTAGGTCTGATTGACTTCGTGACCTTCAACACTATTCCCAATATAGATGAGAAAAATAACAGATTCTATGTCGGCAAACACACATTGATTATTCCTGAAGGTTCCTATGAAATTGAAGACATTGAACGGAATATTATGATGCAATTGGATGAATTGCATCAAAAAGATAGAGAAAAGGAGGGAAAAGAAGCTCAAATTTCAAATACTATTGTGAAAGAGGAGGAGAAAACTGCCGAGATTCAGCTCAAATTGAATGCTAATCGTAATACTCTAAGGTATGAGATAACATGCAACAAACTCATACACTTTGATAAACCTGACTCGATAGCAACTCTGTTAGGTTTCAGGCAAAGGAAATTGGAAGCTAATAAAGAACATATATCAGATTTTCCAAATAATATTTCCAAGGTGAATTCAGTGTGTGTTGAATGTAATTTAACAACGAATTCGTATAATAATAATTCTTCCGTTCACACATTGCACATGTTTTATCCATCAGTGCCTAGTGGATTTCGAATAGTTGAGAATGTGTCGAATGTCATTTATCTACCAATCAGTTCCAATGACATTGATGAAATAATTCTCAGAATAGTCGATCAAACTGGAACCTTAATTAATTTCCAAAAGGAAGTCATAACAGTCAGGTTGCATTTGGAAGAGATCTAGTGAATATGGTGTTTCGCTATAATATTCCAACAACAACAACAACAACAATGGGTCAGGAAACGCGTTCTTCATCAATCAAAAGTATCAGTCCGAAAGGTGACATCAAACAGTTAACACCTGGAAATCAGCAGTTCCTCATTTCACTCGGTTTCAAATTATTATTATAAAAAACAAAACGAAGACTTTTTACTAATTTTGGTATAACCTAAAATTGGACATCAACGCTGGTCTTAGAAGAATCTTCATTCTCCTGAGGTGTTCCTGCGGAAGAAAAAGTGAAACACAACAAACATGAGTTTAAATATTTTGAATATTGGTGAACATGTGATGATGGACAATGCGATAACGAATTGCGAAATGCACTCTCATCCGCCATATGCCAATACAAGCCTAAATAAGTCATTCGAGATACGTGTTCCGATTCAAACGCAGGATATTTACACATTACCATCACAAAGTTACATTTATCTAGAAGGTAGAATTACTGACAGTGAAGATAAAGTGAGTGCTACACTGAACTTTATCAACAATGGTATTGCTTTTCTATTTGATGATATCCGATATGAAATTGGTGGGTCCGTTGTGGATCGAGTTCGTAATCCTGGAATCACATCAGCTATGAAGGTCTACATTTCTTATACAAATAATGAATGCAATAGATATATAAATGCTGGTTGGAATCATCTTGGTCATCCGGAAATTGTTGATCTTCAGGGGAACTTTAGCGTTTGTCTACCACTCAAACATCTATTGGGATTTTGTGAGGATTTCAAGAAAATTCTGGTGAATATTCGGCAAGAACTTGTTCTCATCAGGAGTAGCAATGATATTAATCCTACGATATCCTCCAAGGCAGGAGAAAAACCGAAAATTGAATTAACCAAAGTTCTATGGAAAATTCACCATATCCAGGTTTCAGATGTGGAAAAATTACGGTTAATCAAGTATATTGAAAAGGAAAGAGATTTGGAAATAGCCTTCAGGTCATAGGAACATCATGAATATCCTCTTTTACAGTCAACTATGCATCACTCCTGGAACGTCAAAGCATCCAGCCAAATGGAAAAGCCAAGATTTGTTATTGTCGGTTTCCAAACGAACAGAAAAAATGACATTCAAAAAAATATGAGTCAATTCGATCACTGTAATCTCACTAATATGAAACTTTACCTGAACTCTGAAGTGTACCCCTATGACAATTTGAATCTCAATTTCAATAAATATCAGTTTTTTGTTATATATGAAATGTTTGCACGATTTCAAGAGTCATATTACTATAAAAATTCTGGTGAACCGTGTCTAACATTATCAAAATTCCATGATATAGCACCATCAATTGTAATAGATTGTAGTAGACAAAACGAATCTCTTAAGACAGGTAGTATGGACACTCGCCTCGAATTTGAAACAAATCAAAACATTCCTGCAAACACCTCTGCCTACTGTTTAATATTACATGACCGTTCAGTAAGGTATAACCCCCTCACTAATGTAATAAAAATATTGTAGTATCATATCTTCCTAATTCATGATCAATAAATAAATTGTACACCTATATTCCACTGTTTCGATTTCATTCGATAAACCCAAACCGATAATAGCTATTCTGATAGCATATACCCATCAATAAAACACAAGAAATAAAACATATTACGAGGTACTCACCAATAAGTTACCACAACACAAACAATTCACAGCAGGTATACCTGATATTGAGGTATAACATAATCACAGCTTTTATACTTTCCTGGAACTGGAAGTTCAGCAAAATTTCTCCAAAATGGTCCTTAATGGCACAAATAACTTGTCAGCTGAATTTTGAATAACATTCAATCGAACTGCAGAAAAAAATATATGAAAAACAAGGTCTCATATCATTCAAAATAAAAACATGATAATCCTGACCTCTGGGTCAGCTTGCGATATCCAATTGATATTTCAAACATGTATATAGGGTGATTGAGGTCTGTGGAACTAGAATTTGGAACATATAATTGTGAATCAGTAAAGTAGGTGAAACAGGTGAAATGTACCTATAGGTGACCGGTGACAAAGTGAATCTTCGGTGACAACATCTTGTGGTCATTGTCGATGACACTTGTGCACCTGGAAAAGTCTGCACAAACCACAAATAGGCAAGGTGAATCGCAAATTCATTCGGTGACACAGGTGAGACAGGTGAAAATACATGTGACAAGGTGAATCTCCGGTGACAACACCTTCTGGTCATTGTCGACGACACTTGTGCACCTGGAAAAGTCTGCACAAACCACAACTAGACCCTCCTATTGTCTACAAGAGCTCGAGAACTGGATGGACTGGGCCCACCTCCGCGGTAGATACACTACTATCGTATCTGCTATAGCTGTAGGCATGTCAGATGCTAGAATGCGGAGTTACAGTGTAAACATAGTCGGAGTCGAAGTTTCTTGTTCTGCCTGTTGTGTGCGTTGAACCCGCTTCGATGTCGTCTCATATGATCGTTGCGAACAGATATGCTCCAGAGGAATCCATGTAAGATGATGGAATACAGAGATACAGTGTGCGGACTGAAGTTTTCGAAGTATCTTCACTTGCTTTTTGTTCTCATCATGAGTCCTTCAAAGTCATCTTATATGGTCGTTGCTATCGTATTTGCTATTACTTTAGGCATGTCAGATGCTAGAATGCAAAGTTACAGTGTAAACATAGTCGAAGTCGAAGTTTCTTGTTCTGCCTGTTGTGTGCGTTATACCCGCTTCGATGTCGTCTCATATAATAGTTGCGAACTCATATGCTCCAAAGATATCCATGTGAGAGGATAGAATACAGAGATGCGGTGTGCGGACTGATGTCGAAGTATCTTCACCTGCCTATTGTTCTCGTTATATGTCCTTCGAAGCCGTATCATATGGTCAGTGCGATCGTATCTGCAATTATTGTAGGCATGTCAGATGCTAGAATGCGAAGTTACGGTGTGAACATAGTCGTAGTCGGAGTTTCTTGTTCTCCCTGTTGTGAGCGTTATTTTGAATCAGGAAATACTAGACAATGTCTACCTATGAGATGTTTAACCGACTTATTATCAAGATTGATAAATTCGAAGTTTTGGCGAACACGCCGGTTTACCGACTCTTGATTGTTGGAATCGAAGTTTTTAATATTTTCGAAAGAGTATAGTACTCCACTCGCATATAATAAGCTGTCATATATACTTCTTGAATGGGCATTTAAGATGCTAGAATGCAAAGTAAAAAGTAAACATAGTCGAAGTCGAAGTTTCTGGTTCTGACTGTTGTGATCGTCATCCCTGCTTCGATATCGTCTAATAGGATCGTTGCGAAATGATATGCTCCAAAGGTATCCATGTGAGATGATAGAATACAGGAAAACAGTGTGCAGACGGATGTTAACGATGTATCTTCACTTGCCTAATGTTCTCGTAATATGTCATTCATAGTCGTCTTATATAGTCAGTGCGATCGTATCTGCTATAGCTGTAGGCATGACAGATGCTAGAATGCGGAGTTACAGTGTAAACATAGTCGGAGTCGAAGTTTCTTGTTCTGCCTGTTGTGTGCGTTATACCCGCTTCGATGTCGTCTCATATGATCGTTGCGAACTTATATGCTCCAGAAGTATCTATGTGAGATGATAGAATACAGAGATACAGTGTGCAGACTGATGTTGTCAAAGTATCTTCACTTGCCTATTGTTCTCGTTATATGTCCTTCGAAGTCGTCCTATATGGTCAGTGCGATCGTCAGATGATGGAATGCAAAGTTACAGAGTTAACATATTCGGAGTCAAAGTTTCTTGTTCTGCCTGTGTGCGTCATACCCGATTCGATGTCAACTAATATGATTGTTGCGAACTACCATGCTTCAGAGGTATCTATGTGAGATGACAGAATACAGAGATACAGTGGGCAGACTGATGTTGTCAAAGTATTTTCACTTGCCTATTGTTCTTGTTATTTGTCCTTCGGAGTCGTCCTATATAGTCAGTGCGATCGAATCTGCTATACCTGTAAGCATGTCAGATGCTTGAATGCAAAGTTACAGTGTACACATAGTCGAAGTCGAAGTTTCTTTTTCTGCCTAATGTGTGCGTTATACCCGTTTTGATGTCGTCTCATATGATCGATGCGAACTGATATGCTCCTGAGGAATTCATGTGAGGTGATAGAATACAGAAAAACAGTGTGCAGACTGATGCTGTCGAAGTATCCTCACTTGCCTATTTATCTCGTTATTTGTCCTTCGAAGTCGTCCTATATGGTAAGTGCGATCGTATCCGCAAATATTGTAGGCATGTCAGATGCTAGAATACGAAGTTACGGTGCAAACATAGTCGGAGTCGGAGTTTCTTGTTCCCCCTTTTGTGAGCGTTATACCCGCTTCGATGTCGTCTCATATGATCGTCGCGAACTTATATGCTCCAGAGGTATCTATGTGAGATGATAGAATACAGAAATACAGTGTGCAGACTGATGTTGTCGAAGTATCTTCCCTTGCCTATTGTCCTCGTTATATGTCCTTCGAAGTGGTCTTATATGGTCAGTGCGATCGTATCTGCTATAGCTGCAGGCATGTCAGATGCTAGAATGCGGAGTTACAGTGTGAACATAGTCGGAGTCGAAGTTTCTTGTTCTTCCTGTTGTGTGCGTTATACCCGCTTCGATGTCGTCTCATATGATCGTCGCGAACTTATATGCTCCAGAGGTATCTATGTGAGATGATAGAATACAGAAATACAGTGTGCAGACTGATGTTGTCGAAGTATCTTCCCTTGCCTATTGTCCCCGTTATATGTCCTTCGAAGTGGTCTTATATGGTCAGTGCGATCGTATCTGCTATAGCTGCAGGCATGTCAGATGCTAGAATGCGGAGTTACAGTGTGAACATAGTCGGAGTCGAAGTTTCTTGTTCTTCCTGTTGTGTAAGTTATGCCCGCTTCGATGTTGTCTCATATGATCGTTGCGAACATATATGCCCCAGAGTTATCCATGTGAGATGATGGAACACAGAGATACAGTGTGCAGACTGATGTTGTCGAAGTATCCTCACTTGCCTATTTATCTCGTTATATGTCCTTCGAAGTCGTCCTATATGGTAAGTGCGATCGTATCCGCAAATATTGTAGGCATGTCAGATGCTAGAATGCGAAGTTACGGTGCAAACATAGTCGGAGTCGAAGTTCTTTGTTCCTCCTTCTGTGAGCGATATCTTGAATCAGGAAACTCTTCACAATGTCTACCTATAAGATGTATAACCGACTAATTATCAAGATTGATAAATTCGAAGTTTTGGCGAACACGCCGGTTTACCGACTCTTGATTGTTGGAATCGATGTTTTTAGTAGATATGAAGAATATAGTACTCCACTCGCATATAATGAGCTGTCATATATACTCCTTGAATGGGCATTTAAGATGCTAGAATGCAAAGTTACAAAGTAAACATAGTCGAAGTCAAAGTCTTGTTCTGCCTGTTGTGTGCGTTATACCCGATTCAATGTCAACTCATATGATCGTTGCGAACTACTATGCTCCAAAGGTATTCATTTGAGATGATAGAATACAGAGATACAGTGTGCAGACTGATGTTGTCAAAGTATCTTCACTTGCCTATTGTTCTCGTTATATGTCCTTCGAAGTCGTCTTATATGGTCAGTGCGATCGTCAGATGCTGGAATGCGAAGTTACAAAGTAAACATAGTCGAAGTCAAAGTCTTGTTCTGCCTGTTGTGTGCGTTATACCCGATTCAATGTCAACTCATATGATCGTTGCGAACTACTATGCTCCAAAGGTATTCATTTGAGATGATAGAATACAGAGATACAGTGTGCAGACTGATGTTGTCAAAGTATCTCCACTTGCCTATTGTTCTCGTTATATATCCTTCGGAGTCGTCTCATTTGGTCAGTGCGATCGTATCTGCTATAGCTTCAGGCATATCAGATGCTGGAATGCTAAGTTACAGTGTAAACATATTCGAAGTCGAAGTTTCTTGTTCTGCCTGTTGTGTGTGTTACACCGGCTCCGATGTCGTCTTATGTGATCGTTGCGAACATATATGCTCCAGAGGTATCTATGTGAGATGATAGAATACAGAGATACGGTATGCGGACTGATGTTGTCGAAGTACCTTCACTTGCCTATTCTTCCCGTTATATGTCCTTCGAAATCGTCGTATATGGTCAGTGCGATCGGATCTGCAATTACTGTAGGCATGTCAGATGCTAGAATGCAAAGTTACAGTGTAAACATAGTCGAAGTCGAAGTTTGCACTCTCCCCGTTGTGAGCGTTATTTCGATTCAGGAAACACTAGACAATGTCTACCTATAAGATGTATATCCGACTGATTATCAAGATTGATAAATTCGAAGTTTTGGCGAACACGCCGGTTTACCGACTCTTGATTGTTGGAATCGAAGTTTTTGGTGGATATGATGAAAGTATAGTACTCCACTCGCATATAATGAGCTGTCATATATACTTCTTGAATGGGCATTCAAGATGCTAGAATGCAAAGTAACAAAGTAAACATAGTCGAAGTCGAAGTTTCTTGTTCTGCCTGTTGTGTGCGTTATACCCGCTTCGATGTCGTCTCATATGATCGTTGCGAACTTATATGCTCCAGAAGTATCTACGTGGGATGATAGAAAACAGAGATACAGTGTGCAGACTGATGTTGTCAAAGTATCTTCACTTGCCAATTGTTCTTGTTATATGTCCTTCGAAGTCGTCATATATGGTCAGTGCGATCGTCAGATGCTGGAATGCAAAGTTACAGAGTTTACATTGTCGAAGTTTAAGTTTCTTGTTCTGCCTGTTGTGTGCGTCATACCCGTTTCGATGTCAACTCATATGATTGTTGCGAACTACCATGCTTCAGAGGTATCCATGTGAGATGATAGAATACAGTGATACAGTGTGCAGACTGATGTTGTCAGAGTATTTTCACTTGCCTATTGTTCTCGTTATTTGTCCTTCGGAATCGTCCTATATAGTCAGTTCGATCGAATCTGCTGTAACTGTGAGCATGTCAGATGCTTGAATGCAAAGTTACAGTGTATACATAGTCGAAGTCGAAGTTTCTTCTTCTGCCTAATGTGTGCGTTATACCCGTTTTGATGTCGTCTCATATGATCGATGCGAACTGATATGCTCCAGAGGAATTCATGTGAGGTGATGGAATACAGAGAAACAGTGTGCAGACTGATGTTGTCGAAGTATCCTTACTTGCCTATTTATCTCGTTATATGTCCTTCGAAGTCGTCCTATATGGTAAGTGCGATCGTATCCGCAAATTTTGAAGGCATGTCAAATGCTAGGATGCGAAGTTACGGTGAAAACATAGTCGGAGTCGAAGTTTCTTGTTCCCCCTGTTGTGAGCGTTATTTTGAATCAGGAAACTCTTTACAATGTCTACCTATAAGATGTATAACCGACTTATTATCAAAATTGATAAATTCGAAGTCTTGGCGAACACGCCGATTTACCGACTCTTGATTGTTGGAATCGATAATTTTTGTAGATATGAAAAAGTATAGTATCCACTCGCATATAATGAGCTGTCATATATACTCTTCGAATGGGCATTTTAGATGCTAGAATGCAAAGTTACAAAGTGAACATAGTCGAAGTCAAAGTTTCTCGTTCTGCCTGTTGTGTGCGTTATACCCGCTTCGATGTCGTCTCATATGATCGTTGCGAACTTATTTGCTCCAGAGGTATCCATGTGAGATGATAGAATACAGAGATACAGTGTGCAGACTGATGTTGTCGAAGTATCTTCGCTGGCCTATTGTCCTCGTTATATGTCCTCCGAAGTCGTCTTATATGGTCAGTGCGATCGTATCTGCTATAGCTGCAGGCATGTCAGATGCAAGAATGCGGAGTTACAGTGTGAACATAGTCGAAGTCGAAGTTTTCACTCTCCCTGTTGTGAGCGTTATTTCGATTCAGGAAACACTAGACAATGTCTACCTATAAGATGTATATCCGACTGATTATCAAGATTGATAAATTCGAAGTTTTGGCGAACACGCCGGTTTACCGACTCTTGATTGTTGGAATCGAAGTTTTTGGTGGATATGATGAAAGTATAGTACTCCACTCGCATATAATGAGCTGTCATATATACTTCTTGAATGGGCATTCAAGATGCTAGAATGCAAAGTAACAAAGTAAACATAGTCGAAGTCGAAGTTTCTTGTTCTGCCTGTTGTGTGCGTTATACCCGCTTCGATGTCGTCTCATATGATCGTTGCGAACTTATATGCTCCAGAAGTATCTATGTGGGATGATAGAATACAGAGATACAGTGTGCAGACTGATGTTGTCAAAGTATCTTCACTTGCCAATTGTTCTTGTTATATGTCCTTCGAAGTCGTCATATATGGTCAGTGCGATCGTCAGATGCTGGAATGCAAAGTTACAGAGTTTACATTGTCGAAGTTTAAGTTTCTTGTTCTGCCTGTTGTGTGCGTCATACCCGTTTCGATGTCAACTCATATGATTGTTGCGAACTACCATGCTTCAGAGGTATCCATGTGAGATGATAGAATACAGTGATACAGTGTGCAGACTGATGTTGTCAGAGTATTTTCACTTGCCTATTGTTCTCGTTATTTGTCCTTCGGAATCGTCCTATATAGTCAGTTCGATCGAATCTGCTGTAACTGTGAGCATGTCAGATGCTTGAATGCAAAGTTACAGTGTATACATAGTCGAAGTCGAAGTTTCTTCTTCTGCCTAATGTGTGCGTTATACCCGTTTTGATGTCGTCTCATATGATCGATGCGAACTGATATGCTCCAGAGGAATTCATGTGAGGTGATGGAATACAGAGAAACAGTTTGCAGACTGATGTTGTCGAAGTATCCTTACTTGCCTATTTATCTCGTTATATGTCCTTCGAAGTCGTCCTATATGGTAAGTGCGATCGTATCCGCAAATTTTGAAGGCATGTCAAATGCTAGGATGCGAAGTTACGGTGAAAACATAGTCGGAGTCGAAGTTTCTTGTTCCCCCTGTTGTGAGCGTTATTTTGAATCAGGAAACTCTTTACAATGTCTATCTATAAGATGTATAACCGACTTATTATCAAAATTGATAAATTCGAAGTCTTGGCGAACACGCCGATTTACCGACTCTTGATTGTTGGAATCGATGATTTTTGTAGATATGAAAAAGTATAGTATCCACTCGCATATAATGAGCTGTCATATATACTCCTCGAATGGGCATTTTAGATGCTAGAATGCAAAGTTACAAAGTGAACATAGTCGAAGTCAAAGTTTCTCGTTCTGCCTGTTGTGTGCGTTATACCTGCTCCGATGTCGTCTCATATGATCGTTGCGAACTTATTTGCTCCAGAGGTATCCATGTGAGATGATAGAATACAGAGATACAGTGTGCAGACTGATGTTGTCGAAGTATCTTCGCTGGCCTATTGTCCTCGTTATATGTCCTCCGAAGTCGTCTTATATGGTCAGTGCGATCGTATCTGCTATAGCTGCAGGCATGTCAGATGCAAGAATGCGGAGTTACAGTGTGAACATAGTCGGAGTAGAAGTTTCTTGTTCTTCCTGTTGTGTAAGTTATGCCCGCTACGATGTTGTCTCATATGATCGTTGCGAACATATATGCCCCAGAGGTATCCATGTGAGATGATGGAACACAGAGAAACAGTGTGCAGACTGATGTTGTCGAAGTATCTCCACTTGCCTATTGTTCTCGTTATATGTCTTTCAAAGTCGTCTCATATGGTCAGTGCGATCGTATCTGCTATAGCTCTAGGCATGTCAGATGCTAGAATGCAGAAGTACAGTGTGAACATAGTCGAAGTTAAAGTTTCATGTTCTGCCTGTTATGTGCGTTTTCCTCGCTTCGATGTCGTCTCATGGGATTGTTGCGAACTGATATACTCCAAAAGTATCCATGTGAGATGATGAAATACAGAGATACAGTGTGCAGACTAATGTTGTCGAAGTCGTCTTATATGGTTAGTGCGATCGTATCTGCTATAGCTCTAGGCATGTCAGATGCTAGAATGCAGAGGTACAGTGTAAACATAGTCGAAGTTAAAGTTCCATGTTCTGCCTGTTATGTGCGTTTTCCTCGCTTCGATGTCGTCTTATGGGATTGTTGCGAACTGATATGCTCCGAAGGTATCCATGTGAGATGATGAAATACAGAGATACAGTGTGCAGACTAATGTTTTCGAAGTATCTCCACTTGCCTATAGTTCTCGTTATATGTCCTTCGAAGTCGTCCTATATGGTCAGTGCGATCGTATCTGCAATTACTGTGGGCATGTCAGATGCTAGAATGCGAAGTTACAGTGTAAACATAGTCGAAGTCGAAGTTTCTTGCTCTCCCTGTTGTAAGCGTTATTTTGATTCAGTAAACACTAGACAATGTCTACCTATAAGATGTATTTCCCACTTATTAATCGAGATTGATAAATTCGTGGCGAACACGCCGGTTTAACGACTCTTGATTGTTGGAATCGAAGTTTTCGGTGGATATGAAAAAGTATAGTACTCCACTCACATATAATGCAAAGTTACAGAGTAAGCATAGTCGGAGTCGAAGTTCCTTGTTCTGCCTGATGTTTGCGTTATACTCGATTCGATGTAAACTCATATGATCGTTGCGAACTACTATGCTCCAGAGGTATCCATGTGAGATGATAGAATACAGAGATACAGTGTGCAGACTGATGTTGTCAAAGTATCTTCACTTGCCTATTGTTCTCGTTAAATGTTCTTCGAAGTCGTCTTATATGGTCAGTGCGATCGTCAGATGCTGGAATGCGAAGTTACAGTGTAAACATAGTCGAAGTCGAAGATTCTTGCTCTCTCTGTTGTAAGCGTTATTCTGATTCAGTAAACACTAGACAATGTCTACCTATAAGATGTATTTCCCACTTATTAATCGAGATTGATAAATTCGTGGCGAACACGCCGGTTTACCGACTCTTGATTGTTGGAATCGAAGTTTTTGGTGGATATGAAAAAGTATAGTACTCCACTCACAAATAATGCAAAGTTACAGAGTAAGCATAGTCAGAGTCGAAGTTTTTTGTTCTGAATGTTGTGTGCGTTATACTCGATTCGATGTAAACTCATATGATCGTTGCGAACTACTATGCTCCAGAGGTATCCATGTGAGATGATAGAATACAGAGATACAGTGTGCAGACTGATGTTGTCAAAGTATCTTCACTTGCCTATTGTTCTCGTTAAATGTTTTTCGAAGTTGTCTTATATGGTCAGTGCGATCGTCAGATGCTGGAATGCGAAGTTACAGAGTGAACATAGTCGAAGTCAAAGTTTCTTGTTCTGCCTGTTGTGTGCGTTATACCCGATTCAATGTCAACTCATATGATCGTTGCGAACTACTATGCTCCAAAGGTATCCATTAGAGATGATAGAATACAGAGATACAGTGTGCAGACTGATGTTGTCAAAGTATCTTCACTTGCTCATTGTTCTCGTTATATGTCCTTCGAAGTCGTCTTATATGGTCAGTGCGATCGTCAGATGCTGGAATGCGGAGTTACAGAGTAAACATAGTCGGAGTCAGAGTTTCTCCTTTTGCCTGTTGTGTGTTATACCCGATTCGATGTCAACTCATATGATCGTTGCAAACTACAATGCTCCTAAGATCCATGTGAGATGATAGAATACAGGGATGCAGTGTGCAGACCGATGTTGTCGAAGTATCTTCACTTGCCTAATGTTCACGTGATATGTCCTCCGAAGTCGTCTCATATGGTCAGTGCGATCGTATCTGCTATAGCTGTAGGCATGTCAGATGCTAGAATGCGGAGTTACAGTGTAAACATAGTCGGAGTCGAAGTTTCTTGTTCTGCCCTTTGTGTGCGTTATGCCCGCTTCGATGTCGACTTATATGATCGTTGCGAACTGATCGGAAGGTATCCATGTGAGATGATAGAATACAGAGATACAGTGTGCGATCTGAAGTTTTCAAAGTATCTTCACTTGCCTATTGTTCTCGTTATGAGTCCTTCAAAGTCGTCTTATATGGTCAGTGCGATCATATCTGCTATAACTGTAGGCATGTCAGATGCTAGAATGCGAAGTAACAGTGTAAACATAGTCGAAGTCGAAGTTTCTTGTTCTGAATGTTGTGTGCGTGATACCCTCTTCGATGTCGTCTTATATGATCGTTGCGAACATATTTGCTTAAGGTATCTATGTGAGATGATAGAATACAGAGATATAGTGTGCAGACTGATGTTTTCGAAGTATCTTCACTTGCCTCATGTTCTCGTAATATGTCCTTCAAAGTCGTCTTATATGGTCAGAGCGATCGTGTCTGCTATATATGTAGGCATGTCAGATGCTCGAATGCGGAGTTACAGTGTAAACAGAGTCGGAGTCGAAGTTTCATGTTCTGCCTGTTGTGTGAATTATACCCGCATGATGTCGTCTCATATGATCGTTGCGAACTGATATGCTCAGAAGGTATCCATGTGAGATGATAGGAAACAGAGATACAGTGTGCGGGTGCGGACTGAAGTTTTCCAAGCATCTTCACTTGCCTATTGTTCTCGTTATATGTCCTTCGAAGTCGTCCTATATGGTAAGTGCGATCGTATCCGCAAATATTGTAGGCATGTCAGATGCTAGAATGCGAAGTTACGGTGCAAACATAGTCGGAGTCGAAGTTTCTTGTTCCCCTTTTTGTGAGCGTTATCTTGAATCAGGAAACTCTTTACAATGTCTACCTATAAGATGTATAACCGACTCATTATCAAGATTGATAAATTCGAAGTTTTGGCGAACACGCCGGTTTACCGACTCTTGATTGTTGGAATCGATGTTTTCAGTAGATATGAAAAATATAGTACTCCACTCGCATATAATGAGCTGTCATATATACTCCTTGAATGGGCATTCAAGATGCTATAATGCAAAGTTACAAAGTTAACATAGTCGAAGTCGAAGTTTCTCGTTCTGCCTGTTGTGTGCGTTATACCCGCTTCGATGTCGTCTCATATGATCGTTGCGAACTTATATGCTCTAGAGGTATCTATGTGAGATGATAGAATACAGAAATACAGTGTGCAGACTGATGTTGTCGAAGTATCTTCCCTTGCCTATTGTCCTCGTTATATGTCCTTCGAAGTCGTCTTATATGGTCAGTGCGATCGTATCTGCTATAGCTGCAGGCATGTCAGATGCTAGAATGCGGAGTTACAGTGTGAACATAGTCGGAGTCGAAGTTTCTTGTTCTTCCTGTTGTGTAAGTTATGCCTGCTTCGATGTTGTCTCATATGATCGTTGCGAACATATATGCCCCAGAGGTATCCATGTGAGATGATGGAACACAGAGATACAGTGTGCAGACTGATGTTGTCGAAGTATCCTCACTTGCCTATTCATCTCGTTATATGTCCTTCGAAGTCGTCCTATATGGTAAGTGCGATCGTATCCGCAAATATTGTAGGCATGTCAGATGCTGGAATGCGAAGTTACGATGCGCAAACATAGTCGGAGTCGAAGTTTCTTGCTCCCCCTTTTGTGAGCGTTATCTTGAATCAGGAAACTCTTCACAATGTCTACCTATAAGATGTATAACCGACTTATTATCAAGATTGATAAATTCGAAGTTTTGGCGAACACGCCGGTTTACCGACTCTTGATTGTTGGAATCGATGTTTTTAGTAGATATGAAAAATATAGTACTCCACTCGCATATAATGAGCTGTCATATATACTCCTTGAATGGGCAGTTAAGATGAATGCAAAGTTACAAAGTGAACATAGTCGAAGTCAAAGTTTCTTGTTCTGCCTGTTGTGTGCGTTATACCCGATTCAATGTCAACTCATATGATCGTTGCGAACTTCTATGCTCCAAAGGTATCCATTTGAGATGATAGAATACAGAGATACAGTGTGCAGACGGATGTTGTCGAAGTATCTTCACTCGCCTATTGTTCTCGTTATATGTCCTTCGAAGTCGTCTTATATGGTCAGTGCGATCGTCAGATACTGGAATGCGAAGTTACAGAGTAAACATTGTCGGAGTCAGAGTTTTTTCTTCTGCCTGTTGTGTGCGTTATACCCGATTCGAGGTCAACTCATATAATCGTTGCGAACTACTATGCTTCAAAGGTATCCATGTGAGATAATAGAATACAGAGATACAGTGTGCAGACTGATGCTGTCGAACTATCTCCACTAGCCTATTGTTCTCGTTATATGTCCTTCGGAGTCGTCTCATTTGGTCAGTGCGATCGTATCTGCTATAGCTTCAGGCATGTCAGATGCTGGAATGCTAAGTTACAGTGTAAACATATTCGAAGTCGAAGTTTCTTGTTCTGCCTGTTGTGTGTGTTACACCGGCTTCGATGTCGTCTTATGTGATCGTTGCGAACATATATGCTCCAGAGGTATCTATGTGAGATGATAGAATACAGAGATACGGTATGCGGACTGATGTTGTCGAAGTACCTTCACTTGCCTATTCTTCTCGTTATATGTCCTTCGAAGTCGTCGTATATGGTCAGTGCGATCGTATCTGCTATAGCTCTAGGCATGTCAGATGCTAGAATGCAGAGGTACAGTGTGAACATAGTCGAAGTTAAAGTTTTATGTTCTGCCTGTTATGTGCGTTTTCCTCGCTTCGATGTCGTCTCATGGGATTGTTGCGAACTGATATGCTCCAAAGGTATCCATGTGAGATGATGAAATACAGAGATACAGTGTGCATACTAATGTTGTCAAAGTCGTCTTATATGGTCAGTGCGATCGTATCTGCTATAGCTCTAGGCATGTCAGATGCTACAATGCAGAGGTACAGTGTAAACATAGTCGAAGTTAAAGTTCCATGTTCTGCCTGTTATGTGCGTTTTCCTCGCTTCGATGTCGTCTTATGGGATTATTGCGAACTGATATGCTCCAAAGGTATCCATGTGAGATGATGAAATACAGAGATACAGTGTGCAGACTAATGTTTTCGAAGTATCTCCACTTGCCTATAGTTCTCGTTATATGTCCTTCGAAGTCGTCCTATATGGTCAGTGCGATAGTATCTGCAATTACTGTGGGCATGTCAAATGCTAGAATGCGAAGTTACAGTGTAAACATAGTCGAAGTCCAAGTTTCTTGCTCTCCCTGTTGTGAGCGTTATTTTGATTCAGTAAACACTAGACAATGTCTACCTATAAGATGTATTTTCCACTTATTAATGGAGATTGATAAATTCATGGCGAACACGCCAGTTTACCGACTCTTGATTGTTGGAATCGAAGTTTTTGGTGGATATGAAAAAGTATAGTACTCCACTCACATATAATGCAAAGTTACAGAGTAAACATAGTCGGAGTCGAAGTTTCTTATTCTGCCTGATGTGTGCGTTATACTCGATTCGATGTCAACTCATATGATCGTTGCGAACTACTATGCTCCAGAGGTATCCATGTGAGATGAGAGAATACAGAGATACAGTGTGCAGACTGATGTTGTCAAACTATCTTCACTTGTCTATTGTTCTCGTTTAATGTTCTTCGAAGTCGTCTTATGTGGTCAGTGCGATCGTCAGATGCTGGAATGCGAAGTTACAGAGTAAACATAGTGGAAGTCAAAGTTTCTTGTTCTGCCTGTTGTGTGCGTTATACCCGATTCAATGTCAACTCATATGATCGTTGCGAACTACTATGCTCCAAAGGTATCCATTTGAGATGATAGAATACAGAGATACAGTGTGCAGACTGATGTTGTCAAAGTATCTTCACTTGCCTTTTGTTCTCGTTATATGTCCTTCGAAGTCGTCTTATATGGTCAGTGCGATCGTCAGATGCTGGAATGCGAAGTTATAGAGTAAACATAGTCGGATTCAGAGTTTCTTCTTCTGCCTGTTGTGTGCGTTATACCCGATTCGATGTCAACTCATATGATCGTTGCGAACTCCTATGCTCCAAAAGTATCCATTTGAGATGATGGAATACAAAGATACAGTGTGCTGACTGATGTTGTTGAAGTATCTTCACTTGCCTATTTTTCTCGTTATATGTTCTTCGAAGTCGTCTTATATGGTCAGTGCGATCATACCTGCTATTGCTGTAGGCATGTCAGATGCAAAAATGTGAAGTTACAGTGTAAACATAGTCGGAGTCGAAGTTTCTTTTTCTGCCTGTTGTGTGCGTTATACCCGCTTCGATGTCGTCTTATATGATCGTTGCGAACATATATGCTACAGAGGTATCTATGTGAGATGATACAATACAGAGATACAGTGTGCAGACTGATGTTATCAAAGTATCTTCACTTGCCATTTGTTCTCGTTTTATGTTTTCTGAAGTCGTCCTTTATGGTCAGTGCGATCATATCTGCTATAACTGTAGGCATGTTCGATGCTAGAATGTGAAGTTACAGTGTGAACATAGTTGGAGTCGATGTTTCTTGTTCTGTGTGCATTATACTCGTTTTGATGTCGTCTCATATAATCGTTGCGAACTGATATGCTCCAAAGGTATCCATAGATGATAGAATACAGAGATACAGTGTGCGGAATGATGTTGTCGACGTATCTTCACTTGGCTATTGTTCTCGTTATAAGTCCTTCAAAGTCGTCTTATATGGTCAGTGCGATCGTATCTGCTATAACTGTAGGCATGTAAGATGCTAGAATGCAGAGTTACAGTGTAAACATAGTCGAAGTCAAAGTTTCTTGTTCTGCCTGTTATATGTTATATGTCTTGCGAAGTCGTCTTATATGGTCAGTGCGATCGTATCTGCTATAGCTGTAGGCATATCAGACGCTAGAATGCGGACTTACAGTGTTAACATAGTCGGAGTCGAAGTTTCTTGTTCTGCCTGTTTCTGTGCATTAAACCCGCTTCGATGTCGTCTCATATAATCGTTGCGAACATATATGCCCCAGAGTTATCCATGTGAGATGATAGAATACAGAGATACAGTGTGCAGACTGATGTTGTCGAAGTATATCCACTTGCCTATTGTTCTCGTTATATGTCCTTCGAAGTCGTCTTATATGGTTAGTGCGATCATATCTGCTATAGCTGTAGGCATGTCAGATGCTAGAATGCAGAGTTACAGTGTAAACATGGTCGAAGTCGAAGTTTCTTGTTCTGCCTGTTGTGTGCGTCATCCCCGCTTCGATATCGTCTCATAGGATCGTTGCGAAATGATATGCTCCAATGGTATCCATGTGAGATGATAGGATACAGAGAAACAGTGTGCAGACGGATGTTAGCGATGTATCTTCACTTGCCTAATGTTCTCGTAATATGTCATTCATAGTCGTCTTATATAGTCAGTGCGATCGTATCTGCTATAGCTGTAGGCATGTCAGATGCTAGAATGCGGAGTTACAGTGCAAACATAGTCGGAGTCGAAGTTTCTTGTTCTGCCTGTTGTGTGCGTTATACCCGCTTCGATGTCGTCTCATATGATCGTTGCGAACTGATATGCTTCAAAGGTATCCATGTGAGATGATAGAATACAGAGATACGGTATGCGGACTGATGTTGTCGAAGTATCTTCACTTGCCTATTCTTCAAGTTATATGTCCTTCGAAATCGTCCTATATGGTCAGTGCGATCGTATCTGCAATTACTGTAGGCATGTCAGATGCTAGAATGCGAAGTTACAGTGTAAACATAGTCGAAGTCGAAGTTTTTGCTCTCCCTGTTGTAAGCGTTTTTTTGATTCAGGAAACACTAGACAATGTCTACCTATAAGATGTATATCCGACTAATCATCAAGATTGATAAATTCGAGGTTTTGGCGAACACGCCGGTTTACCCACTCTTGATTGTTGAAATCGAAGTTTTTGGTGGATATGATGAAAGTATAGAACTCCACTCGCATATAATGAGCTGTCATATATACTTCTTGAATTGGCATTTAAGATGCTAGAATGCAAAGTTACAAAGTAAACATAGTCGAAGTCGAAGTTTTTTGTTCTGCCTGTTGTGTGCGTTAAACCCGCTTCGATGTCGTCTCATATGATCGTTGCGAACTTATATGCTCCAGAGGTATCTATGTGAGATGATAGAATACAGAGATACAGTGTGCAGACTGATGTTGTCAAAGTATCTTCACTTGCCTATTGTTCTCGTTATTTGTCCTTCGAAGTCGTCCTATATGGTCAGTGCGATCGTCAGATGCTGGAATGCAAAGTTACAGTGTACACATAGTCGAAGTCTAAGTTTCTTTTTCTGCCTAATGTGTGCGTTATACCCGTTCCGATGTCGTCTCATATGATCGATGCGAACTGATATGCTCCAGATGAATTCATGTGAGGTGATAGAATACAGAGAAACAGTGTGCAGACTGATGTTGTCGAAGTATCCTCACTTGCCTATTCATCTCGTTATATGTCCTTCGAAGTCGTTCTATATGGTAAGTGCGATCGTATCCGCAAATATTGTAGGCATTTCAGATGCTAGAATGCGAAGTTACGGTGCAAACATAGTCGGAGTCGAAGATTATTGTTCCCCCTTTTGTGAGCGTTATTTTGAATCAGGAAACTCTTTTCAATGGCTACCTATAAGATGTATAACCGACTTATTATCAAGATTGATAAATTCGAAGTTCTGGCGAACACGCCGGTTCACTGACTCTTGATTGTTGGAATCGATGTTTTTAGTAGATATGAAAAATATAGTACTCCAATCGCATATAATGAGCTGTCATATATACTCCTTGAATGGGCATTTAAGATGCTAGAATGCAAAGTTACAAAGTAAACATAGTCAAAGTCGAAGTTTCTCGTTCTGCCTGTTGTGTGCGTTATACCCGCTTCGATGTCGTCTCATATGATCGTTGCGAAATTATATGCCCCAGAGGTATCCATGTAAGATGATGGAACACAGAGATACAGTGTGCAGACTGATGTGGTCGAAGTATCTCCACTTGCCTATTGTTCTCGTTATATGTCCTTCAGAGTCGTCTTATATGGTCAATGCGATCGTATCTGCTATAGCTCTAGGCATGTCAGATGCTAGAATGCAGAGGTACAGTGTGAACATAGTCGAAGTTCAAATTTCATGTTCTGCCTGTTATGTGCGTTTTCCTCGCTTCGATGTCGTCTTATGGGATTGTTGCAGACTGATATGCTCCAAAGGTATCCATGTGAGATGATGAAATACAGAGATACAGTGTGCAGACTAATGTTGTCGAAGTATCTCCACTTGCCTATTGTTCTCGTTATATGTCCTTCGAAGTCGTCCTATATGGTCAGTGCGATCGAATCTGCAATGACTGTAGGCATGTCAGATGCTAGAATGCGAAGTTACAGTGTAAACATAGTCGAAGTCGAAGTTTCTTGCTCTCCCTGTTGTAAGCGTTAATTTTATTCAGTGAACACTAGACAATGTCTACCTATAAGATGTATTTCCGACTTATTAATAGAGATTGATAAATTCGAAGTTTTGGCGAACACGCCGGTTCACCGACTCTTGATTGTTGGAATCGAAGTTTTTGGTGGATATGAAAAAGTATAGTACTCCACTCACATATAATGCAAAGTAACAGAGTAAACATAGTCGAAGTTTCTTGTTCTGCCTGTTGTGTGCGTTATACCCGATTCGATGTCAACTCATATGATCGTTGCGAACATATATGCCCCAGAGGTATCCATATGAGATGATAGAATACAGAGATACAGTGTGCAGACTGATGTTGTCGAAGTATCTCCACTTGCCTATTGTTCTCGTTATATGTCCTTCGAAGTCGTCTTATTTGGTCAGTGCGATCATATCTGCTATAGCTGTAGGCATGTCAGATGCTAGAATGCAGAGGTACAGTGTAAACATGGTCGAAGTCGAAGTATCTTGTTCTGCCTGTTGTGTGCGTCATCCCCGCTTCGATATCGTCTCATAGGATCTTTGCGAAATGTTATGCTCCAAAAGTATCCACGTGGGATGATAGGATACAGAGATACAGTGTGCAGACGGATGTTAACGATGTATCTTCACTTGCCTAATGTTCTCGTAATATGTCATTCATAGTCGTCTTATATGGTCAGTGCGATCGTATGTGCTATAGCTGTAGACATGTCAGATGCTAGAATGCGGAGTTACAGTGTAAACATAGTCGGAGTCGAAATTTCTTGTTCTGCCTGTTGTGTGCGTTATACCCGCATCGATGTCGTCTCATATGATCGTTGCGAACTGATATGCTCCAAAGGTATCCATGTGAGATGATAGAATACAGATATACAGTGTGCAGACTGAAGTTTTCGAAGTATCTTCACTTGCTTATTGTTCTCGTTATGAGTCCTTCGAAGTCGTCTCATATGCTCAGTGCGATCGTATCTGCTATAACTGTAGGCATGTCAGATGCTAGAAAGCAGAATTATAGTGTGAACAGAGTCGGAGTCGGAGTTATTTGTTCTGCCTGTTGTGTGCGTTAAACACTCTTCGATGTCGTCTCATATGATCGTCGCAAACATTTATGCTCCATAGGTATCTATGTGATATGATAGAATACAGAGATACAGTGTACAGATTGATGTTGTCGAAGTATCTCCACTTGCCTATTGTTCTCGTTTTATGTCCTTCGGAGACGTCCTATATGGTTAGTGCGATCGTATCTGCTATAACTGTAGGCATTCCAGATGCTAGAACGCAAAGTAACGGTGTGAACATAGTCGAAGTCGAAGTTTCTTGTTCTGCCTGTTGTGTGCGTTAAACCAGCTTCGATGTCGTCTTATATCATCGTTGCGAACGTATATGCTCCAGAAGTATCTATGTGAGATGATATAATACAGAGATACAGTGTGCAGACTGATGTTGTCGGAGGATCTTTACTTGCCTATTGTTCTCGTTATATGTTCTTCGAAGTCGTCTGATATGGTCATTGCGATCCTATCTGCTATAACTGTGGGCATGTCAGATGCTAGAACGCAAAGTTACAGTGTGAACATAGTCAAAGTCGAAGTTTATTGTCCTGCCTGTTGTGTGCGATATACCTGATTCGATGTCATCTCATATGATCGTTGCGAAATGATATGCTCCAAAAGTATCCATGTGGGATGATAGGATACAGAGATACAGTGTGCAGACGGTTGTTGTCGATGTATCTTCACTTGCCTAATATTCTCGTTATATGTCCTTTGGAGTCGTCTTATATGGTCAGTGCGATCGTATCTGCATGTCAGATGCTAGAATGCGGAGTTAAAGTGCAAACATAGTCGGAGTCGAAGTTTCTTGTTCTGCCTGTTGTGTGCGTTATACCCGCTTCGATGTCGTCTCATATGATCGTTGCGAACTGTTATGCTTCGAAGGTATCCATGTGAGATGATAGAATACAGATATACAGTGTGCAGACTGGAGTTTTCGAAGTATCTTCACTTGCCTATTGTTCTCGTTATAAGTCCATCAAACTCCTTCAAAGTCATCTTTGGTCAGTCGTCTATGGTCAGTGCGATCGTATCTGCTATAACTGTTGGCATGTCAGATGCTAGAATGCAAAAGTAGAGTGTAAACATAGTCGAAGTCGAAGTTTCTTGTTCTGCCTGTTGTGTACGTTATTCGCGCTTCGATGTCGTCTCATAGGTTCGATGCGAACTGATATGCTTCAAAGATATCCATGTGATATAATAGAATACAGAGATACAGTGTGCAGACTGATGTTTTCGAAGTGAGTGACAAGTGTATGTTTTTCGCCCGAAATTCGATAGAAATCAAGACGATCAACGGTGATGTCTTTCTACATTGTAACTCAAAATTGCCTCTTTTTGAGTCCCGATATTCAAATTTTCTCAAATATCTCGAGAACGGCACAAAACATCGAGAATATAAATCGAAAAAAAACTTCAACACCCCTGTCGACTCTCGCAAAGGCCTACCACATGGAGAAGGTCCGAAAAACAAAAAAATTAGAACGACGTCATGACGCGAAATAATTCGAAGTTCATCGAATGAAAAAAAGGTGAGTGACAATTGTATGTTTCCTGCCCAAAATTCGATAGAAATCAAGAAGATCAACGAAAAATTCTTTATGAATTGTTACTCAAAATTGCCTCTTTTCTGGAAAAAAAATTGGAAAAGTAATATTTTTGATGAGATTTTTCCAAGTCCCGATATTCATATTTCCTCAAATATCTCGAGAATGGCACAAGATATCAAAAATCCGAATCGAAAAATACACCAACACTCCTGTAGACTCTCGCAACGACCTACCACATGGAGAAAGTCCGAACATTATATCACGAAAAACAAAAAAAATTGTACGACGTTATGACGCGAAATAATTCCAAGTTCATTAAAAAAAGAAGTGAGTGACAATTGTATGTTTTTTGCCCAAAATTCGATAGAAATCAGGACGATCAACGAAAAATTCCCTATACATTGTTACTCAGAATTGCCTCTCTACTGAAAAAAAAAATAGGAGAAGTAATATTTTTGATGAGATTTTTTCAAGTCCCGATATTCATATTTTCTCGAATATTTCGGGAACGGCACAAAACATCGAGAAAATAAATCGAAAAATACTCCAACACCCCTGTCGACTTTCGCAAAGGCTCACCACATGGAGAAAGTCCGAATACCGTATCACGAAAATCAAAAAATTCAGTATGACGTCATGACGCCAAATAATTCTGAGTTCATTGAAAGAACGAAGTGAGTGACAAGTGAATGTTTTTTGACCAAAATTCGATAAAAATCAAGACGACCAACAGAAAAGTCTTCATAAATTGTTCCCGATATTCATATTTTCCCAAATATCTCGAGGACGGTACGAAATATCAAAAATCCAAATCGAAATATAACCCAACACCATTGTCGACTTTCGCATAGGCCTACCACATGAGGAAAGTCCGAACACCGTATCACGGAAAACAAAAAAAATAGTACGACGTTATGACGCGAGTTAATTGAAAAAAAAAGTGAGTGACAAGTGTATGTTTTTCGCCCAAAATTCGATAGAAATCAAGACGACCAACGATAAAGTCTCTATACATTGGTACTCAAAATTGCCTCTTAACTAGATAAAAAAAAATTGAAACAGTATTATTTCTGATAAATTTTGAAAAAATAACGAAAAACTGAATCGAAAAATACACCAATACTCCTGTCGACTTCCGCAACGAATCTAAAATTGAAAAAAAAAGGTGAGTGACAATTATTGTATGTTTTTTGCCCAAAACTCGATAGAAATCAAGACGATCAACAAAAATTTCCCTATACATTGTAACTCAAAATTGCTTCTTTCCTGGAGAAAAAATTGGAAAAGTAATATTTTTGATGAGATTTGGCACAAAACATCGAGAATATGAATTGAGAAAAACTCCAACACCCTTGTCGACTTTCGCAAAGGCCTACCTCATGGAGAGAGTCCGAACACCGTATCACGAAAAACAAAAAAATTAGTACGACGTCATGACGCGAAATACTTCAAGGTTCATTGAATAAAGAAAGGTGAGTGACAAGTGTATGTTTTTTGCCCAAAATTTGATAGAAATCAAGACGACCAACGAAAAAGTCATCATGAATTGTTACTCAGAATTGCCACTTTACTGGAATAGAAAAATTGGAAAAGTATTATTCCTGATGAATTTTTTTCGAGTCCCGATATCCATATTTTCTCTAATATCTCGAGAACGGCACAAAATATCGAAAATCTTAATCGAAAAATACACCAACACTCCTGTCGACTTCCACAACGACCTACCACATGGAGAAAGTCCGAACATTATATCACGAAAAACAAAAATATTTGTACGACGTTATGACGCGGAATAATTCTAAGGCCATTGAACAGAAGAGGTGGGTGACAATTGTATGTTTTTTGCCCAAAATTCGATTGAAATCAAGACGATCAACGAAATATTCTCTATACATCGTTAATCAAAATTGCCTCTTTACTGAAAAAAAAAATTGGAGAAGTAATATTTCTGATGAGATTTTTTCAAGAGAGTCCGAACATTGTATCACGAGAAACACAAAAATTAGTACGACGTCATGAGGCGAAATAAATCTAAGTTCATTGAATAAGAAAATGTGGGTGACAAGTGTATGTTTTTCGCCCAAAATCGATAGACATCAAGACGACCAACGACAAAGTCTTTATAAATTGTTACTCAAAATTGCCTCCCTACTGAAAAAAAGATCGGAAAAGTATTACTTTTGATGAAATTTTTCAAAGTCCTGATATTCATATTTTCTCAAATATCTAGAGAACGGCACAAAATATCGAAAATCTGAATCGAAAAATACCCCAACACTCTTAACCCTTTCGCGACGGGAAACGCATATATGCGTATTTCACTGAAGCATCTGATACACGGGAGCCGCATATTTTCAATCGACCGGAGAAGTGTTCTAACGACGGGAACCGCGCGCTATCGTCTCATCCCTTTCATTTGCATCGTCTTTAGATGGTTTTGGTCGGGGATTCTCGTACACTTCTGACGTTGTCATGATCAGATAACAACACATGTTACAACGACGGGAAGAGGGTGGAAGCGGCCTCCGTCCACTAGGCATTCTGTATTGTGTTCACTGTTGACTGATAGGCTTGTTCGCGTTCAAAATATATTAAATTATAAATCAAATTGAGTTTTTCTCATTATCTATCATTGCGAAATATTTTCTGAAAATGGGCTCAAACAACGGGACCCGCATAAATGCGAACGCGCTTTCGAACCCCGTTGTGGCGGCTCACGCGCGCCAAACGAACCCCGTCGCGAAAAGGCTAACGACTTCCGCATCGACCTACCACATGGAGAAAGTCTGTCATGACGCGAAATAATTTTAAGTTCATTGAATAAAAAAAGGTGAGTGACAAGTGTATGTTTTTCTCCCAAAATTCAATAAGAATTGAGACGACCAACAAAAAAGTCTCTATACATTTTTACTCAAAATTGCCTTCTCACTGGGAGGATAAAATTAGAGAAGTATTATTCTTGATGAAATCTTCTCAAGTCCCGATATCCATGTTTTTCCTCACATATCTCGAGAACGGCAATAAATATAGAAAATCTAAATCAAAGAATACCCCAACACTTCTGTCGACTTCCGCAAAGGCCTACTACATGGTGGAAGTCCGAACACTGTATCACGAAAAACAGAAAAATTAGTACGACGTCATAACGCAGAATAATTCTAAGTTCATTGAAAAAAATAGTGAGTGACAAGTGTATGTTTTTCGCCCGAAATCCGATAGAAATGAAGACGACCAACGAAAAAGTCTTTATACATTGTTACTCAGAATTGCCTCTTCAGTGGGAGAAAAAATTTGAACAGTATCATTTTTGATGAATTTCCTGTCCCGATATTCATATTCTCTCAAATATCTCGAGGAAGGCAATGCATTCCGAAAATCAAAATCAAAAAATACCCCAACACCCTCGTCGACTTCCGCAACGGCCTACCACATGGAACCTCAATAAACTTAGCAGAACCACTTCAATACTTCGGGTTTGCAATAGTACTATAATTTGTTACTAATTGAGTACTAATTCATTATCATATTCGCAAATTTATTACTCTTCATTAGACAGAAAAAACCAACGGCTCTGTTAGCTTTATGTCATTCTAGGAGAACCATAGCTGAAAATTTAATATTTTGAAAATTTTAAATATACCATTATTTATAACTATTTCATTACCAACTTATAACTATAATCACAAATTTTTAACTCATCATTTCAAGGGAAAAAACGACGATTTGTCTATCTCGATCTCAACCTAGCAGAACCAAAACACAAATCACATGTTTTTTGAAATTCTGTTGTATCATCGATAAGTTACTTATTCAATACTTATTTATTACTCCATTCGGCAAATTTCTAACACTTCATTCAACAGGGGAAAACAACGGCTCTGCTAGCTCGCTGTCAACCTAGCAGAGCCATAGCTAAACAATTATTATTTTGAAAATTTCAAATATACCATAATTTATCACTATTTTATTACTAACTCATAACTATAATCACGAATTTTTTACTCATCATTTCAAGGAGAAAAACAATCTCAACCTAGCAGAACCAAAACTCACATCACATGTTTTTTTTAAATTCTGTTGTATCATCGATAAGTTACTCATTCATTACTGATTTATTACCACATTCGCAAATTTCTAACACTTCATTCAACAAGGAAAACCGACGGCTCTCCTAGCTTCCTGTCAACTCAGCAGAGCCATAGCTAAACAATTATTATTTTGAAAACTTCAAATATACCATAACTTATTACTATTTCATGACTAATTAATAACTATAATCACGAATTTCTTACTAATCATTTCATGGAAAAAAACGCCGATTTGTCTATCTTGAACTCACTTAGCAGAACCAAAAATCAAATCACATGTTTTTTGAAATTCTGTTGAATCGTCAATAAGTATTTAATTCATTACAAAATTACCACATTCGCAAATTCCTAACACTTTTAATAACAGGAAAAATCAACGGCTCTGTTAGCTTTATGTCAACCTAGCAAAACCATAGCTGAAGATTCAATGGTTCGAAAATTGTGAATATACCATAATTTATAACTGAATCGTTTATTACAGAACATTTATGACTTCTGGAGAGAAACGATGAAAACTGATTAAATGGTCGACAGATTTTATGCCTATCCAGCGCAGCTTGGCACCCTTCTGCAACGAACGTCCAGTAGAACAGTCGATTCTCATGCCTACAATACAAGTATTGCCAAATAGTTCCTTTCTGCACTGATAGGTGCGTCGACGCTTTAAAAACGCGTTCCAGTGATAATCTCAAAATGGCCGAAAATGTCAGTTGTTGACAGCAAGCTAACAGAGCCGTTGGTTCTCTCTATTGAATGAAGTGTTAGAAATTTGCGAATGTGGTAATAAATTAGTAATAAATTAGTAACTTAGCGATGATACAACGGAATTTCAACAAACATTGTGATTTGAGTTTTGGTTCTGCTAGGTTGAGATCAAGATATACAAATCGTCGTTCATTTCCTCGAAATGATGAGTAAAAAATTCGTGATTATAGTTATAAGTTAGTAATGAAATAGTTATGAATCATGGTGTATTTAAAATTTTCAAAATATTGAATTTTCAGCTATGATTCTGCTAGGTTGACATAAAGCTAGCAGAGCCGTTGGTTTCTTCTGTTTAATGAAGAGTAATAAATTTGCGAATATGATGATAAATTAGTACTAAATTAGTAACAAATTATAGTACTATTGCAAATCCGAAATATTGAAGTGGTTGTGCTAAGTTTATTGGGGTCCACATGGAGAAAGTCTGAACGTTGTATCACGAAAAACACGAAAATTAGTACGACGTCATGACGCGAAATGATTCTAAGTTCATTGAATAAACGATATTCGATAGAAATTGAGACGATCAACGGAGAAATCTTCATGAATTGTTACTCAAAATTGCCTCTTTACTGGAAACAAAATTGGAGAAGTAATATTTTTGATGAGATGAGATTTGATGAGTCCCGATATTCACATTTTCCCAAATATTCCGAGAACGGCACAAAACATCGAGAATTCAAATCGAAAACTTCTCCAACACCCTTGTCGATTTTCGCAAAGGCCTGATACATGGAGAAAGTATGAACACCGTATCACGAAAAACAAAAAAATTAGTACTACGTCATGACGCGAAATAATTCTAAGTTCATTGAAAAAAAAAAAGGTGAGTGACAATTGTATGTTTTTTGCCCAAATTCCGATAGAAATCAAGACAACTAACGAAAAAATCTCCATGAATTGTTACTCAAAATTGCCTCTCTACTGAAAGAAAAAAATTGGAAAAGTATTATTTTTGATGAAATTTTTCAGTCCCGATATTCATATTTTCTCAAATGTCTCGACAACGGCAATAAATATAGAAAATCTAAATCAGAGAATACCCCAACGCCCCTGTCGACTTTCGCAAGAGCCTATCACATGGAGAAAGTCCAAACACCGTATCACGAAAAACGAAAAAATCAGTACGACGTCATGACGCGGAATAATTCCAAGTTCATTGAAAAAAATAGTGAGTGACCAGTGTATGTTTTCCGCTCGAAATTCGATAGAAATCAAGACGACCAACGAAAAAGTCTCGATACATTGTTACTCAAAATTGCCTCTTTACTGGAAGAAAAAAATTCGGAAAAGTATCATTTTTGATGAAATTTTCTCGGGTCCCGATATTCATATTCTCTCAAATATCTCGAGAACGGCAATGAATTTCGAAAATCTAAATCAAAAAACACCCCAACACCCTTGTCGACTTTCGCAACGGCCTATCACATGAAAGTCTGAACATTGTATCACGAAAAACACGAAAATTAGTATGACGTCATGACGCGAAATAATTCTAAGTTCATTGAATAAAAAAAGGTGAGTGACAAGTGTATGTTTTTCGCCCGAAATTCGATAGAAATTGAGACGATCAACGGAAAAGTCTTCATGAATTGTTACTCAAAATTGCCTCTTTACTGGAAACAAAATTGGAAAAGTAATATTTTTGATGAGATGAGATTTGATGAGTCCCGATATTCACATTTTCCCAAATATTCCGAGAACGGCACAAAACATCGAGAATATAAATCGGAAACTTCTTCAACACCCTTGTCGATTTCCGCAAAGGCCTGATACATGGATAAAGTATGAACACCGTATCACAAAAAACAAAAAAATTAGTACGACGTCATGACGCGAAATAATTCTAAGTTCATTGAAAAAAAAAAGGTGAGTGACAATTGTATGTTTTTTGCCCAAAATTCGATAGAAATCAAGACAACCAACGAAAAAGTCTCCATGAATTGTTACTCAAAATTGCCTCTCTACTGAAAAAAAAAAAATTGGAAAAGTATTATTCTTGATGAAATTTTTCAGTCCCGATATTCATATTTTCTCAAATGTCTCGACAACGGCAATAAATATAGAAAATCTGAATCAGAGAATACCCCAACGCCCCTGTCGACTTTCGCAAAAGCCTATCACATGGAGAAAGTCCAAACACCGTATCACGAAAAACGAAAAAATCAGTACGACGTCATGACGCGGAATAATTCCAAGTTCATTGAAAAAAATAGTGAGTGACAAGTGTATGTTTTCCGCTCGAAATTCGATAGAAATCAAGACGACCAACGAAAAAGTCTCAATACATTGTTACTCAAAATTGCCTCTTTACTGGAGGAAAAAAATTGGAAAAGTATCATTTTTGATGAAATTTTCTCAAGTCCCGATATTCATATTTTCTCAAATGTCTCGAGAACGGCAATAAATATAGAAAATCTGAATCAGAGAATACCCCAACGCCCCTGTCGACTATCGCAAAAGCCTATCACATGGAGAAAGTCCAAACACCGTATCACGAAATACGAAAAAATCAGAACGACGTCATGACGCGGAATAATTCCAAGTTCATTGAAAAAAATAGTGAGTGACCAGTGTATGTTTTCTGCTCGAAATTCGATAGAAATCAAGACGACCAACGAAAAAGTCTCAATACATTGTTACTCAAAATTGCCTCTTTACTGGAAGAAAAAAATTGGAAAAGTATCATTTTTGATGAAATTTTCTCGAGTCCCGATATTCATATTCTCTCAAATATCTCGAGAACGGCAATGAATTTCGAAAATCTAAATCAAAAAATACCCCAACACCCTTGTCGACTTTCGCAACGGCCTACCACATGAAGAAAGTCTGAACATTGTATCACGAAAAACACGAAAATTAGTATGACGTCATGACGCGAAATAATTCTAAGTTCATTGAATAAAAAAAGGTGAGTGACCAGTGTATGTTTTTCGCCCAGAATTCGATAGAAATCAAGACGACCAACGAAAAAGTCTTCATCAATTGTTACTCAAAATTACCTCTTCACTGAAAAAAAAATTGGAAAAGTATTATTCTTGATGAAATTTTCGAGAACGGCACTAGATATCGAAAATCGAAATATACCCCAACACCATTGTCGACTTCCGCATAGGCCTACCACATGGAGAAAGTTCGAACACCGTTTCACGAAAAACAAAAAAATTAGTACGACGTCATGACGCGAAATATTTCTAAGTTCATCGAAAAAAAAAAGGAAAAAGTCTCTATACTGTAATGATATTCTCCTTAGAGGGGCTTTAGAAACATCAGCAGGAAGGCAGGAGTACAACGATCATCCTGTTTCACGCATCCCAGATTGCTCTCCAACCTCTCAATGATTCCTACATACACCAGCATATTTCCGAACACTCAATATATGCCGCAGTGACAAATAACGTCACAGAAGATTCTGGAATGTTCTGGGTACAATCGATGGAACAATTAGAGAGAGAGGTTTGTTCTCAGAAGCTTCTAGAACAAAAAGAAGGAGACGGAAGATCATTCGAGAAGGTTCTCGTACCAAAGCCTGCCAAGTGATCTCATATATAAACGGCCGAATAACTGCCGTGAGTCAGTCGAGCAGCGAGTGTCACAGAGACAGTTATATACTGCGTGATATAAATCGTTTTACATAAATAGTAGTTATAAGTTCGATATGAATTAGTGTTGCTTTAGTTAAAATGAATCAGTTCGAAAATAAATAGTGTCGTGTTCGCTTCTGCACCCGAATAACGTAACAATTGGTGTCAGAAGAGGGATATTTCAGTGTGAAGTGAACAGACCGTTGCAATGAAGAAACTACACGAGTTGAAAGTGGTGGACTTGAAACGCGAGTTGGAGGAGAGAGATCTTGACACAACAGGTATCAAGGCTACACTTCAGCATCGTCTCAGAGAGTATATGGTGAGGGCGGGTCAAGATCCAGAGACGTTCACTTTCGAGGAATCAGCTTCAGCGGAATCGATGTTGGCTGGGATCTCGGAACAGATAGCGGCCCAGCGACAGGACATTGCAGACCAGATGCGTGCTCAGCAGGAGAAGATCACGGATCAGATGGTGGCTCATCGAGAGGAGATCGCGGATCAGATGCGTGCTCAGCAGGAGAAGATCTCAGCTCAGCAAGATCAGATAGCCCTTCAAATCTCAGCCCAACGAGACGAGGTATTAGCTCAGATGACCACTCAGCGAGAAGATGTGCTGGCACGTATTTCTGCTCAGCAAGATCAGATCGCCTTCCAGATATCAGCCCAACGAGAAGAAGTTATGACTCAGATCGCTGCTCAGCAAGAACAGATCATTGCTCAGCAAGAACAGATCGCTCAGGTTCCAACCCAATTCACTACCCAGATAGAAGAAATGAAGAAGGAGCTGCAGCTCGAAATAGAAAAGATAGCTGTGCTGGAGAAGAATGGAAATGTTCAAGGACTCATGATTGAAACCACAGTAGGGCCAGATGCAGTGAGTACTACCAATCGAGTAAAACTACCTACATTCGATGGAAAAACATCGTGGCCGAACTATCTGAAGCAGTTCGAAGCAGCTTCTAATGCCAATGGGTGGACATGCAAGGACAAGGTTGTGGCTCTGACAGTAGCTCTACGGGGTGATGCTTTGAACATCTTGCAAGCCATTCCGGAAGGTGAAGTCGATAGCTACGATCATCTCGTCAAACGTCTCGACATGCGATATGGCCATGAACATCTGCAGCAAGTGTTTCAATCACAAATGGAGAGCCGTCGACAGAGAGCCAACGAGAGTCTTCAAGAATTCGAGGTGGATGTAGCCCGATTGGTCCACAGTGCCTACCCGTCAGCGCCTTATGAAATGTCTAGCTGTTCAAACGTTCGTGGATGGATTGCGGGATATCGAAATGCAGAAAGCAGTTCGCCTGACTCGACCAAAATACCTCACCAGTGCTCTGGCAGCTGCGCTTGAGATCGAGGCCGCAGCAGAAGCTTCCCGAGGATCAGCGAGAGCCCGAGCAATGGACGACAGCGGAAAGATAGAGGAAAATACCAGACAAGATCCTACTGAAGCCTTAATCAACGCCATCCAGGGCCTCTGGAATAAAAAGAGGAGACCGGTACGTTGTTGGAATTGCGGGTAGTTGGGCCACCTCCAGAGAGCTTGTAAACGTGCGAAACAGGCTGCTGAGGAAGGATCATCTTCCACGCAGCCGCAGAAAAACTAGAGCGGGTCGACTCCGAGGGGGCAGCTCCAACCCGTAATTCTCAAGACCCTCTCATCTTTGTGGCATCCCTACGGCGTGATATCAGCAGCGTTCACGTAGATGGACTGATCGACGGAAAGGAATGCGCATTGTTGGTGGATACTGGTGCATCGAAGACAATCCTGCGACGTGGACTTCTGACGTCATCAAGAAAGCAACTTATGAACTCAAGATGGCGTCTGAGAACTTTTACGGGTGAAGCTGCCACCGTTTATGGGGAGATCGATGTGGATATATCGATTGGGACCGTCAAATTTCAGGAATTCAACTGGACTTCAGAAGCAGAACACTCAAGGTGGTTACCGAAGAGATCTTTTTGCATCCTCGAGTGGAGGTAGCGGCAGGGGTAATGTTAGAAGAGGACGTACTGTTACCGAAACGGAGCGAGACTATTGTAGCAGCTCGGATTGAGGGTACATTGAAGCAAGGCAGTCCCATCATCATGGAACCCTGGAACCATGACGAGGAAGTCGGACGAGGAATCTCAGTCGGCAAGGCTTTACTGTCAGCGGACGACTATGTACCTGTTCGATTAATCAATATAGATAATCTTCCTGTGACGATTGGCAAAGGGACGAAGATTGGAACCTGTGTCCTGGCTGCCTCCATAATCCACCAGGTGACAGCAACCACTGATGAGGCCGGCAAGTATAAAGAACTCGTCTCTGCCGCAAACGACTCACTCAACAACTGACAGAAGAAGAAGTTAATCGAGTTACTGCAGAGGTATAGATCCATTTTTATACCCGCCAATGAAAAAACAGGTAGAACCAACATCGTGAGTCACAAAATTGATACGGGAGATACCAAACCGATTCGTCAACCAGCCCGAAGATTACCACAGGCCAAGAGAGGAATTGCAGAAAAGATCATTCAGGAAATGCAACAAGACGGGGTAATCGAGCCATCTCATAGTCCTTGGGCTCCATCAGTGGTACTAGTGAAGAAGAAAGATGGAAACACTCGTTTCTATGTGGACTATCGCCGATTGAACAATGTGATGAAGAAGGACAGCTATCCTCTGCCTCGAATTAACGACACACTCGACACGTTGGCGGAATCGAATCTTTTCTCCACACTGGATCTAAGGAAAAGACAGCTTCCACCATTGGCACTGGGTTATGGCAATTCGAGGTTATGCCTTTCGGGCTCTGCAATGCTCCGGCCACCTTCGAACGAATCATGGAGAATGTGTTAAGGGGACTCTCCTGGAAGACATGCCTAATTTATTTGGATGACATCATCGTGATCGGTAAAACTTTTGAAGAACATCTTTTTAACCTAGAGGTCAAGAGACTTCAGGCTGCCAACCTCACACTCAATCTGAAGAAATGTCATCTGCTGCAGAAACGGGTTAACTACTTGGGACACGTCGTAGGAAGGCAGGGTGTGGAAGTCGACCCTGAGAAAGTACGAGCAGTGAAGCAATGGCCAGTACCAAAAGAAAATCATCAACTCAGGAGCTTTCTTGGACTCTGCACTTATTATCGACGTTACGATCGAATGTTCTCGAATATCGCAAAGCCTCTGACTCGTCCCACCGAGAAAGCACGCCCCTACCACTGGGATCCAGAATGCCAGGCCACCTTTGATGCTATAAAGGAACGCTTGACCACGACACCGATTCTTGGGTATCCACTTCCACAAGGACAATTCATTCTTGACACAGATGCCAGTAATATCGGCATTGGTGGAGTCCTCTCGCAGTATCAAGATGGGCGAGAGAGAGTCATCGGTTACTTCAGCAAGGTGCTATCGAAGGCAGAACGAAACTACTGCGTTACCAGGAGGGAACTATTGGCCATGGTGAAATCAGTGGAGCATTTCTATAAGTACCTCTATGGGCGAAAATTCCTTCTCAGGACGGACCATGCTGCATTGAAGTGGCTCCTGAATTTCAAGAACCCCGAAGGCCAAGTACCTCGTTGGATCGAGAGGCTCCAGGAATATGACTCCGAGATAGCACACCGACTGGGACGAGCCAAAAGAATGCAGATGCATTGTCGAGAAGGCCATGTCCATCTGAGTGCTCACATTGTAGTCGTTTGAAGGATAAGACACCGTGTGCTTTGCTAGCAATGGGCCTCATCGTAAACCAAGGGCACCCATGAGACAGTACAATGTTGGGAGCCCTTTCGAGAGGATTGCCATGGATATTGCGGGGCCGTTTCCAGTGACTGATGATGGAAATAAATACATCCTTGTCTGCATGGACTACTTCACCAAGTGGGTGGAAGCGTATGCGATCCCTAACCAGGAAGCCTTAACTGTCGCCGATGTCCTGATGAATCAACTCATCAGTCGTTTTGGGGTGCCATTGGAACTTCACTCTGATCAGGGCCGGAACTTCGAGAGTGAAGTGTTTAAGAAGATGAGCGAGAAGTTAGGAATCAAGAAAACAAGAACAACTCCATTGCATCCACAGTCAGATGGCATGGTGGAGCGAATGAATCGAACCATAGGGAGGTATCTCTGCAAAGTCGTAGATCAACACCAACAAGACTGGGATCAACATATTCCTTTCTTCTTGATGGTCTACAGATCTGCAGTACAGGAATCTACAGGACAGACTCCTGCGAAGGTTCTATTTGGACGAGAGATGAGGCTTCCATGTGACTTGGTCTTCGGATGTAGACCTGGTGAGGACATAGTGGGGGAAGATAACGTCACGAATCTGATGAGAAAGATGAACGATATTCACGAATTGATTCGTTCAAATCTGAAAATCTCCAGCGATCGCATGAAAGACCGATACGACATCAGAGCTGGGGGTGCGGGATACGCAGAAGGAGACCTGGTGTGGTTGTACAATCCACAAAGGAAACGAGGTATTTGTCCAAAACTACAGAGATCTTGAGAAGGACCTTATACCGTCAGGAAGAAGATCAACGATGTCATCTACCGCATCAGAAAAGAACCCAGTGGCAATCCAAGAGTCGTTCATTTCAACAAACTAGCACCATTCGAGGGAACACAAGATCAACAAGTTCAACAAATTTGTCCGGAAGAAAACGAGCTAACATTTGACGAATTCATTAGGACATACAGTGGTTCATCAAGAGCAAGATTTGGCGTCACCAAGGAAGAGCACCGCGACCTTTTCGCCATTTCTGTAGAATACGCACTAGCTCACTGCGTCGCCGAGGATCTTCAGATGTCTCAAGGAATAGCGAACAAGTTCATGGGGGAGTTCGGGATGTTAGAGGAGCTTCATCAACAAGGTCCCTCCGTTGGTTGAGCACTAGAAATAGAGGATATCAGCGCTGAAGGAAAAAGGTCTTTGTTTTATCTTATAACGAAAGGAAGATCTTCTGAGAAACCCACTAACAAGGACCTCTGGGAGACACTAGTCGACTTGCGGAGCACCATACTCGAGAAGGACATACAGAAGATAGCTGTTCTAAAGCTGGGGTGTGGACTGGATGGCTTGAATTGGAGAGTTGTAAGGAACATGCTAGAGGTTGCATTTAGATTCACCGGAGTTGAAATTCTGGTATGCTGCTGGAACTCCAAATGAACTCCAAGAGAGAAGACAGTGCCATGCTATTTCTACCATACTGCACGATGTAGAAATGAGACCACTTGTCCCTATCTTCATAACAATCCGAGTGCATTCCAGGAGGAATGCGTTTTGAGGAGGGGGCAGTGTAATGATATTCCCCTTAGAGGGGCTTCAGAAACATCAGCAGGAAGGCAGGAGTACAACGATCATCCTGTATCACGCATCCCATATTGCTCTCCTACTTCCCAATGATTCCTACATGCACTAGCATATTTCCGAACACTCAAAATATGCCGCGGTGATAGATAACGTCACAGATGATTCTGGAATGTTCTGGAAACAATCGATGGAACAATGAGAGAGAAAGGTTTGTTCTAAGAAGCTTCTAGAACAAAAAGAAGGAGACGAAAGATCATTCGAGAAGGTTCTCAAACCAAAGCCTGCCAAGTGATCTCATGTATAAACGGCCGAATAACTGCCGTCAGTCAGTCGGGCAACGAGTGTCAGAGAGACAGTTATATACCGCGTGATATAAATCGTTTTACATAAATAGTAGTTATAAGTTCGATATAAATTAGTGTTTCTTTACTTTATATGAATCAGTTCGAAAATAAATAGTGTCGTGTTCACTTCTGCACCCGAATAACGTTACAATACTTCTTGAATGGGCATTCAAGATGCTAGAATGCAAAGTTATAAAGTAAACATAGTCGAAGTCGGAGTTTCTTGTTTTGCCTGTCGTGCCCAGATAGCACAAATTCTTTTTGAGGCCCTTCTGAGGCGTTCACAATCATGTCCTCAGGACGTCGAGAGCGAGCCTGAGGACATTCTCAAGACGTCCTCCTGTTACCATTCTCTACATACTAATAACGTCTCAGAACATCCCTATAAAATCTTTTGGGACAACCTCAGGACATCATGGTAACAACTTGAGGCGGTTTTTGATGATGTTTCAAGGAGGTTCAAGATTTATGGGAGAATATTATTCGTTTACAGAATGAGTCACTATAGTGTGTTCTCCTCCGATATTAGCCAAACCATCAGATATATAAAATGAAAATTCAAGTACAACAGTAATAGGGTTTCATAAGAACAATCACCTAAAGTTGTTTTCATATCTATAGGGTGTTCGAATTCCAAGATATCGGTTGATGATTGGTTTTTTTCAATGGAACACCTTGTATATTATTGCATTTTTGAGTTTTTCCTGAACAGTTGATTCCATCAATGCATCACACTAGTGGGAATTATTACAGAGATATAGGGTGTTGAAAATTGAGATTCTTCAAATGTAGGATTTTTTGTGTCGAAACTATTTATTAATGGTCAAAACGGCTCACATGGTCCTGTCATAACTTTTGATTAGCTATCTACCGATATTTATTTGGAACAGACACAATAAGCTGATCAGTATTCTGAATGTTAACCCACCCTCTATTTGTTCCGATTGAATGTCAGTAGATAATAAATCGAAAGTTTATAAGGATATGTGAGTCATTTTGACCAATATTGAATAGTTTCCACACAAAAAAATCCTAAAATTGAAAAATCTTGTTTTTGAACACCCTATATCTCTGTAATCATTCCCGCTAGACCCCAAGTGTGATACATTGATGGAATCAGCTCTTCAGGGAGAACCTAAAAATGCAATAGTATACAGGGTGTCCCATTTGGAAAAAAACAATCATCAGTCAATATATCTTGGAATTCGAACACCCTACAGATATATATAAAAACAATTTAATGTGAAAGTTCTCATGAAACCCTATTACTGTTGTACTTGAATTTTCTTTATTTATCTAATGGTTTGGCTAATATACAAGGATAACACACTATTGACTCACCTTGTATTATGCAAATGATAATTTCTTCAAAATAATATGGATCTCATGATATTTGCAAAATTTCCCTCTATTTATAATAGGTTCAAATGAAAAACCAAATGAAAAACTTACATTCTATTATTTATAACTTATTCTGAAAAATTTCAATTTCCTTTCCAAAGAAATGTATTTCAGCTTCTTGTTGAGCACTACTAGAAGTTATTGCCAATTGATAGTTATATTTCTCCATGTTGTTTTTGATTTCTGAACTCTGGACATTCCTGATGCAGAATAATCAACTGAAAGTTGGAGCCTTCATGCAATATTTTATAGATTCTGAAGGAGCAAAACTATCTTGGAATGAAAATATCATCAGGTTTGTGTTTTGCATAACCTTCTGAAACAAACAATGTTTTAATATTTCATGTCCAGTACTTACTATCAATGATATGATTTATGTAGGTACCAACCATTATTGAATCTACTGAAAGTTCAAGTCTGCATATGTACAATCTTTCATAATTTCCAAAGAAGCCAAAATATCTTGGAATAAAATATCTCTGCTCTGATGATATCATCATTTTGTGTTATCAATAACCTCCTGAAACAAATAATGTACCTATTAATATTTCATGTTCCAGACCCTACTATATCAATGATTTGATTTAGGTACCTACCTTTATTGAATATATACTGAAAGTGCAAACATGCATATGCAATCTCACATAGATTTCGAAGAAGCCAAAATATCTTGGAATGAAACATCTCTGCTCTGATGACATCATCAATCTTGTGTTCTCAATAACTTCATCTGAAACAAATAATTAACCTATTAATATTTCATGTCCAGTACCTACTATATCAATGATTTGATTCAGGTACCTACCTTTATTGAATTCATACTGAAAGTTCAAGATTCCATACAATATTTTATAGATTCCGAAGAAGCAAAGCTATCTTGGAATAAAATATGTTTGCTATGATGATATCATCAAGTTTGTGTTCTCAATAACCTCCTGAAACAATAAATAATGTATATGAATGTATCAATATTTCATGTCCGGTACTATCAATGATTCTATTTAGTATTTACTCACCATTGTTTCTTGCTACCTGAGAGAAATGTCATCAACAGAGATTATCATCCTTTTGTTATTGTTATCTTTTAATTCTGTGCAATAAGTTCTTCTCGCAATCATTTTGTGAAATAGAAATTTGATGAAGGTATTCAATGAATACTCTAATAATTTTGATATAATCATTAATATATTATGATGTATCTTGAACAAATCATGACTATCATGAGACATAACCTCAATTCTAGTTCTTCTTTTTCTTTCTTTTGTCTTCGATGACACGTTATTTCATGGAATGTCATCTGAAGACGTCCGTAGGCACGAAATTCTTTACATCCTCAGGCTGTCACTGAAAGAACTCATTTAGGACAATTACAGCGCTAAATTTACGCCTGATGATGTTCTTAGGTTGTAGAAAATAGAACGTCCTCTCCAGGCGTTTGGCGACACATTGAGGATGACCTTAGGCGAGTGTGTGCTATCTGGGTGTGCATTATACCCGCTTCGATGTCGTCTCATATGATCGTCGCGAACTTATATGCTCCACAGGTATCTATGTGAGATGATAGAATACAGAGATACAGTGTGCAGACTGATGTTGTCAAAGTATCTTCACTTGCCTATTGTTCTCGTTATATGTCCTTCGAAGTCGTCTCATATGGTCAGTGCGATCGTCAGATGCTGGAATGCAAAGTTACAGAGTGAACATAGTTGCAGTCAGAGTTTCTTGTTCTGCCTGTTGTGTGCGTTATACTCGATTCGATGTCAACTCATATAATCGTTGCGAACTACCATGCTCCAAAGGTATCCATGTGAGATGATAGAATACAGAGATACAGTGTGCAGACTGATGTTGTCGACGTATCTTCACTTCACCTATTATTCTCGTTATAAGTTCATCAAAGTCGTCCTATATGGTCATTGCGATTGTATCTATTCCAACTGTAGGCATGTCAGATGCTAGAATTCAGAGCCACAGTGTAAAAAAAGTCGAAGCCGAAGTTTCTTGTTGTGTGTGCGTTATATCCGTTTTGATTTCGTCTCATATAATCGTTGCGAACTGATATGCTCCAAAGGTATCCATGTGAGATGATAGAATACAGAGATACAGTGTGCGGGTTGATGTTGTCGACGTATCTTCACTTGCCTATCGTTCTCGTCATTAGACCTTCAAAGTCGTCTTATATGGTCATTGCGATCGTATCTGCTATAATTGTAGGCATGTAAGATGCTAGAATGCGGAGATAAAGTGTGAACATAGTGTAGCATGTAAATATTCACTACTTGTTAACATTTTTCAATAACATAAATTGAATTCAGTCTGTTTTATATTATTTAATCATTCTCAAACCTGATATGTGGATACACACCTGAGATTTCACACTGTACATAAAATAAAAATCCGATTTCTATAAATACGTTGATATCTCTTGCCATATCTGCTTTGATGTGATCCAAGTAGAAGGATGATTCAGATGGTTTTTACTGGAACTTATCTGGAAGAGATAAATAATACAGGCTGATTTTAAAATAAGTGCATATATTTAAAACACCAAGGAAGCTTGAGGTATACTACCGAATAGCACTAATAAAAATATTATTAGGATCAAAATAGATTTGGGGCAAAATACCCTTTTTCCGCCCAGATTTCTACTTCTGTCACAACTATCGTTTGCGATCAGCAGTCGTTCGTGATGAACGAAGCGACCTTGCCACTCTACATGACAATTAGGAGATATTAAATAAAATGTATAATCAAGAAAATGTACATGGGGAAGAAGTTAACCCTGGTCTTGAATTTCAGAAAGATAATACAAAAACTTAAAAAAGGAATCACCCAAGATTTGTACACATAAGCTCGAATAGCGTATAGCTTAACACATCCCCTTGGAAGTTCTTTTACTGAAAAATCCTCTAGACCCTTCCTTCCACCTCCTTGCATCGCTACAATTTCGTGTCATTCGAGGAGTCTCATGGGCCCCGCACAATAACGACCCGACATAAGAACCATATCGTTTAGCTCAATGTTTGAGAAATGCATCGTCACTTTCCAAGCAAATTGTCAGAAACAGAACTTTACATTTACAAGTCAGTGTTGTTCCTGGGTCTGATATTTTCGTAATAGATTTTCTTGAAAAAGGGCATCAGATTTGTATCAAAAGGTAATAGACTCGAAAAATCTGACATTTGACATTCGGAATGTCATTCTTGTCAAACCCTATCGCACTTATCACAGTTTTGACATAAATATGGAACATAGAACGGAATATAATTATCCGCTGAGCACAGAAATAGATTTTTTAGTATTGGAACATATTTTGGTGCTAATAGCGAATAGTAATAGATTCATGACAAATCGTAATATCGTAACAATCTTCGTGAAATAGTAATAGAACGCGAACAATCCTAGTTAGTACTGTCAAAGGTCACAGCAAAGAGGAAATCTATGGTCACAGAATCACAGATACTGCTGTTCTGAGAAATAATGTTGACAGATCATATGATAATAGTTTTGTTTGTGTGGTTGCTGGTTTGTAAAATAATTGTAAACGTGAAATAAAAATTAAAATAATTGGATGGAATGGACTCGATATGCGTATTTGTTTGCTCTCGGGAGTTTTGCTGTTCGAGCAGGTATGAGAAAATCTACTAGGTGAGTCGATTTTCAACTTTGTGTATGTTGTGTACCTATTTATTGTCTGCTTATTTTGTATCTATCCGCTGGGGCCTTATTTTCGAATTGAAGGAAGGGGGACGTTCTATCATTCCCCTCATGTTTCTCTCCGTCTCTCGTGATCCATGGAGATAATCACCCCAGAGTTCTCTCAGTAAACTTCAAAAAATAAGGCTCCTGTACATATTACATTCACCTCTATTAGTTTTCATAACCTATTCCAATTCATATTCATTCTGTGACAAATTTTTATCAGGATATTCGTCTCTGAAACAATCTGGAATCACTGTCTTGTTTTGACGTTAGTGAATGACGAATTGGATATTCCCTGGATTTCCGCAGATTTCACTTGCTTCCCAGTGGCGTACTCGAATTTCGAAGCATTTTATGTTCGATTTTCAAAATGAAATTTCTCGTTAATGTGAAGACTTAGGAAAAATCAAATATTTTAGTAATTTTTGTCAGACTCTCTCATATATATGTCTTGAATATATGCACTCATTTTGAAATCAGCCTGTATAAAGAAATATGAAATACCATTTCAGAGACATTCTCATACTCACTTTTCACACTACTTTTTCCACTTGAAACTTCATCACAGTAGGACCATAGGTATTGGATTTTCCAGGAATGCTGATGCGGATGGTTTCACTAAGAATCGACCATTGTGAATCAATGAACTTCGTTTGGCATTATTTTCTTGATTGATGCATTTGATAAATTCAGGTTGATGTTTTGATTTTGTTGATCTGTTATTTCGCTTCACGTCAATTAGCTGTCGGTCATGACACCATGTCAACAGTGTCAAACTTGTGATGCGCCAAACACCGATTCGGATTGATTCATCGCCGAGCCAACTCAGCCCAAGGAGAGTAGAGTTTATAATCCTCGAATTCAGCTGAGTATTCGTAAAGAAGGTGTGACGTCATTTTAGTCATCAATTCTGATTGGTTCAGATAGACATCTGGGAAGAATCAAGTCTCTGGAGGGAGTAGCGATAACGTCTTTTGTTTTGAATATTCAAATTGTCTGCCAATTTGAGAAGCAGAAACTGTTAATTTGTTCTCGAAGTTTCTGGAAATTTGGAGGAGGGATTTTTCTTCAGGTCGTGAGAGAGAAGCTCACTTCAAAAAATTCTTCGTGGTGGTCAAGTGCCATTTTTGTGGTGTGAACCGGCTCCTGAAGTCCTGTACCGCCTGGCGTTCTGGATCACATCAGGATATCCTGGATTTGTTGCTGATCTATAAAGACTACTGGACTCAACAGATTCTTCTGGTTTTGGTTTAAGAGGCAGGATCTTCATGGTTCATCACCCAGGCAGCCACGTGCCTACTTTCATCGTCATTTCAATCCCCAACCCTTCATAGAAGGTGAGTCTCACATTATTACGTTTTTTCTCTCTGCCAGTCCAGAAATTCAGAACCTCATTTTCATGAAATATTTAAGGGTTTTTTACCGGGAGTTTTTTTACCGGGAGCTTTACTGGAAGTTCTACAACGGGAGTTATCCTACCAGGAGCACTATTTTTCCCAGGAGTCATTGCTCGACCAGGATCTATTAATTCTACAAGGCCTTTGGTGGCTATATAGTAGTCTGGAATCTGGAATCTTGATATCATGCCCTCCTTGTTCCGGATATGATGGATTTTCAAGGTGAAAATACGACAACTTTGTCAATGTCATCTGACATCCAGGGATGTGAAGTCAGCATTCCGCTCTTTGCCAACCTTCCCCGCAGCAGCTTCATCTGGTGGCACTAAAGCCATTTATCAAGGATAACTGGTGTAGGACACACCATACAGATTTTTGACATAAAAATATATTTTCATTTTTCATTTTTATTCACTCATAATGCCCATTATTAGTGTGTATAATGAACCATTTTTGAATCATAGCTAGGTCAAAAATTGATGAAATCACACCTGAAAGGTACATATACTTCTCCTCCACATAGTATACTATGCGCTGGTAGAAATCTTCCATTTTCAATATTTTTTTTTAAATCTGCTATGACTATGAAACGTCCTTATAGGAGCTTTCGAATTTTCAAATACAATATAAGGTTGATTTATATATATTTTCATCCACATAATAGCAGGCAACAACAGTGTAGTTTCTTAACAGGAAATAAGTATCTAATATTTTTTATTATGCATATTTGTCAGAACCTGTGATGTGATATATGAGTCCTATCATCATAATTAAATGTTTTGGGTATTGTATATGGAATTAAGGTCTTTTAGTCTGGGAGAACAACTAATATTATTCATTATCTGGTTGCTCAACTTTCCAGGTAACTTTTCATTTGAATTAAAAGTTGCAGTGGCGCCCCATCTTTTTTGTTCAAACTTATGATTGCTAGATAACTGAATTTTCGCTATTTTAACTCATTTTGATAACTCGAACCCATAGTGCCTACTGACGAAGAGCTGCCGTTCGCAATTGCACCTATTTTTCATAAAAGTAGGGCTGCAATAGTCGAAGTCGAAGTTTCTTGTTCAGCCTGTTGTGTGCGTTATACACGATTCGATGTCAACTCATGTGATCGTTGCGAACTTCAATGCTCCAAAAAATCCATGTGAGATGATAGAATACAGGGATACAGTGTGCAGACTGATGTCGTCGAAGTATCCTCACTCGCCTATAAATGTTTTTATATGTCGTTCACAGTCTTCCTTTATGGTCAGTCAGTCATCTGTTTCAACTGTAGGCATGTCAGATGCTGGGATTAAGATCCACAGTGTAAACATAGTCGGAGTCGAAGTTTCTTGTTCTCCATGTTGTATTCGTTATACCCATTTTGATGTCGTCTCATATGATCTTTGCGAACTGATATGCTCCAGAGGTATCCATGTGAGATGATAGAATACAAAGATACAGTGTGCAGACTGATGTTGTCGAAGTATCTTCACTTGCCTATTGTTCTCGTTATATGTCCTTTGAAGTCGTCTCATATGGTCAGTGCGATCGTACCTGCTATTGCTGTCAGATGCAAGAATGCGGAGTTACAGTGTAAACATAGTCGGTGTCGAAGTTTCTTGTTCTGCCTGTTGTGTGCGTTATACCCGCTTCGATGTCGTCTTATATGATGTCGTCTCATATGATCGTTGCGAACATATATGCTTCAGAGGTATCTATGTGAGATGAAAGAATCCAGAGACACAGTGTGCAGACTGATGTTGTCGAAGTATCTCACTTGCCTATTGTTCTCGTTATATGTCCTTCGAAGTTATCCTTAATAGTCAGTGCGATCGAATCTGCTATACCTGTAGACATGTCAGATGCTAGAATGCAAAGTTACAGTGTATACATAGTCGAAGTCGAAGTTTTTTGTCCTGCCTATTGTGTGCGTTATACCCGTTCTGATGTCGTCTCATATGATCGATGCGAACTGATATGCTTCAGAGGAATCCATGGGAGGTGATAAAATACAGAGATACAGTATGCAGACTGATGTTCTCGAAGTATCTTCACTTGCCTATTGTACTCGTTATATGTCCTTCAAAGTCATCTTATATGGTCAGTGCGATCGTATCTACTATAGCTATAGACATGTCAGATTCTAGAATGTGAAGTTACAGTGTAAACATTGTCGGAGTTGAAGTTTCTTGTTCTGCCTGTTGTGTGCGTTATACCTGCTTCGATGTCGTCTTATATGATCGTTGCGAACATATATGCTTCAGAGGTATCTAATATGAGATGATACAATACAGAGATACAGTGTGCAGACTGATGTTGTAGAACTATCGCCACTTGCCTATTGTTCTTGTTATATGTCCTTCGAAGTCGTGTTATTTGGTCAGTGCGATCGTATCTGTTATAGCTTCAAGCATGTCAGACGCTGGAATGCTAAGTTACAGTGTAAACATAGTCGGAGTCAAAGTTCCTTGTTCTGCCTGTTGTGTACGTTACACTTACTTTGATGTCGTCTCATATGATCGTTACGAACATATATGCTACAGAGGTATCTATGTGAGATGATATGATACAGAGATACAGTGTGCAGACTGATGTTGTCGGAGTATCTTCACTTGCCTATTGTTCTCGTTATATGTCCTCCGAAGTCGTCCTATATGGTCAGTGCGATCGTATCTGCTATAACTGTAGGCATGTCAGATGCTAGAATGCAAAGTTACAGTGCAAATATAGTCGAAGTTCCTTGTTCTGCCAGTTGTGTGCGTTATACCCTTTTTGATGTCGTCTCATATGATCGATGCGAACTGATATGCTCCACCCAGACAGCACTGGATATTCCTAGAATATTCTCTAGATATGCTGAAAGAGAAGAATATATTCCGAATATCCTTCGAATATTCTCAGAATATATACGTGCATCTGGAACATTCAAGGAATATTCAAATGTGAATATTCTAGTAATATTCCGAAATGAATATACGACGAATATTCCAGAAGGAATATTCTTGAGTGAATATTCTTAGAATATTCCAGTTGGATAGTGCAGAGAATATTCAGGTATGAATATTCCAGGAATATTCCCATGTGTTTCAATGAAATTGTAAAGAATGGAAATAGACCAATCACTATTTCATAGATGTGAGTCATTGATTTTAAAATCTGTGGTAGAAGTCCATCGTATTTCAAAGTAAAGTGGTTATATTACCAGGGATCAAAAACACAAAGTCGTCTCCACAATTCTGGTAGGTAGTGATCAAAGTACTCAAAGATCATCGTACATGTTAAAAGCCCATATGGAACTGGAACTGTTTATGATCCGCTTCTGAACAACGCAATTCAATGAATTGTTATGTACAGTATTATTCAACTCGATTACTGGCCTAGTGGTTAAGGCGTTGATCTGACAGTCTGAAAGTCCCGAGTTCGAGCCCATCTTGGGTCAGCTTCTTTTAATTATGAATATATATATTAAGGAATATTATCGGAATATTCATTTATTCATATCCCTGTATTATTCCTGGAATACTCCGAATATTATCTGAATATTTTCAGAATATTATAGGTACATTCTGAATATATAGGGAATATTCCTTGTGTAATATTTCGGGAATATATAAAATTTTCCCCACCAGCACATTCAGGGAATATTCCATAGATGATATGTATATCCCTGGCATGTTCATGAATATTCGCAATATCCAGAAAGAATATTCTATGAATATTCATGGAATATCTGGTGCTGTGTGAGGTATCTATGTGAGATGATAAAATACAGAGAAACAGTGTGCAGACTGATGTTGTCAAAGTATCTTCACTTGCCTATTGTTCTTATTATATGTCTTTCGAAGTCGTCTTATATGGTCAGTGCGATCGTCAGATGCTGGAATGCAAAGTTACAGAGTGAACAAAGTCGAAGTCAGAGTTTCTTGTTCTGCCTGTTGTGTGCATTATACCCGATTCGATGTCAACTCATATGATCGTTGCGAACTACCATGCTCCAAAGGTATCCTTGTGAGATGATAGAATACAGAGAAACAGTGTGCATACTGATGTTGTCGACGTATCTTCACTCGCCTATTGTTCTCGTTATACGTTCATCAAAGTCGTCTTATATGGTCATTGCAATTGTATCTGTTCCAACTGTAGGCATGTCAGATGCTAGAATTCAGAGCCACAGTGTGAACAAAGTCGAAGTCGAAGTTTCTTGTTGTGTGTGCGTTATATCCGTTTTGATGTCGTCTCTATAATCGTTGCGAACTGATATGCTCCGAAGGAATCCATGTGAGATGATAGAATACAGAGATACAGTGTGCAGGTTAATGTTGTCGACGTATCTTCACTTGCCTATTGTTCTCGTTATTAGTCCTTCGAAGTCGTCTTATATGGTCATTGCGATCGTATCTGCTATAATTGTAGGCATGCAAGATGCTAGAATGCGGAGATAAAGTGTGAACATAGTCGGAGTCAAAGTTTCTTGTTCAGCCTGTTGTGTGCGTTATACACGATTCGATGTCACTTCATGTGATCGTTGCGAACTCCAACGCTTCAAAGGTATCCATGTTATATGATAGTATACAGGGATACAGTATGCAGACTGATGTCGTCGAAGTATCCTCACTTGCCTATAAATGTTTTTATATGTCCTTCACAGTCTTCCTGTATTGTCAGTGCGATCGTATCTGTTTCAACTGTAGGCATGTCAGATGCTGGGATTAAGATCCACAGTGTAAACATAGTCGGAGTCGAAGTTTCTTGTTCTCCATGTTGTATTCGTTATACCCATTTTGATGTCGTCTCATATGATCTTTGCGAACTGATATGCTCCAGAGGTATCCATGTGAGATGATAGAATACAGAGATACAGGGTGCTGACTGATGTTGTCGAATTATCTCAACTTGCCTATTGTTCTCGTTATGAGTTCTTCAAAGTCGTCTTATATTGTCAGTGCGATCGTCAGATGCTAGAATGCAAAGTTACAAAGTAAACATAGTCGAAGTCGAAGTTTCTTGTTCTGCCTGTTGTGTGCGTTATAACCGCTTCGATGTCGTCTCATATGATCGTCGCGAACTTATATGCTCCAGAGGTATCTATGTGAAATGATAGAATACAAAGATACAGTTTGCAGACTGATGTTGTCAAAGTATCTTCACTTGCCTATTGTTCTCGTTATATGTCCTTCGAAGTCGTCTCATATGGTCAGTGCGATCGTCAGATGCTGGAATGCAAAGTTACAGAGTAAACATAGTCGAAGTCAGAGTTTCTTGTTCTGCCTGCTGTGTGCGTTATAACTGCTTCGATGTCGTCTCATAAGATCGTTGCGAACTACAATGCTCCAAAGGTATCCATGTGAGATGATAGAATACAGAGAAACAGTGTGCAGACTGATGTTGTCAAAGTATCTTCACTTGCCTATTGTTATTTTCATATGTCCTTCGAAGTCGTCCTGAATAGTCAGTGTGATCGAATCTGCTATAACTGTAAGCATGTCAGATGTTAGAATGCAAAGTTACAGTGTATACATAGTCGAAGTCGAAGTTTCTTGTTCTGCCTGTTGTGTGCGTTATACCCGTTTTGATGTCGTCTCATATGATCGATGCGAACTGATATGCTATAGAGGTATCTATGTGAGATGATGAAATACAGAGATACAGTGTGCAGACTGATGTTGTCGAAGTATCCTCACTTGCCTATGTCCTTGAAAGTCTCTCTATATGGTCAGTGCGATCGTATCTGTTTCAACTGTAGGCATGTCAGATAATAGAATTTAGAGCCACAGTGTAAACATGATCGAAGTTTCTTGTTCTGCCTGTTTTATGTTAAGATACTTCGACAACATCAGTCTGCACACTGTATCTGTATTCTTTCAGCTCACATAGATACCTCTGAAGCATATATGTTCGCAACGATCATATAAGGAGACATCATATAGGACGACTTCGAAGCGGGAGTTATGTAGCGATCGTTCTCATGGATTTGCCGTTCCCATAGAAAACGCTGATGTAGCTTCGCTGATCAAGCTGTATTCCAGGAAAGCTCTCAATTCGAGCCTCTGAGAGCGAATCTAGTTGTCACTTATTATTCATTCTAATTGTAACTCTTGTCAGAGACAGTCGATCTGTATTTTGTAAAACAAATAAATCTTTTTTAAAAAGACGTTCGCTCGTTCAAAGTATTCAACTGGCGCAGTCGGTAGGATTTGTGCAGTGCGTTAAAGAAAAAAACTTTTTCGCGTCGTGGAGTTTCAACCCCTTGAGCACAAATTCGAACAAAATCCATCGAGGATTACCTACCCCGGACGAGCAGACGAGCAGTCGACCCAAACCTCTAGAAAGCTACGTAGAATCAACGAAGAAGGAACTGGAGACTACACGGATTTGGATTATCTAAAACTTGTAAGTGCCAAATATTCCTTCTTGCCTTCATTGAACCCTCTGAATAAGGACTTCGGTGAAGATATTTTTAGTGCTGTTCATTGCGAACGAACCGATGTTTATGCTAGACAAATAGTTTCAGGATTTTTCTCAAATATAAATAAATATTCGAAAAATTTATGAGTGAAATTGATAATATCTCGGATAGGCTGAGTAGTTTATCTTTTGAAAGGAATTCAACTAACAGTGGATCTAATTTTAGAGAGGCAAATTTGTTAGCATCCACTATGTCTCCACCAGTAGTAACACAAGCACAACCTGTTCAAATGAACTGGAATCTTTTCAAATCCAGACTCAATAATCTCAAACAATTCGATGGCGATAGTAACGCATTGAACAAGTTTATCGATAGGTGTGATACTTTAGTCAGTGCCTATGAAGCCTTCAATGATCAATCATTGAATGATCATGTTCTTGAATGTATTCAAGAAAAATTGATAGGGAAAGCCGAATATATGGTAGGGAACAGGGCCGAACTCAATTCTTGGGCCGCACTAGAAAACGCTTTGAAACAATGCTTTTCAGACCGTAGAGACCTAGACTGTCTAGTTCAGGAATTAACTAGAAGTCGACCGCATAAAGGAGAAGACTTACTTAGTTTTGGAACTAGGCTTCAATTATTGAGAAGCAATGTCGCACAACGTATAAGTAACGATACGAATTTAGCTCGAGATGAAAAAACTTATCAAATTTCTCACTACGATAAAGTCGCACTAAGTACATTTATTGCAGGATGCACTGGCATCTTGAGGAACAACATGCATCTGAAAAAACCCGCTTCCTTAGAAGATGCAATGGCATACGTAAATGAATATGAAAATTTTGAAAATATGTATGGTAGTTTTCAGAATAATTTCAGGCCAAAATTTAATAATCCAGGAATTAGACAAGTAAACACTCCTAACGTTCAAACAAATAACGTCCAATCGCAAAGACCCAATTACTTTCAAAGACCATTCCAAAGTAACACATATTATTCAGATCCCAAATTTTCACCGAGACCTATTTGGCCCAGCCAACCAGTGAATGTAAATCCGAGGCCACAACCCCCTCAAAGATTCCCAACTAATCGAGAAGTTTTCGGACCTCCCCGAAACGTATTCAAACCGAACCAAATTCCGGCAACGCAATTACCAAAACCAGAGCCTATGTCAACGACCTCTAGAAATCCTACTAGAATGTCACATCAATCTTTTCCACAGCATGTTCAACAGGCCAGACCAAATTTTAATAATCAATACTCAAATAACTTTAGGAATAATCAAAGATTTTTCCAATCAAATCAAAAACCTAATTTTGTATCTGAAGAATTATTTTCGAATGAATACGAAGAACCATTCTCTGATCAGAATCAAATGTTTAACGAAAATTCTAGTTGCGCCGAAGCCGCGTACTATCCCGAATGCGACTACCCTGATCAAAATTCGTATGTTGAACAAAATTTCGATAACCAGCCACTTTACCCTCAAGACCAATACACTGACGACTCAAACCCCGACGAAACTGGAAATTTTCATCCAACCAGCCAAAAGGACCTATTGACTTAACCGAAATAAATCTTTCTAGCAATAATTCTCTCCCTTACGTTGAAATTAAACATCCAAAAATGAAACTACTAATAGACACAGGGAGTTCTAAATCGATAATCAAACCCTAAATAATCGAGAAATTTTATCCCCACAAGATTTTTCAGTCTGATACAATAATCAAAACGGCTATAGGTAGTCAAAATACAAGATACCAAGCATTAGTTCCGGCATTTCCCGAATTTAATACAAGCTATGAAATCAATTTCATTCTGTTCGATTTCCATGATTATTTTGACGGAGTATTGGGACTGACAGACTTGATAAATATGAATTTGAATATTGATTTGACCAATGCAAGGTTGGTAGGAAATCATACGAATATTCCATTTAAATTTAGACAACCTACGGACACTAAATTCTCATTTTCAATTAATCCTCAAGAAAAAACTATTAAAAATATACCAGTTAATATATACGAGAGAGAAATAATGACAATAGAAGGTACAATTAATAAGTTATTCATTCCACAAGTAGTGACAATTTCGAAAATGGGGTACGCCCCAATAGAAATACAAAATCCCACTGATGAAACAATTTCCGTAACATTGCGAGAACCTATTCCTGTCAAACAATTCGGCTCATCATTGTACGAAATATATACACTCGATTCTTTTACCATTCCGAACAAAGACACTCCAAATTCAAATATAGACCACTCCCAAATTTCAGACTTAATACGCACAGACCACATGAACTCAGAGGAAAAATCTGCAATACTCAAGATCTGTAACGAATTTTCCGAAATCTTCTTCAAACCCGGTGACGATTTGACATTTACCTCCAAAATTAAACACGAGATTAAGACTGTTGACGAAATACCTGTCCACACGAAATCCTATAGGTATCCCTATATACATAAAGAGGAAGTACAACGTCAAATTAACGACATGCTTAAGAAAAATATAATAAGACCGAGCTGTAGCCCCTGGTCTTCCCCCATTTGGATTGTCCCGAAGAAACTAGATTCTTCCGGGAAGACTAAATGGCGGATAGTTGTGGATTACCGGAAAATCAACGAAAAAACAATTGGTGACCGGTACCCACTCCCTAATATCAATGACATTTTAGACAAACTTGGTAGAGCTCAATATTTCACGACCCTTGATTTGGCTAGTGGGTTTCACCAAATCGAAATGGCTCAAAATTCGATCGAAAAAACCGCGTTTAACGTAGAGCAGGGACACTACGAATACTTGAGGATGCCATTTGGACTCAAGAATGCACCATCTAGTTTCCAACGTGTAATGGATGAAGTCCTCGAAGACCTGCAGACTAAGATCTGCATGGTATACATGGACGACATTATCATTTTCAGCACAGGACTCCAAGAGCATATTCAAAATCTCAAATTAGTTTTTTCCAAATTACGCGAAGCCCACCTGAAAATTCAATTGGATAAATCCGAATTTCTCAGGCGAGAGGTCGAATTTTTAGGTCATGTGATAACACCGGAAGGTATTAAACCAAATCCTAACAAAATTAGTACCATTCAAAAGTTCCCGATTCCAAAAACTCAGAGAGACATTAAATCATTTTTAGGTCTGTTGAGTTATTACCGAAAATTCATAAGAAATTTCGCTAAATTAACAAAACCAATGACAAAGTGTTTGAAGAAAAATGAGAAAGTGGAACACACCACTGAATTTATCGAATGTTTCAACATTTGTAAATCCATCCTCACTTCAGAACCTGTCCTCGCATACCCAGATTTCGAAAAACCATTTGAATTAACCACTGATGCCTCAAATTACGCCATAGGTGCCATATTGTCCCAAAATGACCACCCAATATGTTACGCATCCCGAACGTTGAACCCGGCAGAAGTCAACTATTCAACCATTGAAAAAGAACTCCTAGCCATCGTCTGGAGCTGTAAATACTTCAGGCCTTATTTGTTTGGTCAAAAGTTCACGATATTTTCTGATCATAAACCATCACAATGGCTTTTTTCATTGAAGGAACCAAACTCAAGATTAGTACGATGGCGTCTGAAACTTGAGGAATTCGATTACATCATAAAATACAAGAAAGGAAAATCCAATCAAGCGGCTGACGCCCTTTCTAGAAATCCTCACAACATCGATATGAATGCCCTCGAAACCCTGTCTATTCAAAATAACCCTGGCGACGTTGACGAATTATTAAACGATTTGTTGAACCATCCCGAAAAACTGCCCGAGGTTGATAATGACACCCTTCAAGATATTCTAGAACCTCAAACCGTTCAACCTAAAATCAAAATACAATCTGACATCCGTATCATTCCAGCGCAACCGAATGAAAACAATTCCGACCTAGAAACAGTCCATACTTCCCTCGAAGACCCTGTATGTTCTATTCCCATTTCAGAACGTGCAGTGAATACCTATAAAAATCAGATTATTATCGCAATTGGCGACATAAATGAGAAAAAATACAGGAGAGAAAAATTTTTTGAGAATTCCCGATCATACGTCACAATGCCGAAGAAAAACATGAACGAAAATATCGCTAAGCTCCTCAAAGATTAAATTGATCCGATACAAACATATGCGCTACATTTCAAAACCCCCACCTTGTCCGAAATCTTTAGTACCGCCGTGCAAAATATATTCAAAAATTCATCCTACAAAATTGTTCATTGTCCATTATTTTCAACCGACGTAGAAACGCTAGACGAACAGAAAGAAAACTTAGAATTTTACCACGTGAAAAAAACATGCCATAGAGGAATAAACGAAATGAAGCCATCACTCAGTTCGAGGTTTTATTGGCCGAAAATGGCAGATGACATAAAAATGTACATAGATAACTGCGAAACTTGCCAGAAGAACAAGTACGATCGTAATCCACCTATCATTAAGTTCAATCTCACTCCCACCACATCAAAACCATTCGACCATATTCACATGGACACATTCAAAATTTCAAATCATAGTTCCTCGACGATTATCGATTCCTTTTCTCGGTATGGCCAGGCATACCCCTTAAAAACACTAACTGGAGTCTCGGTAGTAGAGAATCTCTTGAATTTCATCACTCACCATGGGCTACCCCTAAAAATAACCACTGATTCAGGCACAGAGTTCAAAAATCAAGATTTAGAAAATTTTTGCAAAATATATAAAATCGAACTCCATTACACGACACCAAAAAACAGTAATTCTAACTCTCCAGTCGAAAGGTTTCATTCCACGTTAATCAAACATTATAGGTGTTTGAAAGACGAAGGAACTCATTACACACCCGAACAGCTGATAAAACGTGCGGTTCTTGGTTATGATAACGCAATCCATAGTGTCACTAAATATACCCCTTTCGAAGTAGTTAAGGGCTATATCAATAGCACGAATCCATTCGACCTGAATGACCACATTATCGTTTCCGACTATGTTCAAAATCATAAAAATAATACTGAAAAACTCTATCAGTCAATACAACAGACGAACCAACAAACTAAAGAAAAAACTATAACAAAGATAAACGAAAACCGAAATGACCCGCCGGACTTCACAAAACAGACAGTGGCGTACATTCGAACAAAAGCCCGACCTAAAGACAAGCCAAAATTCAAAAAAACAAAAGTTCTTAAAGATACAGGAATCAAACTAGTAACTGACAAAGGGACCTACCATAAAAACATTGCTAGGAAACCAAAGACTAATTCAGGAAATTTGTTACAGGGAAAAAACGATCATGAAGTTACCAACCCTATACCTTCTACTTCACGTATTCCGAATACATTGTAACAACGAAGATATCCAAATAACCACCGTGACCAATCCCATCCTACCTATACAATTAGGGGAAGCAAAAATCATATATAGCAAACATACATTTTTACACTATCTCGATCTAAGTCCAATAATCAATCAATTAAATAAATTAAACCAATACTTCATATCGATTAAAAATAATTTCAACAAAGACAACATTTCTAACCCCATATCCTATCATGGGTTGTCGGCAAACATGCTGACGAGAGCCGAATATCTTGTAGGTACAACCAGAATGAAACTAGAAAATCTTCAACCCCACATACGTTTGAAGAGAGGAATGATAGATGGAATAGGCAAAATCGATAAATGGCTCTTTGGCACCCTCGATGCCGAAGATGGTGAACGGTACGACCAAAGTATTGCGACCTTAGAACGAAACCAAGACAATATAATTCATGAAGTCAATATGCAAATTTCCTTATCAAAGCAACTCATTAATCATTATAACAAAACTATTCGAACACTCAATTCAAATCAGGAAAAACTTGAAGAAGGATTGAAAATATTTCAGGAAGCAGTTCAAAAAACTATTGGTAATTTAATGAATTATATCAGTTTTCAAAGTATACTATCACAAATAATTTTAGATTGCCAAAATATCATAACATTCATCGACAACCTAGAGGATGCTATCACCTTTGCTAAGCTGAATACCTTACATAATTCTATAGTATCTAGTTCAGAGCTTGAGGAAATGTTGACATATTTGAGAAAATTCTACAAACAATCAGAAATACCAAAATTTGAAGATTTATTAACTTATTATCAATTATTTGGAACTCAAGTAATGTTTTCGAAAACCAAATTAATTTTTGCAATTCATGTTCCAATTATCAGAAACGAAGTCTTCTTATTCTATCATCTATATCCCATTATACAAAATCACCACATTTTTATCCCCAAATACCCCTATTTGGCACGAACAGTTTCAAAAACTCAGTTCGAATCAGTTCCATGCCCGTTGATGGAAAAAACACATTACTGTATTGAGGACTACTACCCAGAGGACCATTGTACTATCCAGCTGATCGAAGGAAACCTCACGGCCAATTGTCAACCACTCCAAATAAACCTAGCAGAGTCAATCGTAGAACAAATCACCCAAGAAGAAGTATTGATCATTCCAGTCCAAGAGGAAAGAATATTCTCGAAATGTAAAACTGACCGTTACATTGAGATAAATCATCCAACTATCATCAAAATACCGAAAACTTGCGAACTTCATGTGAACCACCGGACATTTCTCAACGACATAAGAATTTATCAAGGCAAACCACTTATTTTACCCAAATATAATACCGAGAACGTGAAAACACCAAAATTGTACATAACACCAAATTTCACAAAGCTGAACTTAGAAGAAATTTACAAAATCAACAATATGATGGAACGATTGATGCCAATCAAGGAATCCGAAACTTCGAGTACAAGCACCATAGTTTTTGGCGTTCTCCTTGGATTGATTTTTTCAATATCGATCCTAGTAAGTGCATTCAAACTGAAGAAGGAATTCTACAAAACCCTTCGACGCCGCTCAAAAGAAGAAAAGGAAGAAGAAGATGGTCAAGAAGCAGATGTGATTCCAACCCGAAAAAATAACTCCCTTATTTTTTCGTCTCAAGGAGGGAGGAGTTATGTAGCGATCGTTCCCATGGATTTGCCGTTCCCATAGAAAACGCTGATGTAGCTTCGCTGATCAAGCTGTATTCCAGGAAAGCTCTCAATTCGAGCCTCTGAGAGCGAATCTAGTTCTCACTTATTATTCATTCTAATTGTAACTCTTGTCAGAGACAGTCGATCTGTATTTTGTAAAACAAATAAATCTTTTTTAAAAAGACGTTCGCTCGTTCAAAGTATTTAACTCGGGTATAACGCACACAACAGGCATAACAAGAAACTTCGACTCCGCATTTTTGCATCTGACAGCAATAGCAGGTACGATCGCACTGACCATATAAGACGACTTCGAAAGACATATAACGAGAACAATTGGTAAGTGAAGAATCTTTGACAACATCAGTCTGCACACTGTATCTCTTTATTCTATCTATATATATCTATTCTATGGGAGGTGATAAAATACAGAGATACAGTATGCAGACTGATGTTCTCGAAGTATCTTCACTTGCCTATTGTACTTGTTATATGTCCTTCAAAGTCATCTTATATGGTCAGTGCGATCGTATCTACTATAGCTATAGACATGTCAGATTCTAGAATGTGAAGTAACAGTGTAAACATTGTCGGAGTTGAAGTTTCTTGTTCTGCCTGTTGTGTGCGTTATACCCGCTTCGTAGTCGTCTCATATATTAGTTGCGAACTTATATGCTCCAGAGGTATGCAGGTGAGATCATAGAATACAGAGATACGGTATGCGGACTGATGTTGTCGAAGTATCTTCACTTGCCTATTGTTCTCGTTGTATGTCCTTCGAAGTCGTTCCATATGGTCAGTGCGATCGTATCTGCAATAACTGTAGGCATGTCAGATGCTAGAATGCGAAGTCACAGTCGAAGTCGAAGTTTCTGGCTCTCCCTGCTATAAGCGTCATTTCGATTCAGGAAACACTAGACAATGGCTACCTACCTATAAGATCTTTAACCGACTCATTATCAAGATTGATAAATTCGAAGATTTGGCAAACACGCCGGTTTACCGACTCTTGATTGTTGGAATCGAAGTTTTTTTGGTGGATATGGAGAAGTATGGTACTCCACCCGCATATAATGAGCTGTCATATATACTTTTCGAATGGGCATTCAAGATGCTAGAATGCAATGTTACAAAGTGAACATAATCGAAGTCGAAGTTTCTTGTTCTGCCTGTTGTGTGCTTTATACCCGCTTCGATGTCGTCTCATATGATCGTGACGAACTTATATGCTCCACAGGTATCTATGTGAGATGATAGAATACAGGGATAATGTGTGCAGACTGATGTTGTCAAAGTTTCTTCACTTGCCTATTGTTCTCGTTATACGTCCTTCGAAGTCGTCTTATATGGTCAGTGCGATCGTCAGATGCTGGAATGCAAAGTTACAGAGTGAACATAGTCGGAGTCAGAGTTTCTTCTTCTGCCTGTTGTGTGCGTTATACCCGATTCGATGTCAACTCATATAATCGTTGCGAACTACCATGCTCCAAAGGTATCAATGTGAGATGATAGAATACAGAGATTCAGTATGCAGACTGATGTTGTCAAAGTATCTCCACTTACCTAAAATGCGAAGTAACAGTGTAAGCATAGTCGGGATCGGAGTTTCTTGTTCTGTCTGTTGTGTGCGTTATACCGCTCCGATGTCGTCTCATGTGATAGTTGCGAACTCATATGCTCCAGAGGTATCCATGTGAGATGATAGAATACAGAGATACGGTATGCGGACTGATGTTTTCGAAGTGTCTTCACTTGCCTATTGTTCTCGTTATATGTCCTTCGAAGTCGTCCTATATGGTCAGTGCGATCGTATCTACTGTAAGCATGTCAGATGCTAGAATGCGAAGTTACAGTGTTAACATAGTCGAAGTCGAAGTTTCTTGTCCTTCCTGTTGTAAGCGTTATTTTGATTCAGGAAACACTAGACAATGTCTACCTATAAGATGTACAACCGACTTATTATCAAGACTGATAAATTCGAAGTTTTGGCGAACACGCCGGTTTACCGACTCTTGATTGTTGGAATCGAAGTTTTTGGTGGAAATGAAAAAGAATGGGCATTCAAGATGCTAGAATGCAATGTTACAAAGTAAACATAGTCGAAGTCGAAGTTTCTTGTTCTGCCTGTTGTGTGCGTTAGACCCGCTTCGATGTCGTCTCATATGATCGTTGCGAACTTATTTGCTCCAGAGGTATTTATGTGAGATAATAGAATACAGAGATACAGTGTGCAAACTGATACTGTCAAAGTATCTTCATTTGCCTATTGTTCTCGTTATATGTCCTCCGAAGTCGTCTTATATGGTCAGTGCGATCGTCAGATGCTGGAATGCAAAGTTACAGAGTAAACATAGTCGAAGTCAAAGTTTCTCGTTCTGCCTGTTGTGTGCATTATACCCGATTCGATGTCAACTCATATGATTGTTGTGAACTACCATGCTCCAAAGGTATCCATATGAGATGATAGAATAAAGAGATACAGTGTGCAGACTGATGTTCTCAAAGTATCTTCACTTTCCAATTGTTCTCGTTATATGTCCTTCGGAGTACCTGCTATTGCTGTAGGTATGTCAGATGCAAGAATGCGGAGTTACAGTGTGAACATAGTCAGAGTCAAAGTTTCTTGTTCTGCTCGTTGTGTGGGTTATACTCGATTCGAAGTCGTCCTATATGATGTTGTCTTATATGATCGTTGCGAACATATATACTCCAGAGGTATCTATGTGAGTTGGAAGAATACAGAGATACAGTGTGCAGACTGATGTTGTAGGAGTGTCTCACTTGCCTATTGTTCTCGTTATATGTCCTTCGAAGTCGTCCTATATAGTCAGTGCAATCAAATCTGCTATAACTGTAGGCATGTCAGATGCTAGAATGCGAAGTTACAGTGAATACATAGTCGAAGTTTCTTGTTCTGCCTGTTGTGTGTGTTATACCCGTTTTGATGTCGTCTCATATAATCGATGCGTACTGATATGCTCCAGAGGCATTCATGTGAGGTGATAGAATACAGAGATACAGTGTGCAGACTGATGTTGTCCTATATGGTCAGTGCGATCGAATCTGCTATAACTGTAGGCATGTCAGATGCTAGAATGCAAAGTTACAGTGTATACATAGTCGAAGTCGAAGTTTCTTGTTCTGCCTGTTGTGTGCGTTATACCCGTTTTGATGTCGTCTCATATGAATCAATCAATCAACTTTATTTTTCCCAAGAAACAACATTAGTTTATAGCAGGGATAATAGTGAATACATGAATATATTTGACAAAATAAAATTAGGAAGACAGTAAAATAAGACTCACACTCAAGAAAAATCTTTTTTTTTTCAAGTTCAAATGAAAATGATCCTCAATTGACTCAGCTGTTAGGTACACAATTGGAAACTATAGTAGTTGTACCAGAAAACTATGAAAATGAGCTAAGATGTCAATATTACACGAGTAGATGTTTCTTGAATTCTCTTTTAAATTTTTCAATCCTATTAATCAGCTTCAAGTTATTTGATGCGAACTGATATGCTCCACAGAAATTCATGTGAGATGATGGAAAACAGAGATACAGTGTGCAGACTGAAAGTCAGAGTTTCTTGTTCTGCCTGTTGTGTGCGTTATACGTGATTCGATGTCAATTCATATGATCGTTGCGAACTACCATGCTCCAAAGGTATCTATGTGAGATGATAGAATACAGAGATACAGTGTGCAGACTGATGTTGTCAAAGTATCTTCACTTGCCTATTGTTCTCGTTATATGTCCTTCGGAGTCCTTCGAAGTCGTCTTATATAATCATAATCGGAGTCGAAGTTTCTTGTTTTGCCTGTTGTGTGCGTTATACCCGCTTCGATGTTGTCTTATATGATGTCGTCTTATATGATCGTTGTGATCATATATGCTTCAGAGGTATCTATGTGAGATGAATACTGTTCATCCTGTGCTTCAGCTGGTTTCTTATGAGTTAACAATATGGTAGACTGTATTTATTTCATTTAACAACTTATCAAAGGATGAGAATTTTTGTTAAAACTATATTTTTATTCTCGGAAAATTACAGAATCTTGTTTTTTTTTATTTATTATTTCTTGTTCCTAAGATACGATTCATAGCCGACCAGAACTCATACGGTGAGATTCGTTTCTTGAACATCTTGAACATACCGGCCCCCTTGAAAGGACGTAGTCTTTTTGATGTACTATAGCTTGGTCGGCAACAGACATACTTTTGTTATAGCACGCTTCACTATGCCGTTTCTTGTCTTCATACTTAAAACTCGCACTATTCCATCTTCGCCAGGATGGGTTTGAACGATTCTTCCTATTCGCCAAGATTGAGAAGGAGTGTTTTCTTCTTTCAGAAGGACCAATGCACCCATTAGATCAGGATGGTTACTTGAAAACTTCCATTTAGTTCTCTGCTGCAAATTGTGAAGATACTCCTTGGACCACCGCTGCCAAAAATGTTGGATCGTTTTCTGGACATGTTTATATCTGGATAAATATGATGGGTTGCATGCACTGAGATCCTCTTGCAGAAGAGCATGCATGGAGACTCTAACCAGAAAATGGCCAGGGGTTAAGGTTTCCAGGTCATTTGGGTCAGATGATAGGGGTTAAAGTGGACGGGAATTCATAATTGCCTCAATTTGTGTGAGCAACGTATAAAATTCCTCATAAGTAAATTTGCATTTTATGATATACGTTTCAAATGATATTTCGTCGTTTTTACGGCTGCCTCCCATAGACCTCCAAAGTTAGGAGAACGTGGGGGAATGAATTTCCAAGTTATTTTGTTTTTAGTTGAATAATCAGTTATTTCATCTTCATGATGAAGAGTTGATAGTCTTCGCAATTCTCTATCAGCACCCACGAAATTTGTGGCATTATCTGAATATATTTAATGACACAAACCACGGCGAGATACAAATCTTTTTAGGCCGTTTAGAAAACACTCAGTGGTTAAATCAGTTACCAGTTCTATATGCCGGCGTACCTCAGTGCTTCGATGCTTCAATATCGATTCACGTCGAGGTATCGATCGTGGGTTCGAGACCCACGAACGCAGACTTTTTCTGATGGCCTAAGAAAGTGTTTGGGATCACACGTTAAAAGGTAAGGCCCCCGTCATTCCTTGCTCGCACAAGTCTTTCGAAGACTTCTGAGGGTTGCTCGTAAGGGGGCAACCGAATGAGGGATAGAACAATTTTAGAACAATTTTTTTTTAGCTTTGGAACTGAAGCAGATAAAAATACAAATATAGCATTTTATTAATTCTCTATCTCGTAGTTTGCCATCTCTAATTGATAAAGGACCAGCGTAATCAACTTCACAAATTGAAAAAACGCGGGTAGGTATAGTTACTCTAGTTGAAGGCAAATTTCCCATTTTTTGTTCACTTGAGATAGGGTTTGATCTGAATCAAGTTATGCATTGCCTCAGAATTTTCCTAACGATTTGTTTACCTCTAATAGGCCAATATTATCTGCGAATGGCTGCTAATGTAGCTTGTTGGCCAGCATGAAATGATTTTTCGTGTTCATGACGAACGATTAAATATGTGAATGGGTGATCCTATGGAATTACAATAGGAAATTTATGCTCGTATGAAAGATCCGAATTTCGGAGCCTTCCACCAACACTCACGACACCCTTTTCATCAATGAAAGGATCTAAGGAATTGAAGCTACTAGATTTTGAAATAGTTATATTAATCTTCAATGCTTTTACTCCTACAGTGAATTCAATTATTTGAGCCATCTCAGCCAAAATGATGATACTATTCTCTAATTCTTCGATGGTTAATTTTCCAATTATTTTTGATTTATTTTCAGTTGAGTTGTTCTTGAATCTTATACAATAAGCTACTATATGTTGTAATTCGAGCAAAGAAGAATATTCAGAAAATAAAAAATCATTTGAAATGTTAGTAATAATTAATACTTTTTTCTTAAGTTCTGGAATTTCTGCTAATGGAGATAGATTCTCAGAGGGTAAGTTAACCTCACTTTCACTCAGCCAAGAAGGGCCTTTCCACCAAAGAGGTAGATCAATTAATTGTCTGGGCTCCACACCCCGAGATATAATATCTGCAGGATTATCCCCAGATCGTACATGATGCCACTGAGTTAATGAAGAGAATTCCTGAATTTCAGCTATACGATTTGCGACAAACGTGTTCAGATCAGCAGGCTCTGTAGCAATCCATTGCAGAACTATGGTTGAGTTGGTATAATAATTTATGTCACTTATTTGAAGATCAAAAGATCTCAATATTTTCTGAACAAGCTGCACCATGAGCAAAGACCCACAAAGTTCAAGTTCAGGCAATGACAAAATTTTCAGAGGTGAGACACGTGATTTTGCTGTCATTAGAATAACTTCAGTCTCTCCAGAAACATTCTGACTTCGTAAATATATGGAAGTACCATAAGCAACTTGTGATGCGTCACTGAATGCATGAATCTCTACTTTAGTGTAATGAGCTAAAATTACTTGTCTAGGTATCTGAATGAACTTGAGATAGTATAGCTGTTGGTAAAAACGAGTCCATTCGGTAAATGAGTTGAGAGGAATTGATTCATCCCAATCAAGCTTAAGCGCCCATAATTGTTGCATGATTAACTTGGACTTGACTATTACTGGGCCAAAAAGACCTAATGGGTCATTGGGATATTTTCGACAATATTTGACGTTTAGATATATTTTTGAAATTACTTGTCAAGGTATTAGTAGTATAAAGAAAGTTATCAGACATTGCATCCCATAAGATTCCCAGAGTCTTACTATGCTCGTCATTTGTGATGATGAAATTCTGGAGATTTGAATTATTTTTATCTAAAATATTTGAGAATATATCGTGGTTCATCAGATCGAAACAGGAACCACTCAATAGGGTATTAATTTCTGATATCAACCTATCAGCAGCTTCCATGTCATCGACACCTGTTATTAAATCATCAACATAAAAATCTTTTAAAATTGTTTTGCAAGTGGCAGGATATAATGACATATTATCGAAAGCTATTTGTTGGAGACATCTGGTACTCAAAAAAGATGCTGACGACGTTCCATGAGTTAAAGTATTGATTCTAAAATGCAAAAGTGGATTATTTGAATTTGATCGCCATAAAATTCTTTGTAGATCTCGATTTTCAGGATGAACCTCAACCTGTCGGTACATTTTAGCAATATCAGCTTTGATGACAATATTGTACTTACGCATCTTGTATAACAGGACCAATAATTTGTACATCATTCAAAGATAGATTGGATGATGATTTTGCAGAACCATCGAATACAACACGTAAATTTGTTGTCAAAGATGATTCATCTATCACACAGTGGTGGGGTAGATAAAACTTTATGTTTCCGACATTCTCCTCTGGTGAAATGATTTGAGATATTCATGCCCTAAAGAGATATATTCATTCATAAACTCTGTATATTGTGAGAGTCTTTATTCTGCGGCCCTTACTTTGACACTCTGTTCATGACAGGAGACTACTCTGGTATTTGACAGGGAGGATTCTCGAGCGCCAGATTTTTGATAAAGGTGATTTACTTCACCTGCTCCTCCCAACTTAGTCGAGAAGGAGGCCCACAGTAGCAACAGTGGAGAAAGGTACAGGAGGTATACCTACCTCGGTACCCACAGTATAATCCAGGGGTCAATGGTATTGAATCGACCTGGAATCAATAAGTAGCCAAGGGAGTGTAGGCTTTAATTACAAACCCTGGGTCTAGCGTGGAATACTAGTTGCTATTTCTGGTCTGGATAATTACAGGAATCAAAGCAAAATATCTCTCAGGTCTTTGGTATTCTAGGGTTAGGTCTGGAAGATTATGTACTCAACTTTTTCATCATTTCTACCTGGAGAATCGGAAACACAGTTCTAAACGAATTAAACAGATTCAATTTCTATTTATCTTTTATTTTCCTTCGATTTTTCTAATTTTCTAATATCGGATTTTTAGTGAGGTTAATTAATTATATTTTTCCATTAAGATAAGATAAGATAATATTTATTAATCCGTGACCAAATACATGGTATAGGACATGTCAACAGTTGTGTATAATATATTTATATATGTATTTATAAATACATATATAAGTAGACAATGGGTAATACTTCTAAATTAATAAATAGTATATAAACATATACAATTGTACATAGCACATAGATCATACATTGTTTGAACAATTACAAGGGGGACGCACATTTCATAAATTGTTGAGAATATGATATATGGGGACCATTAGAGACGACAGGGAGATTTAAAAAAAGCATAGATTATACTGGGATACTTATATGTCATAACTAGTTGTTTCAGTCATGTCAGGATCATCGAAGTATTCTTGTAATGAATAGTAAGCTTTTGAGGATAGTAGCATTTTCAGTTTCTTTTTGAACTTATTTAAAGGTTGGCAACTCTTGATATTGTTCGGGAGCTTATTATATATTTTGCAACTTGCATATGTTGGAGATTTTTCAAAAGTTGTTATTCTGTGGGCAGTGGTTATTAGATTAGTCCCGTTTCTTGTATGGTATTGATGGTAGCTATTATTTTTTTTTAGTTTCTGTATGTTTTTTCTGACATATAAACAACTCTTGAAAATGAAAATGGAGTAGAAAGTCGACATTTTTTTTGCTTTGAAAATTTCTCTACATGAGTCACGTGGTTTCATACTAAACATCAGCCTAACAATCCTTTTTTGTGCTATGAATATTCTGTTAACCCCTGTTGCATTTTCCCATAGTGTGATATGGAATGATAAGGCAGAATAGACTAGTGCATAGTATACCTGGATTAAAATACTTTCATGTAGCTCATATCTCAGTTGCATGATTGCAAAACATGATTTGGATAATTTTTTTGACGTTAGCTCGATGTGTTCGTCCCATGCGAGTGTGCCATCTATTGTTACACCAAGAAACTTAGTTGAGTGGTGTATATTAGGTAATTCATTGGGTATTTCGATATTTCTGTTGAATAAGATAATTTTGGTTTTTTGAGCATTCAATATTAATTTATTGGAGTTGCAGTATGATGACATTTCTTTAATTCCTAATTTGATGGCTTGGATCATGCCCCCCACAGTGGATTCAGCTATACCCAGAGTTGTATCATCAGCAAAGTTGATTAAATAGAATTGTTTGCTTATGTTGGATGGTAGGTCGTTGAGAAATAGTAGGAAAATGAGTGGGCCAAGGATTGATCCCTGAGCTACACCAACATTTATGGAAAATTTTTCAGATTCTGCCCCATCCAAGGTAACGTATAATTTTCTGTTTGATAAGAATGAGATGATTAAAGATAAGACATTCCCTCTGAAACCAAGATTATACAATTTAGATGCCATAAAATGTTTGTCAATAGAGTCAAAAGCTTTTGACAAGTCGAAGAATATACCCGCTACAAATTTCCTATGGTCAATATTTTTATGAATAAAATCCGCGAAAAGTGAAGTTGCAGTTTCAGTCGATCTGTCGGCCCTGAAACCATGTTGCGATTCGGCCAGTATGTTGTGTTTGTTCAGAAATTTCAAGAGTCTGTTATATATGAATCTCTCCAGAATTTTCGAAAAAATGCTGAGGAGGCTAATTGGTCTATAGTTATCTAAGTTCGACCTATCACCTTTTTTGAACACTGCAATCACTTTGCTAAGTTTCAAAACATCCGGAAACTCACCCTTCAAAATACATATATTTGTTAAGGTTGTTAAAGGTTCAACTATACTATCACTTATTTGTTTCAAGATTTTCACTAGCACATCATCTGGACCTGTTGACATTGTATTCTTGAGATTACGTATTATTGCTGAGATTTCTTCAGGTGTGGCTGGTTCGAAAAAGAAGGAGTGTGGGAGTATTTCCCCAGTGGTGCAGGTCCGAGGTAAGGTAGTTCCGAAGTGTTCCTCCATTTTTTCTTCGATGATACTTGAGAAGTATTGGCCGAAACAGTTGGCTACAGTTTCAGGATCGGTTAATACCTCGTTGTTCACATTGATATGTATTTCCACGGCTTCCCGGCTATTTCTGCCCAATTTAGTGTTTACTTCTTTCCAAATTTGCCTAGTCTTGTTACTTGCCTCATTTATATTATTGTTCAGTGTTTCCCTTTTTGCTTTGTTCATCAGTTTACGATAGTTTTTCCTTTTGTTTCTGTAAATGTTTTCCAGTTGTTTGTTGCCCGATTGTCTATACATCTGGTAGGCAATATCCAGGTCGTTTTTTACTCGTCTCAGCTCGTCATTGTACCAATGGGTCTTCGAACCTCTGGTTTTTCTGTTAGGGACTAGTGGACATGCTGCATCATAGGCATCCTTGAAACAATTGATGAACCTTTCGAAATTTATCGATGGTGAGTTTTGTTCATCAAGGTTCCATATTGTTTCGTTCAATTTAGTTTTTAGGTCATTTATTGATTCAGTTGAAGTTTTACGGTGGTATCTGATTTTAGCTACTTCTATTTGAGATTGAGTTTGGGTGTATTCGTAAGACAGTTGGATGGCCAGGTGGTCTGATAGATGCGGATTGAAAGTTGATACGGTACACTGGTTTGGGTTGAGATTAGAAATTATATAATCAATACCACTGGTAGACGTTATATTATTTTTGTTTGTGCATATTCTTGTTGCAGATGTTGTCATATTATAGCACTCAACTGAATCCAACATGTCTATAAGTAATTTGAAGTTGCTGTCATTTTCATGCAAGAAATCGATGTTTAGGTCTCCACAAATTATAATTTTGTGGGTAACTATGAGCTCACTCATAGTGACTGATAGATATTTCACGAAGTCTTTCACACAGCCTGTTGGTGGTCTGTAGATGCAGATTAGACATATTTTCATAGGGAGAGAAAGTTCCAACATGCAGTATTCAAATTCCCTCTCCATTGCATATTTACAAGGGAGTATTTTCCATTTCATCAATTAATTATGTTTCATGTATATAGCTGTACCCCCATGTTTTTTAGATTTCCTGCAGAAGAATGTTAGTAATTTGTAATTTGGAATGTTTGCATAGGTTATATTCGTTTCATTCATCCAATGTTCGCTCAGGCATACGAAGTCTATGTTCCTTTCCTTTGCTATTTGTTCTATTTGACTAGTTTTTGATGATATAGACTGAATGTTTATGTGTAATATGCTCAGTTGTTTAGTTATTTCAGTAGTTTTCCGTTCCTCTGTGTTCCTAAAAAATGGTTTTGATTGCTTACCTCACACAATGCGGTGGCAAGCGATATTCCTTCATTTGGGGGATACATTTTTTGTTCATCGGATGATGGTGCAACTTGGGAGAGGCGAGGGTACATATTATGAGTGCTGTGTAGTGGGGCATTCTCCGATGCTGTTTCCTTTTTTCCTTCATTTAGGGGATACGTTTCATGTTCGTCAGATGATGGTGCAACTTGGGAGAGGCGAGGGTACATGTAGGTACTGTGTAGTGGGGCATTATTCGATGTTGTTTCCTTTTTATCATTGGAAATATTGTTCACTGTGTACTTTCCATTCAATTTCTTCAATTTAGTACTAGGGTCGCTTATGTAACCCGTTAGTGCTTTGCCGAGAATATATATTCCTCTGTTTTTTAGTTTGTTGCTACGTTGGAAAAAATGTGTACCGTTCAAATAATTGTTGCATTCAAAAACTTTCACTGAATTTTGGTATTTGTGGAGTGTTTTCGATAAAAATAGGTTGTTCTCATATGTGTATTGGTTTCCTCTCCAAGTATTGTAGTTGTATGGCTCAGTTATGAAGATGGTGTTTGTATGCGCCATATTGATGGCAAACTGTTCAAGTTTCTCGGTGTTCATTTCGTGTCTATGCAGCCAAATAAATAGTGAGTCATTTTTTGTGAATGCTTTAGTATTAGTCATAGCCGTATTTAGTACTTCGTCCTCATGCGCTTTGGCAAACTGTTCAAGTTTCTCGGTGTTCATTTCGTGTCTATGCAGCCAAATAAATAGTAAGTCATTTTTTGTGAATGCTTTAGTATTAGTCATAGCCGTATTTAGTACTTCGTCCTCATGCGCTTTGGGTTTTATAATGGATTGTATTGAAAGGTATTTATTTTCATTTTGATGACTAAGGTATGATGCTAGGCATCTTCCATGATAATTAGATGTTAGGAGTATTTTCCTGTTGTGATTTGTCGATTCATTACTCGTGGAAGATTTGGAAATAGCACCACTAGAAGATTCGATTCTATGCTGGGAGTTCAATTTCGGACATTTTCCCACTCCCCTGTCGGTTTCCTTTCCTCTCCTTTCCATTAATGTCAATAGTTCATGAAACATAGAACACCGCCCGACGGGACACAAAGCACAAAGACACCGGTGCACAGGACTGAATTTCTCAAGGAAAAGAAGAAGAAGAGTTGTTAACTGGCTTGTCAGTGTCAGTCGTCAGTCAATAATAATATTTTGCAATTTTGACAAATGAAAAAATTGGGAATCACTAAATAAATTATTGAACTATTTGGAACTGAAAACAATGACAACAGAGTAGGAAATATGAAATATGCAATCACAAAATCCGTTTATTCAATTTAGAGTTCTGGATTCTTTACACAGGTCGGGTGAGTATCGGTGTGAAAAACAACAGGAATGAAATGAGGCTATAAACAGAATGAATAACACTGGTGGAAAATATACAAACTTACATGTGTAACAGGAAATCACTATACAATACTATTTAACACTGGTTTTGAATGAACTAGGAGAGCACTAAAAGATCAGCAAAAGAATCAGGAGCTTGGAGAGCAACGGAGATCAGGTAGTGTAGACTTGAAGAGAAGAGCTTAGAGAGTGACCCGAATCCTCGGCTGTCTTCAGTATTTATGCACTGCTTTAGCCTTGGCACAAGGACAAGTAAATCTGGAATCTCATTGGTCAAAACTCCCACCTTGTCATGGCTCATGGCCATGGCCACTACATCTGTCCTTGAAAAGCACATGTGCACCTCCAACACAAAACGCGGGAAAAATAATTTTCAACCCTGAATGGGCACAGGAACAGGATCTACTACCTTTGCTTATGCTACTAAATGAATTTGGCTGGAAAATATTCAATAACAACAGAGTTATGAGCAGACAAACATTCATCATTTCAACTGATAAATAATTCAATCAAATTTCATGCCATAAGCAAAGGGTTGAAAAATATGGAAGTCTTTAGGGTTGTAATGATGTTCATGAGAGTTTACTATCAGAAAAAGCTTTGTGAAGTCAGGAATCAATGCATTACTCAGCTCTCTCAGGTTTCCAGGTTTCGAGCTTTCGAACAGGTGAAATTCAACTAGAATCAGGCTCAGTTACTTAGATTTTGATCAAAACCAGTCTAGTAATGAAGCTGGTCAAAACACTCCATTACACACCCCTCGTATTTGCGAAAAAAAAGATGGAAGCTCCAGCTTCAATTTTTTTTTTTTAACTCATTCATCACCAAAATATACACTATATACATTACCAACTATAAACTGGGATACTTATATACAATCCTATATTTATACCTTATCTGGAAATCAGCTTAATCTACTCAGGAAATCTACAGCAGGACCTAAATGTAAACCATATCTATATACACTATCTGGAATCTTTTTTCACTATTCAGATTATTTACCACAGGATCTGAAACAGTAAAAATATCAATGTCTACTCCTATACTTACTATTTACATAAACGTCTGGATTTCTGGACTGGACTAAATCCGGACGTCTCTGGACCAAAGTGTTCTGGAAAAATGTTTGCTTTCCACTTGCAATTTTCCCTTTGATGGCCAGGATTCCCACATTTCCAACAAATCCTTACTTCTGCAAAGTAGGAAGAATGGGAGACAGAACTAGGCAAGTTTGAAGCAGAGGCTGGTCGGACTGCTTCAAAACTAGAATTCCAGAAACAGGACTCGTCGGAATTCACAGCTGCGGATGCCTTTTTCTGTTTCCAAGCTGGATAACGGGACGATAGGAAATTGTCAGGACCTAATTTCCTATTTCTGTTCCTGGAACACTTTCGCGTTAATCCTATATCAGTACCGGTCTCTGTAATGATTTCTGTCACTTCATTGACAGTCTGGACCTCATTACAGAACCTAAATTCCATCTGGACTGGAATTTCTGGGAAATCTGGAATTTCTGAAAAAAAATGGAAAATCAGGATTATCTGGAACATATGCTCTACGCACATCTTCTGTCTCATCAGGATCTTCCAAAACATTCCTATTCCCTGAAAAATGTTGTAAATCTGAAATTTCTGGAATATACGGATTAAATGATGGTTCTGGATAATCTCGATTTCCTACACCCACTGGATGTGCTGAATATCCCGGATCCCTACTTTCAGGAATTTCTGGATGCTCTGGATACCCTGGATGTTCTGGATAAATAGAATTTTCAGGACTGTCTGGACATTCGGGGAACTCACTGGGTACCGGATTCTTGGATTTGTCCGGAGGGAGACATACACAATCACGGGATAAAATATCCCTCTGGCCACATCTGGAACAAAATATTTTTGGTCGGTGTCTGCAGGCACTTCTCATGTGACCTCGCAGTCCACATCTCCAACGAACAGTCTCACTGTTTCGAAGTCCTATATTTTTAGTCTTCTCTTCTGGGTATATGTCCTGGAACTAGGTTCTTCATACCTAATCGGTTTTGGACAAAATGACACAGGTGAGGGTGGTGGCAGGTAGTGATAACCCTGGTAGGTTTGATATATCTCACTTCTCAGGCTCTCATATTCTAGAATTCTGGAGATTAGTGATGGTACATCCTGGAAATCAGTCTTTCTGATGTGCAGGCGGTATTCTGGCAGTAAATTCCGGTATAACCAAGTCAATTCTTGTGCTTTATCAAGAGTGCTTTGTCTTCGGATCAGTGTCTGCATGTCTATCACGTAATCTCTAGCTGGTTCTTCCACTGTCTGTTTCCTCTGGATGATATCAATCTGGAGCTGTTCCTGATATCGAAACGGAAAGTATGCTACCTGGAAACATTCTTCGAAAGCTGTCCAGGAATTCCAATACACTTTGTTACATCTGTACCATAAAAGAACTTTTCCTTTTAACAAGTCAGGTAATACATCCAGGAGCTGGTCTGGTTCTACTTTCTCCACGTTCCCAATCTCTTCTAGTCTTTCTAGGAAATCTACAGGATCTGTTGTTCCATCAAATTGCAAATTCCAGTGATAGGTGTTCACTTCACTAGAATAACACAGGACAGGAATTTCAGGACTATCAGGAGGTATGTCAGGACTCTCTAGAGTTGTTTCAGGATCATCCGGATGTGTTTCTGGACTACCTGGAGCTGGTTCAGGACTATCTGGAGGCTCATGTGGTTCAGGAATATCTGGTAAATCTGGAGGCGGTTTCCTCACAAGATTCTCAGGCCTGAGGGCTAATATTTCAGGAACTTCCACCCTCAGGAACCACATCAATCGGTTTTGTAGCATCTCCACAGGACCTTCAGTTTTAGACCATACATTCTCAGTTTTCTGAATAATTCGGATTTGTTCAGGTTATATACCCAACTCACTCTTGGGTTCAAACCTGTTATGTGCTCTCTGTAGCTCTCTGGACCTGGATTCCTGGATTTTCGGAGGTTCTCACAACCTTTACATGTATCATCAACTATATCAGGGCCTAACATTTCATTCAACTGGTTAAATGAGCTGGAATATCAGGATGATTATCAGGATGAAATGTATTCGGAAATTAACGGATTTGACTCTCTTGCTGTCTCAAAATTCAGTGACTCTCATAAACACAAAAAAAAATATCTGGACTCAACAAATAATTTCTGGATTTCCGGACTTTGATTTTGAATTCATTTATAGCACAAGTTAACTGAAAAATTGTTCTGAAATTGTTCTATCCGTCATTCGGTTGCCCCCTTACGAGCAACCCTCAAAAGTCTTCGAGAGTCTTGTGCGAGCAAGGAATGACGGGGGGCCTTACCTTTTAACGTGTGATCCCAAACACTTTCTTGGGCCATCAGAAAAATTTCTGCAGTCGACGGGACTCGAACCCATGACCGGCAAGCGAATGCGGATTAGAATATGGACACTCTGTCCGCACGGCTACCTGGCCACCTACTGGAACTGTTCTATACAAAAATCGGGTTCACATTTTTAATCAACTCTCAAGACACAAATTATACAGGTACTTCCAGGAAATATGTTGTGATTCTGATTCCAAACAATGAGATACTAGTTCAGGAAAAAAACTGTGCAGGACTGGAAGAAAGCAACTTTTCTGGTAAAAATGACTGAATTGTTTTCTGATTCAATAACCAAGAAGTCCCAGCTCGGGCGCCATTTGTAAGAGTCTTTATTCTGCGGCCCTTACTTTGACACTCTGTTCAGGACAGGAGACTACTCTGGTATTTGACAGGGGGGATTCTCGAGCGCCAGATTTTTGATAAAGGTGATTTACTTCACCTGCTCCTCCCAACTTTGTCGAGAAGGAGGCCCACAGCAGCAACAGTGGAGAAAGGTACAGGAGGTATACCTACCTCGGTACCCACAGTATAATCCAGGGGTCAATGGTATTGAATCGACCTGGAATCAATGAGTAGCCAAGGGAGTGTAGGCTTTAATTACAAACCCTGGGTCTAGCCTGGAATACTGGTTGCTATTTCTGGTCTGGATAATTACAGGAATCAAAGCAAAATATCTCTCAGGTCTTTGGTATTCTAAGATTAGGTCTTGAAGATTATTTACTCAACTATTTCATCATTTCTACCTGGAGAATCGGAAACACAGTTCCAAACGAATTAAACAGATTCAATTTCTATTCATCTTCTCTTTTCCTTCGATTTTTCTAATTTTCTTATATCGGATTTTCAGTGAGGTTAATATTTTTCCATTAATGTCAATAGTTCATGAAACATAGAACACCGCCTGACGGGACACAAGGCACAAAGACACCGGTGCACAGGACTGGATTTCTCAAGGAAAAGAAGAAGAAGAGTTGTTAACTGGCTTGTCAGTGTCATTCGTCAGTCAATAATAATATTCTGCAATTTTGACAAATGAAAATATTGGAAATCACTAAATAAATTATTGAACTATTTGGAACTGAAAACAATGACAACAGAGAAGGAAATATGAGATATGCGATCACAAAATCCGTTTATTCAATTTAGAATTCTGGATTCTCCACACAGGTCGGGTGAGTATCGGTGTGAAAAACAACAGGAATGAAATGAGGCTATAAACAGGATGAATAACACTGGTGAAGAATATACAAACTTACATGTGTAACAGGAAATCACTATACAATACTATTTTACACTGGTTTTGAATGAACTAGGAGAGCACTAAAAGATCAGCTGAAGAATCAGGAGCTTGAAGAGCAACGGAGATCAGGTAGTGTAGACTTGAAGAGAAGAGCTTAGAGAGTGACCCGAATCCTTGGCTGTCTTCAGTATTTATGCACTGCTTTGGCCTTGGCACAAGGACAAGTAAATCTGGAATCTCATTGGTCAAAACTCCCACCTTGTCATGGCTCATGGCCATGGCCACAACATCTGTCCTTGAAAAGCACATGTGCACCTCCAACACAAAACGCGGAAAAAATAATATTCAACCCTAAATGGGCACAGAAACAGGATCTACTACCTTTGCTTATGCTACTGAATGAATTTGGCTGGAAAATATTCAATAGCAACAGAGTTATGAGCAGTCAAACATTCATCATTTCAACTGATAAATAATTCAATCAAATTTCATACCATAAGCAGAGGGTTGAAAAATATGAAAGTCTTCAGGGTTGTAATGATGTTCATGAGAGTTTACTATCAGGAATCAATGCATTACTCAGCTCTCTCAGGTTTCCAGGTTTCGAGCTTTCGAACAGGTGAAATTCAACTAGAATCAGGCTCAGGTACTTAGATTTTGATCAAAACCAGACTAGTAATGAAGCTGGTCAAAACACTTCATTACAATATGCATTTCTGAGTGAATCGTTCTCCAAGAGTTTTCGCTCAATTGCATAAAATCTCTTTGAAGCTGATTGTAAGGAATCGCCCAGTTGGGTATAATTATCTTTCAGTGGTTATTTTACTGAAAATCTTCCATCTACCATTATCACGATGATAGTTTTTAATAAAATGATTTTCGCAACTGATCTCTTCTTGTGTACGTCTTTTATGTGAAAGGCTTTGTTCAACAACCCAAAATTTTTCTAGCTGATTATGAAGATCTTTATTTGTTGTTAAACCACAATAGGTTTTTTCAGGCATATTAACGCCCATAGGTCCAGAAATTATCCATCCCAATGCGGATTTCTGTAGAATTGGTTGATTTTTTCCCAATTTTATTCGACCTACACTCAACAAATCAAAAAATATACCAGCACCTAATAAGAGATCAATCTTGCTAAATTTCAAAAATTCTGGATCAGCTAGTGTGATATTAGCAGGAATTTTAAATAAATTCGATTTGAAGGATAATTGCGGAACATTTTCAGTGATTTCACTTATTATCAAGAATGAGTTAGTAAACGAGTAATCATTATGAATTGATTTCACTGTGGCATCAGTTTTTGCATAAATATTTAATGTGGTTGAACTTATTCGTTGAACAGGAATATCGATAGGAACTTTATTCAAATTTGCTTGTTTGAATAAACCTTCTGTTATAAAATTGGATTGTGACCCACTGTCGAGTAAAGCTCGGCATTTCACCAGGTTATTATATATATCATAGATATATAACACTGCAGTGGACAATAAAACAAAAACATCCGTAGATAAATTTGAATGGACTGACATCACTTGATATTGAATGCGAGATTGAATGCTCTCATTTGATGCATGATTGTAACTGTCATTCAGTTCATTTCTACTAGAAATACGAATGTTCTGATTGTTAAGATCATTTGAGTTCATTACTTGATTTGACTGCATCTGCGTTTTCTCGAACTCATTATTTTGAGCAGAATTACATGATGTACTTGGAATCTCACTAATTTGTGGAATTGATGATGAAACCGAGCAATGAGCTCGACGCCCTGTCAAAGAATCTGAATTACTCACTGGATTACTTAGGAAGCCCGATTGATTAAAATGCAATAAAGAATTATGCTTTTTGTTACAATAACAACATATCTTCGAAGATTGACACCCAGTATTTGAATGTCCTGCTCTAAGGCAATAAGTGCACAATTTTAGTGTTTTTATTTCATTATAGCGTAACTGTGGATCTTTTTCCATAAATTTGCGGCATGACGATATGTAGTGATTATTTTTGCAAATGAAGCAAACTATACTATCATTTATTGTCGAGGCATGAAACTGGGGTTTGGAATCAAATGGTTTTTTATGGATTGAAGTGATTGGTTTGCTATCCAACGACTCTAGTAGTAGACACCTATTTGTTAAAAAACCTATAAAATCATTGATAGTAGGAGCTTCAATTTGATTGGTTTTGATTTCCCATTCTCTTCTTGTATCAACATCTAACCTTGAGGTAAGCAGATATAATGATATAGTATCCCATGTATCTACTGGTGAATTCAAATTCTTCAGAGAACGAAAGTGTTTCTGAAATTCATCTAGAAATCCTCTCAAAGATGAATGAGAATTTCTTATCACCTTCTGCAATTCGAAAATAGCTTTCATGTGTGATTTTATTATCACCTTTTTATTTTTATATCTCGCCTTCTACAATTCTAGGGTTTATGAATAATTTGCTTCAGACACCTGGAGTGATTGTATGACGTGATATGCTTCGCCTTTTAGAGACGCTTGTAGGTAATGATATTTTTGAATATTATTCAATGAAATATTATCATGAATCAAACTTTTGAATGTGTCATGAAATGAATACCATCCGCTATAATCTCCTGCAAATTCAGGAAGTTTGATTTGAGGTAAAGCTACTTGTTTCTGAACATTTGGAACTGGTATACTTGAATCACCGTGTAATGATACATCGTACATGTCCGATGCTATTTTCACTATTTTGAAATATTTATCTTCAAATAAATCTCGTTCATTCAATTGATTATCAGTAAATTCTAACAATTCAATTTGTGTTTGCACTTCACTGAACGCATTGTATAGAGAATCCAACTTTGAAAGACGCAATTTTATTTCGCCTACCCTTTCAGGATGATTTGTCAAAGAATTCACGAATGTCACAAATTTTGTGAGTTGCCCTTTGTATATACCTCTTCGTTGCACCAAAACCTCTAATTCTGCCATGGTGCTAGGATTATTCAACTTCAAAATGGAATTATGATTATTCAACTGAAATAAAATCTCAACTTGGGAATGATGATTCACTTTATTCAATCAAATCCTAGATTTCCCTATCAATAAGCATTAGCAAATTTACTTTTTGAGTACTCAATGTACGAAGATGATTAGAGTGACAGACGCAATATATCTTGTCAAAATTATAATGAATTATGTGGAAATGTTCTCAATTGAACTAACATGGAATAGGATTGCTTCAAATCAAGACAATTATAATGGGAAAAGGGAAAAGGATAGTAATAGGATACCCTGACCTGGTGTGGTGTTTCAGACAGTGTCTCACTACATACTGCTGTCCACAGCATCAACCAGATCCAGCTCATCGAAGGCCATTTGTTCATCCTGTGCTTCAGCTGGTTTGTTATGAGTTAACAATATGGTAGACTGTATTTATTTCATTGACCAACTTATCAAAGGATGAGAATTTTTCTTGGAACTATATTTTTATTCTCGGAAAATAACAGAATCTTGTTTTTTTTTTATTTATTATTTCTTGTTCCTAAGATACGATTCATAGCCGACCAGAACTCATACGGTGAGATTCGTTTCTTGAACATCTTGAACAAATACATAGATACAGTGTGCAGACTGATGTTGTCGGAGTATCTCATTTGCCTATTGTTCTCGTTATATGTCCTTCGAAGTCGTCTTGAATAGTCAGTGCGATCGAATCTGCTATAACTGTAGGCATGTCAGATGTTAGAATGCAAAGTTACAGTGTGAACATAGTCGTAGTCAAAGTTTCTTGTTCTGCCTGTTGTGTGCGTTATACCCGCTCCGATGTCGTCTTATATGATCGTTGCGAACATATATGCCCCAGAGGTATCCATGTGAGATGATAAAATACAGAAATACAGTGTGCAGACTGATGTTGTCGAAGTATCTCCACTTGCCTATTGTTCTCGTTATATGTCCTTCGAAGTCGTCTTATATGGTCAGTGCGATCGTATCTGCAATAGCTGTAGGCATGTCAGATGCTAGAATACAAAGTGTTAACATAGTCGAAGTCAAAGTTATTTGTTCTGCCTATTGTGTGCGTTATTTCCGCTTCGATGTCGTCTTATAGGATCGTTGCGAACTGATATGCTTCAAAGGTATCCATGTGAGATGATAGAATACAGAGATATAGTGTGCAGACTGATGTTGTCGAAGTAACTTTACGTGCCTATTGTTCTCGTAATATTATGTCCTTCGAAGTCGTCTTATATGGTCAGTGCGATCGTATCTGCTATAGCTGTAGGAATGTCAGATGCTAGAATGCGGAGTCACAGTGTAAACATAGTCGGAGTCGAAGTTTCTTGTTCTGCCTGTTGTGAGCGTAATACCCGCTTCTATGTCGTCTCATATAATCGTTGCAAACTGATATGCTCCAAAGGTATCCATGTGAGATGATAGAATACAGAGATACAGTGTGCGGACTCAAGTTTTCGAAGTATCTTCACTTGCCTATTGTTCTTGTTATGAGTCCTTCAAAGTCGTCTTATATGGTCAGTGCGATCGTATCTGCTATAACTGTAGGCATGTCAGATGCTAGAATGCAAAGTTTCAGTGTTAACATAGTCGAAGTCGAAGTTTCTTGTTCTGCCTGTTGTGTGCGTTATAGTCGCTTAGATGTCGTCATATATGATCGTTGCGAACATATATGCTCCAGAGGTATCTATGTGAGATGATATAATACAGAGATACAGTGTGCAGACTGATGTTTTCGAAGTATCTCCACTTGCCTATTGTTCTCGCTATATGTCCTTCGAAGTCGTCCTATATGGTCAGTGCGATCGCATCTGCTATAACTGTAGGCATTTCAGATGCTAGAACACAAAGTTACAGTCTGAACATAGTCGAAGTCGAAGTTTCTTGTTCTGCCTGTTGTGTGCGTTATACCCGCTTCGATGTCGTCCTATATGATCGTTGCGAACATATAAGCTCCAGAGGTATCTATGTGAGATGATATAATACAGAGAGACAGTGTACAGATTGATGTTGTCGAAGTATCTTCACTTGCCTATTGTGTAACACTAGATGTTACTTTATTATTCGAGCTGGGTCGTGGGGTTGGTAATTGGTTTTTGGTTTGATCGTTCTGAAGCTGAATATGGGCGCCACCTAGTTTTGAATTTTAATGGAAACAAAACAGGAAACAAACCACTTGACCATTACAATAGAGAGAAAGAAAAGGTAACGTGATTCAGCTTCAGAGTGTGACACAATAAAAGAGGATGATCAATTTTTTCCACAAATATATTGAATCTTCCAAATCTTCTTACTTAACAAGTTCAGCTTATCAAATGAAATTACAAGATCAGCACTGTCGTGCTGTTATATGAAAACAATCAGATGAAAATGATTACTCAATTATCAACTCGAAAAAGGAGAACTGGTACAATTGAATTGAAAATATCTATATATAAGCTGAACATTAATTGAAAGCTCAATCAAAACAGGACAAGTAAGTATATGATAATGAAAAAAAAAACTTAAGGTTTGAAACTTGTTTAAGGAACCCTAACAGACAATGTGGCTTGCTAAGGATGGATGTTACCAGCTGTATTGGAGTATAAGGCAAGTCTCGAGAGTGGAACTGTCTGCTGCCACTGCTGTAGACTTTAGTGTCGAAGCTTCCAGTGTAAGGTTCTTCGTTTGGAGATACGAAGATGTCTGGGTAGGGTCTCTGGAAGAACCTTGAGCTTGACTGTGTAGTAGCCGAAGTGCAGCTTGTCCTCTCGATAATTATTGATGGGCAGAGATAGGCTTCAGTTCCCACTTCTCAGACAGCCAGACTCCCAATGCATGGAAAACAATCATATGTATAAGCCATTTGTGTAAACAATATTGAATGGGTAAAAAGGCACCTTTTAGAACCCTAATAGGCTACTCAAACGTGAAAAGAAAAAAAAATATATACCAAAGAAGAAATATGTATAAAAGAAAACAAAATAGAATCGCTATTCCATTAATCAACCCCTTGGATTTTACTGATGCTGAAGGCAAAATTTGAAATACTTTTTGATTAACCCCTGTAACTCGATTTGGTATTAGCAGATTGTCTGTTACTTTCAATATCAAATTATATTCCCCTAATTATTGTAGGCAAGAAACCCCCCAGTACTTTAAATTAAAAATAAATCTCGATATATTTTGGTATTACCCCGGTATAATAGGAATATGGTAGAAGAGAGAGATAGTAGAAAAGTTGGTAGAAAGGTCAATAGGAAAGATGTAGAGACAGATTTACGAAGGAAGATATAGATTATAGCTAATTTGAGATGGCTTCGACAAAACCAACCCTGGGATGACGGGTGCAAGTTGCAAAAAATGTTGAGCTCTATATTATTTCCTCTTGTGTAATTAATGGAATCAAAATCAAGATAAAAAAAAATAATTACATAATTATGTATTAGCATTGAGCAGGTGTTAAAATAATAGATTCACGACTCATGCATTAGAAATCAGCCAGGTATGGGTATTCCAATGACGGTAACTTGTGGAACAAATTATGAACAAGAAAAAAAAAATCCACAATTACCGGTCATAAGAAAAAAGTTAAGAAAAGAATCTCACATACCTGTTCGATCCCCAAGGTTCCTGTGATGGCATCCACCTTGAATCGTGCATGAATCGTACCTCCGTGATTTTATTCTGGATTTTATTCTAGACTTCCCAGATTCCACTGATGTGCTCAACGACTCCTTGGTTATCTTCGAATCTCTAATTATCGCTGAAAGCAAGAAAATACGGCGAAAGAAAGGTCGATAATATCACTGAAATAATTCTGAACTAGGTCTAGTCAGCACAGCATAAATGATGTTTCTGATAAATACGATTTAGCAATCGATCAACTTTCCCACGCCATTTTGTGTAACTCACGTGGAACCCACAAAAGGAAAATCTACGTATGATTTAACTCAGGTTAAAACTGAGTTTCTAGACATTACTATACCAGCAATAAAAGCCACAAGAGCAAACAATAATGGAACGAACTCACCATTTATCGCAAAATCTCACCACTCAACCCAGTGTCTTGTTTTGTCGATCTGCCACCTGCAAACGGGAGTGAAGCGGAAACCAGACTGACCAGTATTCTCGTCCTCTCGCGCAATTCGATTCCGATTTCAGTCGTCATCCTTTCGCGCATGGCACGCTGGCTGCGAAATATTTGATGCCTGACGCTATACGAGGGTTGGTCCGAAAGTACTCAAGTCAAATTATCTAACTATTCACAACGCAGTACAAAGTACTCGTTACATCCCCTCTCCCTTAAAAAAATTAACGAAGTTAATTTTCAAACGCCAGCCGCAGAACCGCCACTAGTGATCCGGCGAAAAAAAACATCCAGTGTAACTCCTCCACGAAGAAAAAGAAAACATCTCTAAAAGCTCCAAGAAACGTTATTTATTTATTTATTTATTTATTTATTTATTTTTCGACCCAATTCCCTGGCCTCCAATGGAAAAGAAGATGTCCAAACTAACAATGACAAAATTGATAATGCCCCTGACGATTCCAAGAATAATAACTATAAGAAAACCAATTTCCCAAAATGTTAAGAGACATCTTAATCAAGATTTAAGGCAAACCATAAAAAAAAAAAAATCCAATGATCCAATCAACATCCCTAAGGAAGAAGAAATCAAAATGGTCGGGAGAGGATAATGAGGATAGTGTTAGTGGTAACAGTGACTTTGATGAAGAATGAATTTCAATGTTCAACCTCCTCCCATTGATTTTTTACCTAGTGATGTCATAATAGTGGAAGAACCTAGGCGCAATAATCCATATAAGAATAATGAACATGCCACCAATGATTCGAGGAAGAGTTCTCAAAAACTCCTTTAAAAAGTTCATCAACGATCAAAGAAACAGTTTCACCACAAGTTATTTTGATGTAATGGTATCTAGTGAAGATGAAGAGAAAAGAACACAATTGGACTTGCATTAGGAATAACAAGAAATTGTGGAAATCCGAGAGTAATCCATACCCATTATATATTTATAATAAAAAAATACTAACCCCAAGAAGAGGGCCATTTTAGTCGGATTCTTACCGCAAGGAAGGTTCTCCTGTTGAGCTATTCTAACGCCGGCTCAACACAGCGAACGTGGAACCCACATTTATGCTTACCAAAAGACAACACTATGTGAAAATATGATTTCGAGAAAAGGAAAAAAAAATCACATTTTAACATTCACTCTGATGATCATCAACTTTTGAGTTCATATCTGGAAACCACTCGAGTCCCTTTATCTGTCTGTGCTTCCCCGTGCAAATATACCACATGTCCAACCGAAATCCCAAACCCTCAAGTTCAAAATTCATTCCAAAACTCTACCGAGAGCCAAATTGAACAAATCATTGAACTTCATTTTCAAGAAATCACCCACGACTTCCCATATGGTTAATAATACTCAACCAAAAGATACTAGGAGACAATTTATTGCTCTTGCGATACGATGAAGAGAAAATTACTCCTCCAATACGATAATGCTATACCAGCCGGTATAAGATAACTTACGATATGCCCGGTTACCCAAAACCTTCGTGAGATAAATAAGATAACCCTCAAGATAACGATAACACTAGTTTAACTAACTTTAGATAAACTACGGTACCTACATACACGATATATTTTGGTAATTTCAGTCAACACCATTCTCACTATCTGAGACTAATCAAATGAACCAGGTATCACAACAGTCCAGATCAGAACCAAACCACCCATATGCTATTGAACTAAACTCACTGTTGATCATCATCATCAATAGATACGACAAGACACACATAATTAAATTGATAGACACTATCATTGAGAGAAACAAAGAGAAAATAATCGATATATTACTCAGAATCCTCAGATTCAGGTAAGTTTTCATCATTCTCGAAAAAACTACCCTTAATATCCTTAACGTGCCAATTCCCCAAATCATTTCTCTCAAGATCACGTAAATTGTAAACTAATTTAGACATAACTTTATGCACCACACATGGAATGTACTTTGGAGCCAACTTAGCTGCAAAATTATCTGCTTTACTGGATTGAACATAATTTCTTTTCCAAAGTTTATCTCCTACATGATATACTACACCCCTTTTCCTCAAGTTATATTGTTTTTCATATTTCAAATGAGCTGTTCTCAGTTTATTCCCAACCTCTTGATATAAAGAAGGTAAGGTTTGAATATCCTCTACTAATTGTAACTTCTCACCCACACTTACAATGTTATCGGCATTATCCCCGATTTTTCCATAGAAATCTCCACTTACTGGAACATTTCTCGCAAAATTCAAAAATGAAGGACTATATCCGGTGATATCATGTTTCGCCAATCTTATGGCCTGAGCCACTTTGTGAATACTAACATCCCAGTCTTTGTGATTTTCATGAACATATGATCTAATAGCCGTTACAATTACTTTATTTGTCCTCTCTGTGTGGTTAATTTGTGGATGATAGTTTGCATTATAGAAAATATTCTGCACTTTATATTCGTTCATCAATTTTTTAAATTCTTTACTAATAAACTGAGATCCATTATCACAGGAAACAATCTGTGGTACTCCATAAATAAGAAAAACTTCATTCTCAATGAATTTGACAATATTTTTGGCTATAGCCTTAGCCATTGGATGTACAAGACAATACTTTGTAAACCAGTCTACAACTACTAATGCATAAACGTTACCATTTTTCGACCTTGGGTAAGGGCCGATAAGATCCGCCGATATCCATTGAAATGGGAAATTAATATTCTTATAACCACCCATGTGTCCTGCCCTAGGTAAATTACTTGACTTGCTAGCTGCACATACTGCACACTTTTTAACATAGGTTCATACGTCCTTTTTCATCCTAGGCCAATGATACAGTTCTGCGATCCGGAAAAAAGTTTTGGTCATTCCCAAATGAGCTGCAGTCTCATTATCATGATAAAATTTTAATATCTCATTCCTATTTTTCGAAGGTACGACAATCTTCCAATTCGTCAAATTTGACTCAATTGGGTTACTAGAAAAAACATGTTTGTATAAAATATTATTTTTGGTACGAAAAGTTGGAAATTTCTCAGGAGACGACTTTACTTTCTCAATCATTCCCTTATACCAATGGTCAGGACTGAAGGTGGACACATCAACGACCGAAACGTTTGCTACCGATCTAGATAACGAATCTGCGATCACCATAAGGGTACCTTTGCGATGTTCAATCGTAAAGTCATATTGAGATAGCCTAACAGCCCATCGAGCCAATCTACCACTCGGATTCGATAGAGTTGTTATCCATTGTAAAGAGCTGTGATCACTTTCAATTGTTACATGAGTTCCCTCGACATATGACCTAAACTTTTCCATGGCAAACAAAATCGCTAACAATTCTTTTTCTGTTACCGTATATTTCCTTTCTGAAGATGTTAATGACCGACTAGCATATGCAACAGGGTGATCAAAACCATCGCATTCCTGATTTAAAACGGCACCAAGACCAAAATCACTCGCATCACATTGAATGATAAATGGCTTACTAAAATCAGGACTTGCTAGAACAGGAGCATTAGATAAACGAAATTTGATTTCTTTGAAAGCTTCATCGGCCTCTGGAGTCCAAACTATGGGTTGTCCTTTTTTCCTACCATGTAACAAATCCGTGATGGGAGCTGCAATTGAAGAAAAATCCCTAACAAATCTTCGATACCATCCTACCAAGCCTATTAACCGTTTAATTTCTGTAGTGGTTGTCGGAATTTTGTACTTGACAATAGCTTCTACTTTGGCTGGATCTGTATGTAAACCCTTCTCATCAATTACATACCCTATATAAGTTAATGAAGACATACAAAACTCACTTTTCTTCAAATTGATCGTCAAATTCGCATCTTTCAATCTCTGAAAAACTTGTTCCAAAACCTGTAGATCTAACTCAAATGTTGGAATGGCTACGATGATATCATCTAGGTATGCATAACAATATGGTTCCAAAGAAGGACCTATTACCACATTGATTAACCGAGCCATAGTTTTTGGGCTATTTAGAAGACCAAAAGGCATAACACAAAATTGATATAATCCTCTACCATAAACTCCAAACGCAGTTTTTTGTTTAGAACTCTCTTTCAAAGGTACTTGATAGAAAGCATGTCGAAGATCAATAGAACTAAGATATGAAGCATCCCTCAATTTGTTGAGTATAGCATCTATATTATGCATAGGATATGCATCCGGAATTGTCACCTGGTTCAATTTCCTGCCATCGAAACACACACGATACTCCCCTGAACTCTTCAACACCAACCACAATGGTGAACACCATGCTGATTTGCTAGGCTCAATAACCCCTAATCTTAACATTTCATCTATTTGTGCATCCAAATGTACACGCATAGCGGGAGAAAGTGGATATTGCTTCTGATTAATAGGTTTTGTTGTACCTGTCTCTATAGAGTGCGTTATCAAATGTGTTCGACCCAACCGGTCTTCAGGTGCTATACTTTCAAATTTCTTAATTGTCTCGTTCAGTTTACTTTTCTGTACTTCATTGAGGTTTGAGATGGATTTAATCGTATTTACTACAGATACTTCATTACACACTTCATGATTGAAATTTGCAAAATTCGCTTCAATATTAAAAGTTTTCAAAAAATCTACACCCAAAATTAGATTGTGTCTTATAGACGGAATTACCAAGATAGTTATATCCTTAGTTACTGTAGAAATAGTGAGAGGCACTTTGATATAACCAAGACAATCTCGAGGTTTGCCATCAGCAGTGGTAACACTCATAGAACTATCATATTCAATAGGAATATTATTCTGTTGTAATATAGAAAAACCTAAAGCTCCCAGTATGGTGCTATTTGAACCAGTATCAACTAGTGCTAGTGTTTCATGACCATATAACTCTATTTTCAGATAAGGCCTATTATCATTAACTTTTTTAAGGAATACAGGACACATGTTTTTATTTTTCGATATATTCACGGCATTCAAAAAATCTTTCACAAATGCTAGATAATTTTTCCATTCTACTGGAGACGTTCTTAATTTGTATTTCTCGCTTTTGATTTTTCTGATCTGTTCTGTTGGGTTTGAGAAGGGCCTGGTTGTGGTTCTGAACTTATCTGAGAACTGGAGACAACGTTCAGATTTCTGCGTCCAGTTTCTTGTACGTTTTTTGAACATTTACTACATTTACTTTTGACAGTATTCTTCTGTCCACAGCCAAAGCAAAAAATACTTCTTTTCAACCAACATTTACTATAGACATGACCAGCCTTATCGCAATTCCAACAGACCATTGAAGTTATAGTTGAAGTATTACCTCCAACTCTTTGTGACTAAAAGTTATTATTCCTCTGAGGGTGATAACTATAGGAAGAATTTCCAACAAGAGTGTTACTAAGATCTGGTTCTAATAATCCTGAGCGTGGATGAGGCGGTGGTTTATATCTTTCTGACCACATTCGCGATTCCTCTAGTTTTTTACACAAATCAGTTAGCTGTGAAACAGTTCTAGGTTCATGTAACGCTAAATTTGCAATAATAGTAGATTATACCACGAGTCAATAATGATAGCTATTATTCTCGAGGATTTTTTACGAATCGAGCCGCGTTAGCGGCGAGGGAGTAACATTCCGAGAGAATAATAGCCATTATTGCGAGTAGTATACTCTACTTTATTTGCGACTAATATATAAACTTGTGGTTTTTGAAGTATAATGCCATATATTAATCCCGCAGGGAATAATGGCGAGGGATTAATAGTCTTTATTCCCTGCGGGATTAATATATGGCATTATACTTCAAAAACCACAAGTATAATATATTAGTCGTGAATAAAAAAAGGTAATAAATTTCGCCTAATCCTATTTACTCGTGTGAGCTCATCAGGTACCCTGGAAAGTCTGTGAAAAAGTCCTTCAATCGAAGCAATAAAAAGTGCTACTTTTTCATTTGAACCCTGAGTCCTAGAATTAATCTTACTTTCTAAATCTTCATCGTAGTAATAAGGCAAAAAAATCTTCTTTGAGTTTCTTAATCAACTCATCCCAAGTTACAACTTTGGATCTAATACTCAGGAACCAAGTCCAAGCTACACCAGTAAAAAGATCACATGCAGAATCATAAAGTTCTTGTTTTGTAACATTTCTCGCCAATCTTAACATTTCTACTTTCTCTAAAAATGAATTCACAGAATCTTTTTGACTTGTTCCATCAAAGGAGATATTCCACTTATGCGGGGGTACTGATTTTTTAGAAAACATATTTTGTTGATTTTGTGGACTCAAAACAGGAGTTGAGGTTTCCGCATTAACTTCAATATCCAATTCAGATTCTAAAGATAATATATCATAATAAATGTCATTTTTAACATTAGTCTGATCACCTGTCTGGATAACTACTCTATGTAGTCTCCCTGAAACATGTTTTAATCTTGTTGTTAATCTTTTAAATGTAGCATCTTGTTTAGTTCCAGTAAAATCATCGATAATTTTAGATAAATCTGTTAGGGTATCTTTAATTCCCTTAATATCATCTTCAAATGTGAAAGGATGTTGTGGAAAACTGTGGAAACTCCTATCAGCATCTTCTTGACTTATTGCACCTCTCAAAACTTTCCTCTTACTATCCACATTTCCTTGTGGTTGTAAACCTCTAATAGCCAGTTCATAATCTAACTCCTCAACTTTTAAATGATTAGGATCCATTTCAAAAAAATTACCGAATATAAGACACCCTCTCAGAACTCAGAAAAATCAAGCGAAAGAAATATTCAGGTATATGTACGATATCTCTCAAATCAATATTTAACAGTTATACGTCTGGTTCTCGCAGAATTGTACGCAATCTTCCTATCTTTCCTCAAAACCTCCCTTCCATCTCACCAAAACAAAAAAATATACCAAGTGTACCAAAACTATACCAACAATTATATACTAAATAAGATTAAATTTTCTGCCAACCACCTTATCAGTCAAGGGTTACTCATCCAATATTTTCTACTTCACAGATAGATTTTCTAATTCCTTATTATGCCACAACCACCAAAAACCAATCAAACACGTTTGGGCGCCAATTTGTAACACTAGATGTTACTTTATTATTCGAGCTGGGTCGTGGGGTTGGTAATTGGTTTTTGGTTTGATCGTTCTGAAGCTGAATATGGGCGCCACCTAGTTTTGAATTTTAATGGAAACAAAACAGGAAACAAACCACTTGACCATTACAATAGAGAGAAAGAAAAGGTAACGTGATTCAGCTTCAGAGTGTGACACAATAAAAGAGGATGATCAATTTTTTCCACAAATATATTGAATCTTCCAAATCTTCTTACTTAACAAGTTCAGCTTATCAAATGAAATTACAAGATCAGCACTGTCGTGCTGTTATATGAAAACAATCAGATGAAAATGATTACTCAATTATCAACTTGAAAAAGGAGAACTGGTACAATTGAATTGAAAATATCTATATATAAGCTGAACATTAATTGAAAGCTCAATCAAAACAGGACAAGTAAGTATATAATAATGAAAAAAAAAACTTAAGGTTTGAAACTTGTTTAAGTAACCCTAACAGACAATGTGGCTTGCTAAGGATGGATGTTACCAGCTGTATTGGAGTATAAGGCAAGTCTCGAGAGTGGAACTGTCTGCTGCCACTGCTGTAGACTTTGGTGTCGAAGCTTCCAGTGTAAGGTTCTTCGTTTGGAGATACGAAGATGTCTGAGTAGGGTCTCTGGAAGAACCTTGAGCTTGACTGTGTAGTAGCCGAAGTGCAGCTTGTCCTCTCGATAATTATTGATGGGCAGAGATAGGCTTCAGTTCCCACTTCTCAGACAGCCAGACTCCCAATGCATGGAAAACAATCATATGTATAAGCCATTTGTGTAAACAATATTGAATGGGTAAAAAGGCACCTCTTAGAACCCTAATAGGCTACTTAAACGTGAAAAGAAAAAAATATATATACCAAAGAAGAAATATGTATAAAAGAAAACAAAATAGAATCACTATTCCATTAATCAACCCCTTGGATTTTACTGATGCTGAAGGCAAAATTTGAAATACTTTTTGATTAACCCCTGTAACTCGATTTGGTATTAGCAGATTGTCTGTTACTTCCAATATCAAATTTTATTCCCCTAATTATTGTAGGCAAGACACCCCCCAGTACTTTAAATTAAAAATAAATCTCGATATATTTTGGTATTACCCCGGTATAATAGGAATATGGTAGAAGAGAGAGAGAGTAGAAAAGTTGGTAGAAAGGTCAATAGGAAAGATGTAGAGACAGATTTACGAAGGAAGATATAGATTATAGCTAATTTGAGATGGCTTCGACAAAACCAACCCTGGGATGACGGGTGCAAGTTGCAAAAAATGTTGAGCTCTATATTATTTCCTCTTGTGTAATTAATGGAATCAAAATCAAGATAGAAAAAAAAATAATTACATAATTATGTATTAGCATTGAGCAGGTGTTAAAATCAGAGATTCACGACTCATGCATTAAAAATCAGCCAGGTATGTGTATTCCAATGACGGTAACTTGTGGAACAAATTATGAACAAGAAAAAAAAAATCCACAATTACCGGTCATAAGAAAAAAGTTAAGAAAAGAATCTCACATACCTGCTCGATCCCCAAGGTTCCTGTGATGGCATCCACCTTGAATCGTGCATGAATCGTACCTCCGTGATTTTATTCTGGATTTTATTCTAGACTTCCCAGATTCCACTGATGTGCTCAACGACTCCTTGGTTATCTTCGAATCTTTAATTATCGCTGAAAGCAAGAAAATACGGCGAAAGAAAGGTCGATAATATCACTGAAATAATTCTGAACTAGGTCTAGTCAGCACAGCATAAATGATGTTTCTGATAAATACGATTTAGCAATCGATCAACTTTCCCACGCCATTTTGTGTAACTCACGTGGAACCCACAAAAGGAAAATCTACGTATGATTTAACTCAGGTTAAAACTGAGTTTCTAGACATTACTATACCAGCAATAAAAGCCACAAGAGCAAACAATAATGGAACGAACTCACCATTTATCGCAAAATCTCACCACTCAACCCAGTGTCTTGTTTTGTCGATCTGCCACCTGCAAACGGGAGTGAAGCGGAAACCAGACTGACCAGTATTCTCGTCCTCTCGCGCAATTCGATTCCGATTTCAGTCGTCATCCTTTCGCGCATGGCACGCTGGCTGCGAAATATTTGATGCCTGACGCTATACGAGGGTTGGTCCGAAAGTACTCAAGTCAAATTATCTAACTATTCACAACGCAGTACAAAGTACTCGTTACAATTGTTCTCGTTATATGTCCTTCGAAGTCGTCCTATATGGTCAGTGTGATCGTATCTCCTATAACTGTAGGCATGTCAGATGCTAGAATGCGAAGTTACAGTATTAACATAGTCGAAGTTTCTTGTTCTGCCTGTTGTGTGCGTCATACCCGTTTTGATGTCGTCTCATTTGATCGATGCGAACTGATATGCTCCAGAGGTATATGAGTGATATGATAGAATACAGAGAAACATTGTGCGGCCTAATGTTGTCGAAGTATCTTCACTTGCCTATTGTTCTCGTTAAAAGTCCTTCAAAGTCGTCTAATATGGTCATTGCAATCGTATCTGCTAAAACTGTAGGCATGTCAGATGCTAGAATGCAAAACTTACAGTGTGTACATATTCGGAGTCGAAGTTACTTGTTCTGCCTGTTTTGTGTGTTAATCACGATTCGATGTCAACTCATATAATCGTTGCGAAATACAATGCTCCAAATATATCCGTGTGAGATGATGAAATACAGGGATAGAGTGTGCAGGCTGATGTTGTCGAAGTTTATTCACTTGCTTATTGTTCTCGTTATATGTCCTTCGGAGTTGTCCTATATGGTCAGTGCAATCGAAACTGCTATAACTGTAGGCATGTCAGCTGCTAGAATGCAAAGTTACAGTGTATACATAGTCGAAGTCGAATTTTCTTGTTCTGCCTGTTGTGTGCTTAATTCCCGCTTCGATGTCGTCTTATAGGATCGTTGCGAACTGACATGCTCCAAAGGTATCAATGTGAGATGATAGAATACAGAGATATAGTATGCAGACTGATGTTGTCGAAGTATCTTTACGTGCCTATTGTTCTCGTAATATGTCCTTCGGAGTCGTCCTCATATGGTCAGTGCGATCGTATCTGCTATAGCTGTAGGAATGTCAGATGCTAAAATGCGGAGTTACAGTGTGAACATAGTCGGAGTCGAAGTTTCTTGTTCTGCCTGTTGTAAGCGTTATACCCGCTTCCATGTCGTCTATTATGATCGTTGCAAACTGATATGCTCCAAAGGTATCCATGAGAGATGATAGAATACAGAGATACAGTGTGCGGACTCAAGTTTTCGAAGTATCTTCACTTGCCTATTGTTCTCGTTATGAGTCCTTCGAAGTCGTCTTATATGGTCAGTGCGATCGAATCTGCTATAACTGTAGGCATGTCAGATGCTAGAATGCAAAGTTACAGTGTTAACATAGTCGAAGTCGAAGTTTCTTGTTCTGCCTGTTGTGTGCGTTATACCCGCTTCGATGTCGTCTTATATGATCGTTGCGAACATATATGCTCCAGGTTTCTATGTGAGATGTAAGAATACAGAGATACAGTGTGCAGACTGATGTTGACGAGGTATCTTCACTTGCCTATTGTTCTCGTTATATGTCCTTCGAAGTCGTCCTATATGGTCAGTGCGATCGTATCTGCTATAACTGTAGGCATTTCAGGTGCTAGAACACAGAGTTACAGTGTGAACATGGTCGAAGTCGAAGTTTCTTGTTCTGCCTGTTGTGTACGTTATACCCGCTTCGATGTCGTCCTATATGATCATTGCGAACATATATGCTCCAGAGGTTTCTATGTGAGATGATAAAATACAGAGATACAGTGTACAGACTGATGTTGTCGAAGAATCTCCACTTGCCTATTGTTCTCGTTATATGTTCTCTGAAGTCGTCCTATATGGTCAGTGTGATCGTATCTCCTATAATTGTAGGCATGTCAGGTGCTAGAATGCAGAGTTACAGTGTTAACAAAGTCGAAGTTTCTTGTTCTGCCTGTTGTGTGCATTATACCCGTTTTAATGTCGTCTCATATAATCGATGCGAACTGATATGCTCCAGAGGTATATATGTGATATGATGAAATACAGAGATACAGTGTGCAGACTGATGTTTTCGACGTATCTGCACTTGCCTATTGTTCTTGTTATAAGTTCTCCAAAGTCGTCTCAGATGGTCATCGCGATCGTATCTGCTATAACTGTAGGCATGTCAGATGCTAGAATGCAAAAGTTACAAAGTAAACATAGTCGAAGTCGAAGTTTCTCGTTATGCCTGTTGTGTGCGTTTTACCCGCTTCGATGTCGTCTCATACGATCGTTGCGAATTTTTATGCTCCAGAGTTATCTATGTGAGATGATAGAAATCAGAGATACAGTGTACACTGATGTTGTCGAAGTATCTCACTTGCCTATCGTAATCGTTATATGTATTTCGAAGTTTTCCTATATGGTCAGTGCGATCGAATCTGCTATAACTGTAGGCTTGTCAGATGCTAGATTGCAAAGTTACAGTGTATACATAGTCGAAGTCGAAGTTTCTCGTTCTGCCTGTTGTGTGCGTTATACTCGTTTTGATGTCGTCTCATATAAATCAATCAATTAACTTTATTATTCCCAAGAAACAACATTTGTTTTTAGCAGGGATAATAGTGAATACATCAATATATTTGACAAAATAAAGTAAAGAAGACAGTGAAATGATAAATGTATCCATGTGAGATGATAGAATACAGAGATACAGTGTGCGGACTCAAGTTTTCGAAGTATCTTCACTTGCCTATTGTTCTCGTTATGAGTCCTTCAAAGTCGTCTTATATGGTCAGTGCGATCGTATCTGCTATAACTGTAGGCATGTCAGATGCTAGAATGCAAAGTTTCAGTGTAAACATAGTCGAAGTCGAAGTTTCTTGTTCTGCCTGTTGTGTGCGTTATAGTCGCTTAGATGTCGTCATATATGATCGTTGCGAACATATTTTATATGCTCCAGGTATCTATGTGAGATGATAGAATACAGAGATACAGTGTGCAGACTGATGTTGTCGAAGTATCTCAACTTGCCTATTCTTCTCGCTATATGTCCTTCGAAGTCGTCCTATATGGTCAGTGCGATCGCATCTGCTATAACTGTAGGCATTTCAGATGCTAGAACACAAAGTTACAGTGTGAACATAGTCGAAGTCGAAGTTTCTTGTTCTGCCTGTTGTGTGCGTTATACCCGCTTCGATGTCGTCCTATATGATCGTTGCGAACATATAAGCTCCAGAGGTATCTATGTGAGATGATATAATACAGAGAGACAGTGTACATATTGATCTTGTCGAAGTATCTTCACTTGCCTATTGTTCTCGTTATATGTCCTTCGAAGTCGTCTTATATGGTCAGTGTGATCGTATCTCCTATAACTGTAGGCATGTCAGATGCTAGAATGCGAAGTTACAGTATTAACATAGTCGAAGTTTCTTGTTCTGCCTGTTGTGTGCGTTATACCCGTTTTGATGTCGTCTCATTTGATCGATGCGAACTGATATGCTCCAGAGGTATATGAGTGATATGATAGAATACAGAGATACATTGTGCGGCCTAATGTTGTCGAAGTATCTCCACTTGCCTATTGTTCTCGTTAAAAGTCCTTCAAAGTCGTCTAATATGGTCATTGCAATCGTATCTGCTATAACTGTAGGCATGTCAGATGCTAGAATGCAAAACTTACAGTGTGAACATATTCGGAGTCGAAGTTACTTGTTCTGCCTGTTTTGTGTGTTAATCACGATTCGATGTCAACTCATATAATCGTTGCGAAATACAATGCTCCAAATATATCCGTGTGAGATTATGAAATACAGGGATAGAGTGTGCAGACTGATGTTGTCGAAGTATATTCACTTGCTTATTGTTCTCGTTATATCATGTCCTTCGGAGTTGTCCTATATGGTCAGTGCAATCGAAACTGCGATAACTGTAGGCATGTCAGCTGCTAGAATGCAAAGTTACAGTGTTAACATAGTCGAAGTCGAAGTTTCTTGTTCTGCCTGTTGTGTACGTTATACCCGCTTCGATGTCGTCCTATATGATCATTGCGAACATAGATGCTTTAGAGGTATCTATGTGAGATGATAGCATACAGAGATACAGTGTACAGACTGATGTTGTCGAAGAATCTCCACTTGCCTATTGTTCTCGTTATATGTTCTCTGAAGTCGTCCTATATGGTCAGTGTGATCGTATCTCCTATAATTGTAGGCATGTCAGGTGCTAGAATGCAAAGTTACAGTGTTAACAAAGTCGAAGTTTCTTGTTCTGCCTGTTGTGAGCATTATACCCGTTTCAATGTCGTCTCATATAATCGTTGCGAACTGATATGCTCCAGAGGTATATATGTGATATGATGAAATACAGAGATACAGTGTGCAGACTGATGTTTTCGACGTATCTGCACTTGCCTATTGTTCTTGTTATAAGTTCTCCAAAGTCGTCTCAGATGGTCATCGCGATCGTATCTGCTATAACTGTAGGCATGTCAGATGCAAAAGTTACAAAGTAAACATAGTCGAAGTCGAAGTTTCTCGTTATGCCTGTTGTGTGCGTTTTACCCGCTTCGATGTCGTCTTATACGATCGTTGCGAATTTTTATGCTCCAGAGTTATCTATGTGAGATGATAGAAATCAGAGATACAGTGTGCACTGATGTTGTCGAAGTATCTCACTTGCCTATCGTAATCGTTATATGTATTTCGAAGTTGTCCTATATGGTCAGTGCGATCGAATCTGCAATAACTGTAGGCTTGTCAGATGCTAGATTGCAAAGTTACAGTGTATACATAGTCGAAGTCGAAGTTTCTCGTTCTGCCTGTTGTGTGCGTTATACTCGTTTTGATGTCGTCTCATATAAATCAATCAATTAACTCTATTATTCCCAAGAAACAACATTTGTTGATAGCAGGGATAATAGTGAATACATCAATATATTTGACAAAATAAAGTAAAGAAGACAGTGAAATGATAAATGTATCCATGTGAGATGATAAAATACAGGGATACAGTGTGCAGACTGATGTTGTCGAAGTATCTTCATTTGCTTATTGTTCTCGTTATATTTTCTCCGAAAATGTCTTATATGGTCAGTGCGATCGTATCTGCTATAGCTGTAGGCATGTCAGATGCAAGAATGTGGAGTTACAGTGTAAACATAGTCGGAGTCGGAGTTTCTTGTTCTTTCTGTTATGTTAGTTATACCCGCTTCGATGTCGTCTCATATGATCGTTGCGAACATATATGCCCCAGAGGTATCCATGTGAGATGATAGAACACAGAGATACAGTGTGCAGACTGATGTTGTCGAAGTATCTCCACTTGCCTATTGTTCTCGTTATATGTCCTTCGAAGTCGTCTTATATGGTCAGTGCGATCGTATCTGCTATAGCTCTAGGCATGTCGAATGCTAGGGGTCCATATACATCATCAGAACGTATCGACACAGACCGTCGACTAGTAGGAATTTATTTGACTAGAATAGTAAGAAATCAGAATAGCAAATCATCAGAACCATATTTCAGCGACTGCAATATGTACAACCCGTAATTTGTCGAACCGTACTTTGACAGACTGCATTATGTCAGAATGCATAAATCACAATAGTATATCGAAAGACTGCCATATATTCAGGAGTGTACTTTGCCAAACCAGTAAATAAAATACTCTTCATGTCGTCAGAATCATAAAAATATATAATCGTAAAGTCATAGAACCGTAAAAGCACAGACTGTAATTCAGCGACCCGTACTCTGTAGACCACCATTTCATCAGAATGAACATTCCCGACCAGCAAACTGGCAGAATTGTGATATACAGAATCTGAAAATGGCAGAATGCGAAAAGTTCATACCCGTAAAAAGACAGACTGTCGATTTTTGATACCCGTAAAATGAAAGATCCGTACAATGACAGACTCGTAAAAACACAGACTGCCAATACTCTAGATCCGTAAAATGCAAGAACCGTACATCGACAGACTCATAATCCATCGGACTACCGGAATTTCCGATCCATAATTCATCAAAACCGTAAAACGACAGACCCGTAAAACAGCAGAATCGTAAAATGACAGACTCGTACAATGGCAGAATCGTGCAGCTACCAAACCCGTAAATTCTCAGAATTTCTTGGATTAAGACCCGTGAAATAGCAGAACCGTAAAATGGCAGAACCGTACATTTACAGACCCGTAAAACATCAGAACCGTACATCGACAGACCGTCAATATACCAGAATGTGTGAGACGCGTGGAGACTCGGAACAAGCGGTAGCGCATTGTTGCCAAGTTGAATCGATAGAAATTCCTTGCTATACCTTCTCAAATCTGATTCAAACTGTTTTATGAAAAATTCTAGAGGGCTGAGAAAGGTTCGTACATTGTAGTATTTGTGTTTGATAATCTGTTTGATCCGAATCAGGAAGATATTGACATGATAATTTGATTGTATCAAGATAAAGAAGTATATATCATTCTTTTTGTTGAAAAATTATATAACAAACCATCAGACATGTGAATATAACGATGTTTTCTATGTATAATAGGTGAATCTATTCTCGGAGATTCTATAAGGCAGAAATGGAATCATTGTATGTCCATTTCTAAACATATAAATATTGGAGAAAAACATCAAACTTTAAAACTTTTCTATAGTCATGGTCTGAGATTGGGATCAGAGTGTATACCTTTCAATTTGATTCTCCAATTAAATAGTAGATAATATAAATAAAGAACTTGTAGCATTTGTATATCGCTATTTCGTTTCGGGAAACCTACTCCCCAAGAGTTTTCGAATCTAGTGATTTCTTATTGTTAATTGTGCTTAAATCCCTCACATGACTTCAGTTATAGATTATATATAGGGTGTCCCAAAATTGCTCTACTTGAAGTAGAGGTCAAAATAAGTTGATTGGACCCAATTCGTTTATACACCAAAATGTTTCGTTCGTCAATGGGGTACTTTGTATGTGATCAATGAGGTATTTTGTATGTGATCAATTTCATTTGCGCTTCGGATATCATAATGACTTCATTCATCTTCCATGAAATGTCAAATCTCAAGCAATGGCGGCTCGAAATACTGCCTGTTGATTGATCGAGGAGGTGTTACATACATTTTACTTGATTATTTGGGATTTTCCCTCCTCGCTTCTACAAAATAATAATAAGAGCATAATTTCAATATACAGTGTGGTCATTTAAGTGTGCAACATATAGGAATCTTCTTAATGAATTGCACAACCAAAATACAGATAGTGCCAAGAGTTGGTGCATGTTTGATCATCATTTCAGGTGCACTCAGAATAGTTGCAAGTCAAACAGCATACAGGGTAGGTAAAAAGATATAAAAAGTGCTCAGGAGTAAAGTACCCGTATTTCAAAAAATTCAGCAGAATGTTATTGAGAAAAGTTGTTCACAATTAAAATTCATACCTAAATACCAGAACATGGCTTCCTAAGACATTCTTCAGTTCTTCAATTCCTTTCGTTAATGAATTCCCATTTTTTTTTTCAAATTCAAGCATATTTTTGCATTCAACTTGGATTTCGATTTTTTCAGGAAATCACAAACTTCATGTTTGATGCAACGATATTCAGCTCAACTTTGAAATTTTGCTAACCCTATTTTCAACAAGGTAAAACATCATTAATGATAATATGCATATTCGAAAACCTTCATTTAATGTGAACATTTTGTATTTGAAATGTTTATGAAAAAGCTGAACAAATTGATCGACAACCATGATATCTTTTGAAAAATCACGGACACCCAAGGAACAGAACAAATGAGGGTTGACAGTAAATATTGAGGCAGTTTGGTGACATACTCCTTAACTAATGATGTTTTACCTTGTTGAAAATATGGTTTGCGAAATCTCAAAATTAAGCTGTATATCGTTGCAACAAACATCAAGTTTGTGATTCCCTAAAAAAATAAAATCCAAGTTGATTGCACAAAAGTGCATTAACCCATTAGTGCATGGAGTTACTTTTTTTCAAATCTCTATATTCTGAAGATGTTTACTCATTCAAATATACCCAAAGAATGATAACTCATGAGGAATAATTTTTTTTTACAACAGATTTTTTTTATGACACGTCCATTTTAATGGACTCTATGCAAATTGGTTCATTGATGAAAGTGATTGGCAGGGAATTTCAGTATTTATTTTTATTCAAGTAAATATCCAGAACATGAAAAACTCAATAACATCAATCACAATATCATCAATAATAATAATAATGATAATAATAATTAAAATTATACATCATGATGACTTGATACATTTTGAAGCATCTCTCAGATGCAGTCCTATTTTACATATAAAATTGCAATTTTGTATACTCTACTGAATGGAATTCAGCTGATTGGTATATGGAAACGCATTATATCAAGAAATTATTTGGGATGATACTTCCAGACCTTTTTTCGGTGCTCCTCACACGATCCAGTGGAAGGAAATGTGAACCCGTTGAAGAAAAAGAGGAGTCGAACGAGTGGATGGAGTCGTGTCTATAGTTGATGTACTGCAGTATAACGTACAATCATTTGATGCTATAATATTCCTTTTCATAATGCAAAGATGTATATAATTTTCAATTTCATCAAAATCAGGATCAGAATAACGAAAGTCGCACGGCTGTTTGATAATTCCTTTAGAAATATGATTTATTATGGATTTGCAGTTTCTAAATTCGAATAACAGCATTTCTGCCAACTTTTCTTCCAGAGGCAATATAATATATAATTATCTGTTGGTTGATCGATATCTGAGCCATTTTCATATGTCTAAGAGGTGTTGCAAGAATGATCTACACAAAAATCTTGATGACCGATATGCATAGAGTCCATTATAATGGACACAACACAAAAGCAATATTTTGAGTGTCTTACAAAAAAAATAATTATTTGAATTACCATATAGGTTCATAAACACATGCATATAATGATTTCTTGAGGGATAGGAAATTCTGAAATTCATTATACTCTGTTATAATAAATACTCACCCTCCTTGTCAGGTGCAATACAAATTATTATCCATTTGATCACATGCAGAATATTGTCCAGATACAAATTCATGAAATTGAAGGGATAGCTGTTTGTTGTTGAACTACACTTATAGTTCTGGCGCATGAAACATTCAATTCCTGCATGATTGACGTCACAAAAAATTAGACAAAGAGCGTCCATTATAAGACACATTATGCACTAATGGGTTAATTTCAACAAAAGTATGATCAACTGATTTTGTTATGATCAAATTATGGAAGTGTTTAGGGTGAATATAAAAAAAAATACAAATTGGGAAGTTATTAATGGAACAAATCGAAACACTAAAATATGTCTTAGGAGGCCATGTTTTGGTATCCAGGAAAAACTTTCAATTGTAAAGAACTTTTTTCCATAACAGTTTGCTGAATTTTCTGAAATAAGGGTACTTTACTCCTGGGCATTTTTTATATTTTTTGACCTACCCTGTATGCTGTTTGACTTGCAACGATTCTAAGTGCACCTCAAATGATTACCGAACATGCACCAACCTTTGACACTATCTGTATTTTGGTTGTGCAATTCATCAAAAAAATTTCCATATGTTGCACACTGTACAAGTACAGAGGATTTGCCCCAAAATTTTACTGAAATTCAAATGGCACTCTGTATGAATAATTTTACGTAAGTCGATAGAGCGAAAAAATACCTTTCAAATGACATTTGTTTTCAAAATGGCGGATCATGCAGGAACCTTTTTGTCTGCAATCATCATGGACACATTGTGACGTCATCCGTCGAATTTTCGGCAAGCATCCTTATAAAATAAAAAATTTACGAAGCACTTGGATTAGTTATTGATGGAACAAATCCCTATGATAATTTGTTTTTATTAAGTCATCATTTCAAACAATTTTCTTAGTCTTAAATTACCCCAAGAATGTGAAATAGGAATGGTACTTTATTCAAGGAAAGTTCAGTATAAAGAGGTCATTATGTTGTTTTTATAGGAATATTGAGGAATGTTAAATGAAAAAGTTGTTTGAAACCACCCAAACTTTTATTTTGTGTAGTTGTTTTATATACAGTGTCATTCGTTTTTTCGGGTAGGCTAATAGCTTTGTGTTTTTTTTTCAATGGAACACCCTGAATTCAGCTTTCCATGAAGATTTCGAGAATTCAATAGTTGATAGGATGTTCCATTCGAGAAATTGTCTATTATAAATGTGGAAATTGAGAATGAAATTCAACCTGTTCCAGGATATCCCTTGGAAATATTGAGTTTGGCTCGAAATTCTTTTTCATTTAATTTGACATGTGATGTGGACCTTTTCAAAACTACGGAAATATTGAAACTTCTCATTTTTCGTATAACCTGTGGTGTAAAGTGAAATATAACATAACTGGTTTAACTGGTGATGAAATATTATTCACTACAGCACCAGTTACGTTATTGAATATGTGGTTGGTCGAAAAGAATAATGTATTTCAAGCTGTTTTCTCAATATCAGTTGGAAAAACTGAACTTGAATCAGCCATTTTCCACTGATGGAAGTATCGAACGAGTCTTTTTCGTGAATTTGGTCACTAATTTGCGACCATATTATTTTATGACGGATACTTCGAAGTGACGGGCGGAGTCGACTTGCCTATACTCAATTTTTGTACATAATCGGTAGAATTCATGTAGGAATGATGGTCATTATATTATCTGTTCGAGCGAAAATTCCTAGCAAAATTAGAAAAAAAATTAGACGTTAATACGTTCGTTCGTCTCGCATAATCCCGTCGTCAAACAAAATGACGCGTTTCCTAACTGGTTACGTATAAAGCACTGTACATTTCACACTTTGTCGACCATCTCCATATCAACGAAGTTCCTCAGTGATGAAAAATGCGATAATGACTAATTGAAATTTTATTTTATAGAGAATGTCACTCAGAAACTAGTGGCGCACTCATTTTTTTTTTTTTTTTTTTTTTCGGGGTAAGTATATGATTTTGGAGATAAGTACGCATCAAACTTATGATTTTTTCAGTAGAACACCCTGTATTTCATCCGCTCATCAAATTCCTTGTTTTTTTTTCCTTTCGAATTATGTATAATGTTATGAATATGAAATTTCCAAAGATGTGAAATAAGTTATAGGCAAAATCTGAGTTTCACAAAAAAGTGGCACAGAACCGCAAAAACCGCGAGGTTCCATGTTCCACAACAACAGAGATACCTCAGATGTCTGAACCAGAATGGAATACACTGTACAGGGTGATTCAAACTCCCCGCCCTTGGCTCATAACAAGGAAAGGAGAACTGCAGATGGAAATCTCTCAGAGGGGATATATTTATCCTTATTTGAAAATATCTCAGCTCCTTTCAAAATGGCGGAAATGACGTCTGCAGAATTATTTTTTCCACAGAGTCACAATTTTTCCTCATATTCTGAAAAAACATATATTTTTTTAAACATCTTCCATCGTGAAACTTTCTTTCTTTCTTCATTAAGTATGATAGCTATGATGTGATATATGATTGGCATTTTCAAATAAACCTCAACTGACCCCGCCGTGATAAAAATTAAGTCGACCGGAAAACAAATAGTAAGTAATTTGATATATTTTGCATTCATCATTTAGAACCGATTAAAGCTGAAATCAGCTGACTCGATTTTTGATTACGGCAGGGTCAGTTGATATTCATTCGAAAATATTCTTTGCATAAAGTCACAATTTTTTTCTCATGTTCTGAAAGAAAATATTTCATTCAACAACTTTCAGAAAGGAAATTTTCTCCTATCATCATTTGGTTGATAGCTATCGGGACTTTGATGTTAGCAGTTTTGAATAAATCTTAACTGACCCCGTTGTAATGAAAATCAAGGCAAATCGTTTTGCAAGCAATATGGATTGGGATACATTTTGCATTCATATTTGAACCGATTGAAACGTAAACCTGGCGACTTGTTACGGCGGGGTCAGTTGAGATTTATTTGAAAATACCAAAGATTATTGAAATGGAAATACTAAATCCAGAGTCCCACGGCTTTTAACCAAATGGAGATAGGAGAAACTTGTCATGATGAAAGTTAATAAAAATATGTTCTTTCGGAATATGAGGAAAAAATAGTGGCTTCGTGAAAAAAAAAATTATCTGACGCTATCTCGGGAAAAGTTGAAATATATTTAAATACGAGAACATATACTTTACACGACACATCCATTCTAATCCTCTCTGCCGTATTTGCATTTGCAGTTTTCCTTTTCCTGTTATGAGCCAAGGGCGGAAAGTTTGAATCACCCTGTACATAATGGTTTCATGCCTACATAGGTCATCTTTTGATCAGAAAATCATTCCGGACATATAAGTATTATTCAGTGTTGCGCATCAGCGCTACAGGGGCTAAGTTTTCCTCCCATAATTTTTTTATGCACTGTTATGCACATAACAGCAGGGTACCTAATTTCAATCTTTCATTTGAGGAACTTGGTAGCACTTTCAATATTTGAGGGATCAAAAGTAAATACTGGCGTTTTTTCTCAAACGCTATAGCAATAATGCTTACGAAGCAATATGATAACCACGGCCTTTCATTATTTTCTTGCATATTTAATCAATTTTTCCACTCCTCAGGTGCATAATAGTTATCAATACACCAAGGTAGTGAAGAATATTAGTATTACCCAGGGACAGCAAAACATTACAATCATTACATTTTTGTGGAACTGAGATATGAACCTATTGCTACTATGAAAGCACTTCTTTTCAATTTAAAAAAAATCTAGTAGTAAATACCTATAACAGATTCAAATGCCATCAGAACAGTGAGTTCGGGTTATTATTTCAGAGGTGGGTGGCTATGTCTTTATTGACTAGTGGTTATAAAATGACGAAACCTACCTTGGCAGTAAAAGTACACTTCACGCCTCGGGAAGGAGTAAATAATGGTAGGTTTTATAGCTAGTGGTGGAAAAAATAGTAAATATACCACGGGACTGATATTAGGATAATAAGGAATACGAACAAACTGAAAGAAGATCAGGAAGGAAAGAAATTTGTTTCATCATTCGTAGACCGATGTCATTCGATATTCTCTGGTTCTTTCAATACGTGTATGAATGAAGGTAGGTGTACCAGATTTGTACCTGTTCAGTTTCTAAAATCAATGAATATGTTTTCCATTTAAATTTTTTGACTCATGATTTTGGTGAAAATAATCACTTATTCGAAGGGTAGGAGAAAATCCAATTCTCAACTGACCTTGAATAAGGAGAAAAATCGCCTACGGCACTCTCCTTATTTATTATATCACTCAATACTGAATGTAATCTTTTTTTTTATTTTCGAAATCTACAGTGTGACCCATTTGAGATGGAAGCACCCTTATAAAACTTACATTTTTCAACCGATTGGAATGATTTTTTTTTTGTTAGGTAGATATTCAAAAAGTCAATTAGGACACCAAATATCATGAATAAATCTCCATTTCCAGGGCCAACTAATCTGATTTTTCAAGGTCAAAAATCTAAAAAAATTACTAGCGATTTTTTTAGAAAAAATCTGACTACACCACTGGATTTGTGACATTTTCAAATTGGTAACATGTGAATTACGTTGAAATGCGTCAATCAATAAATAAGTTATAAAGGAATGAAATTTAAAAAATATGCCGTTTAATCAACCCATCAATTTTTATTACTGAACAGATTTCGATGAAACTGTGATCAGTAATATTTCAAGACATCCTGAATCCAGTGGAGTATACATAATTTTCATAAAATTCCTGAACATGAATTGGTGGGTTGATTAAACGGCATATTTTTCAAATTTCATTCCTCTATAACTTTTTTATTGATTGACGCATTTCAACGTAATTTACATGTTACTCATTTGAAAATGTCACAAATCCAGTGGTGTAGTCAGATTTTTTCTAAAATAATCGCTAGTAATTTGATTAGATTTTTGACCTTGAAAAATCAGATTAGTTGGCCCTGGAAATGGAGATTTATTCATGATATTTGGTGTCCTAATAGACTTTTTGAATATCTACCCAACAAAAAAAAAATCATTCCAATCGGTTGAAAAATGTAAGTTTTATAAGGGTGCTACCATCTTAAATGGGTCACACTGTATATAGCCGGCCTACTCCGGTCGAGCTACCAACTTTTCGCATCGGGATCAAAAGTACTACAATTTTGGTTTCATCCAATTTCTTGAAATCCTTGTTCAATTCTGTCGAAAAAACGAGTGACACCTTGTTTTGAAGAATGTTTGAAGAAGGAAGAATACCATAAGAATATTTTCCGTCGACTTCGTATTAACGACTAAGTTTAATGTATATGAAATCGTTCATTAATGACCCCTATTAATGAACGATTGGTCTATTAATACACGATTGTTTTATAGGCAACCAAACATACACCACGTGCATTCATTGTTTATGCTATAACTTACGGAATCTGCATTTGAATCGAAAATATGGATTTCATCGAAGATTTTCTGTTAACGGGTTCGCCTTTCCAAGTTTCTGACACGATTTTAATCCCTGTTTTCTAACACAAGGAATTTATTTTCTATGTTGATCATTTCGACAAATGTCAAATGTCACTAATGTCAGTGACAAGGCTACTGGGTGATTCTTAGCAGTTTCCAGATGAATGATGAATTCGCGAACCAAGTTTTCTTCATTGCAGGAGAAATAAGAAACAAAGTCGACGGAAAAATTTTGTAACAAACTTTTATATTAAAAGGCGATTAATGATCTCGAACATTAACGCACTCGCTTCGCTCGCACGTTAAAATATCTCGATCATTAATCGTCCTCATTAATATACTAGTTGGTTAAATGACTATAGGTACATTTTCAAATTGACGTTTCCGGAGCGAATTTGCTTCCGTATTCAACATAAAAATGAATCATGTTTTAGTACGGCAGACGGTGCGGTCTATCGTTCAATAACCCAATCATGGGGTATAACTTAATTGAACATCAAGGAAATTTTTTGTCATCATCATCCACATATATAATGAGAAATTACGACATCGCCCAATGGTCGAGAGATTTTCTACAGGGAAAAATGTACGAAGATCGCGTTTTTCAATATGTCTGAAAAATAACAGTCTAACAATAATGGGGATGAAGCTAAGAAAACATATGAGGGCTCATTTCGTAGCCTGAAGTATAACCAATCGAATGGTGTATTGACAATTCATATTTTATCATCCGAATATCTAAAAATTTCACCACTTTCGAAAACTATCCTATATAATTTTTCAATATTTCATTAATCTTCAACAAGCAAGAACTCGATTATTTTCCAAATGAACTACATCATATTTTCCCATCAAAAACTGCGTAATTTTATGAGGAACATTTCATCTCGATCAATGGTATGGATATTCCTAACAGTTTTTGTTCTGCAATTAAATTTTTAGGACAGCGCACCACAGTCGAGGCGTTTCGTCGGAGCAAAAAAGTAAATCAATAAACCATTCTAAGCGTAACGATCGATGAAACTTTCACTCGTCGCGCGCTTAGACCGTATTCTTCATTAAAATATGCTCATTTTGTCGAGATGGAAGATATGGTGAGCAATTTATATTTAACTAGATATCTTCGAATGTATAGTTGATTGTCACAAATGCAAATTAGGCGGTTTTTACAAGAAACATCTTACAGAAAAGTAAACAATGTACATTTATTGATGGTCTTCGTCATCGGATTTTTCAATATTCTTACGATGAGCGTTACATTTACATTCAGTACAACAAAATACATCCTCTGTTTTGCAAATGCACTTCTGTGTTGAACATGATGTTTTTTCTCTACGCGGTAAATTCATACACCCAATTGGTCTACTGGTTAGCGCTGTCGTCTTTCAGTGAAGGTCCATGGTTCGAATCGCTGTGAACTTGAACTTTTTTTTGCAACTTTTCTGTTTTTTTACTCCATTCTGGTTTTCCTTTTTCATAAAATATTTGAAGTCAAATAGGTTAGTGCGTTTAGGATAAACAGTCTCATTTTATTCAATTTTGTTGAAGAACTCAACTTTTGAAATATATTATCAATCAATGTGTTTCTACACTCCATTCGGTTTTCCTTCCATATTGCATAGTTTCTGAGTTTTGCCTAAGTACTTCGAAGATGAGATATTACGGTCGGCGTGGTTTGTGCTAGCGTACAGTATATTTAGTAAAATCGCAGCCAGGAAAGTAGTTGTTTTCTGTTGAATATACTGAGAAAGAATTGATAATTTCATCACATACCGAATGCGAATTCTCTATGTATTTCTTTATATCTAAATAAACAGGTGCGGAAAAGTATGACTTTCGGCATTTGTTAGGTAAACTACATTTTCGTCTAAACTCGACAATGCGAAGATCAATTAATGTTTTAGGTATTGATTGTTTTATCTCAGATTCACAGAGGCTGTTCAAAAAACTGCTTAGGAACTGGTGATGGGTTCAGATTTGACGAGTGGATATGGTCAATATCATGGAAAATTAGTCTTCAAGTTCTGAATGGTTGGAGATGACATTTCGAGAATTACACAGATTAATATTAGCTTTGAGTATTCACACTCAGTTTTCATTCGTAGGTTACCCGATTTCATCTTCGAATTTTGTCCGCCCTATATCCTATTTTTATCTGGTGGCGCCTATGGTCCAAGGTCACCTGATATAGATCAGAATCAGAATCAGATAGACAAGAACGTTTATTTGATAGCTTCCATAGTGAGTTTTACAAGAACGTTTATTCAATGGCTTCCATGTGTATGTATGTATGTATAAGCATTTTTTCATCAATCCCTATTTACAGCACCGCACTAATTATCGTTAATAAAGAATTCTCGAAACTAAATTCCGCAGCTGAACTTAGATTTCAATCTAGTTTCGTATCACCTTCTTCCTTTTTCTAGAAATATGGGTACAAAATACAAAATGAATGAATTTGGGTATGACATAGATTCATATAAAGAACATCCAATATCTTGTATCTATAATCAAACTTTGAAAACTCCAAAGTTAGTTGTAGAAAAAAAATTGTAAAATTGTTTTATCCGTCATTTGGTTGCTCCCTTACGAGCAACCCTCAGAAGTCTTCGAAAGTCTTGTGCGAGCAAGGAATGACGGGGGCCTTACCTTTTAACGTGTGATCCCAAAGACATGCCAAACACCTATTTCTCGAACCCTTCTCTCAACTGACTTCAAGGAATTGTAGTTTTTAAGAAAATACTTCAAATAAACAGTTTCTTCTCCATATAGCAAAAAAGTTGGGTGACGTTTATATATTTCATATTGAAATGTGGTCATTCATCACTTCATATCATATGAACGATCTTATTCTCGAGTGTACAAGAGCAATAGGAACATAAAAGCAGGTCGAACTGGGAGTATACGTAGAATCCCCACATGACGTGAGAGCAGGCAACACTGTGACCGGCGTTCGCTCTGCGCGTGGCTGGTAGGCCTCTCTGCAGTCTGTCATTTTACGGTTCTGCTGCATTACATTCTGATGAATTCCGATTCTGCCAATGTACGGTTTTGATTTTGTACGGTTCTGCTGACGAACAGTTCCTATATTTCACGATTCTGTCGATGTACGGTTCTGAATTTTTACGATTCTGTTATTTTACGAATCTAACATTTTACTATTCTGCTGAATTACGGTTCTGATAGTTTACGATTCTATCACAATACAGTATATGACATTACAGTCTGATGAAGTACATTCTGTCATTGTACGTTCTGATATAATATGATTCTGATGGAATATGGTCTGTTGTATTACGAGTCTGTCGATGTACGGTTTTAGCATGTTACGATTCTTTCAATTTACAGTTCTGATATTTTGAGATTCTGTGAATATGCTGTTCTGATTTTTTGCTATTCTGTCAATGTACGGTTCTGACATTTTACTATTCTGTCGATAAACGGTCTGTTGTATTTAGATTCTGACAAAGTACGGTCTGCTAATGTGCGGTCTGTCATTCTGCGATTCTGACGAATTACGGTCTGTGTTGTTATGATTCTGACGAAATATCATTCCGCTGTGATGTTGGTTTGTTGGTATTCGATTCTGTATATTTGCGGATCTGCGATATTGCTATCATAGAAAAATACACATCTGCGCATTTGCAATCTGTTATTGTCTGGTATGCTCATGTACAGTATACAAAATACGGTTTGAGGGTTTGCGGTTCTGTGCATCTACAGTAGAGATAAATACGATTCCTATAAAATATTGTTCTGTTAAGTTACTGATTTGAAAATGTATATTCTGATGGATTACGGATCTGCGATTTTACATTCTGGTGATTTGTGTGTTCCCGAATGCTAGAATGCAGAGTTACAGTGTAAACATAGTCGAAGTCAAAGTTTCATGTTCTGCCTGTAATGTGCATTATCCTCGCTTCGATATCGTCTTATTTGATCGCTGCGCACTGATATGCTCCAAAGGTATCCATGTGAGATGATGAAATACAGAGATACAGTGTGCAGACTAATGTTGTCGAAGTATCCTCACTTGCCTAATGTTCTCGTTATATGTCCTCCGAAGTCGTCTTGAATGGTCAGTGCGATCGTATCTGCTATAGCTCTAGGCATCTCAGATGCTAGAATGCAGAGGTACAGTGTAAACATAGTCGGAGTCGAAGTTTCTTGTTCTGCCTGTTGTGTGCGTTATACCCGCTTCAATGTCGTCTCATATGATCGTTGAGAACTGATATGCTCCAAAGGTATCCATGTAAGATGATAGAATACAGAGATACAGTGTGCGGACTGAAGTTTTCGAAGTATCTTCACTTGCTTTTTGTTCTCATCATGAGTCCTTCAAAGTCGTCTTATATGGTCAGTGCGATCGTATCTGCTATAACTGTAGGCATGTCAGATGCTAGAATGCAAAGTTACGGTGTAAACATAGTCGGATTCGAAGTTTCTTGTTCCCCCTGTTGTAAGCGTTATTTTGAATCAGGAAACACTTTACAATGTCTACCTATAAGATGTATAACCGACTTATTATCAAGATTGATAAATTCGAAGTTTTGGCGAATACGCCGGTTTACCGACTCTTGATTGTTGGAATCGGAGTTTTTAGTAGATATGAAAAAGAATAGTACTCCACTCCCATATGATGAGCTGTCATGTATACTTCTTGAATGGGCATTTAAGATGCTAGAATGCAAAGTTACAAAGTAAACATAGTCGAAGTCGAAGTTTCTCGTTCTGCCTGTTGTGTGCGTTATACCCGCTTCGATGTCGTCTCATATGATCGTTGCGAACTTATATGCTCCAAAGGTATCTATGTGGGATGATAGAATACAGAGATACAGTGTGCAGACTGATGTCAAAGTATCTTCACTTGCCCATTGTTCTCGTTATATGTCCCTCGAAGACGTCTTATATGGTCAGTTCGATCGTATCTGCTATAGCGGTAGGCATGTCAGATGCTAGAATGCGGAGTAACAGTGTAAGCATAGTCGGAATCGAAGTTCCTTGTTCTGCCTGTTGTGTGCGTTATACCCGTTTTGATGTCGTCTCATATGATCGATGCGAACTGATATGCTCCAGAGGTATCTATGTGAGATGATGAAATACATAGATACAGTGTGCAGACTGATGTCGAAGTTATCCTCACTTGCCTATTAATCACGTTATATGTCCTTCAGAGTCTTTCTATATGGTCAATGCGATCGTATCTGTTCCAACTGTATGCATGTCAGATACTAGAATTCAGAGCCACAATGTGAACATTGTCGAAGTTTCTTGTTCTCCCTGTTATGCTTTATTTCCGTTATGATGTCTCGAATGATCGTTGCAAACTGATATGCTCCAAAGGTATCCATGTGAGATGATAGAATACAGATATACAGTGTGCGGACTGATGTTGTCGAACTATCTTTATTGGCCTATTGTTCTCGTTATAAGTTTTCTTCAAGGTCGTCTCATATGGTCAGTGCGATCGCATCTGCTATAACTGTAGGCATGTCACAAGCTTGAATGCAAAGTTACAGTGAAGACATAGTCGAAGTCGAAGTTTCTTGTTCTGCCTGTTGTGTGCGTTATTCTCGTTTTGATGTCGTCTCATTAAATATGATCGTTGCGAACTAGTATGCTACAAAGGTATTCATGTGAAATATTACAATACAGAGATACAGTGTGCAGACTGATGTCGAAGTATCTCCACATGTCAATTGTTCTCGTTATTTGTCCCTCGAAGTCGTCTCATATGGTCAGTGCGATCGTATCTGCTATAGCTGTAGGCATGTCAGATGCTAGAATGCGGAGTTACAGTGTAAGCATAGTCGGAGTCGAAGTTTCTTTTTTTGCCTGTTGTGTGCGTTATACCTGCTTCGATGTTTTTTTATATAATAGTTGCGAACTCATATGCTCCAGAGGTATCCATGTGAGATGATAGAATACAGAAAAAGGGCATGCGGGCTGATGTTGTCGAAGTATCTTCACTTGCCCATTGTTCTCGTTGTATGTACTTCGGAGTCGTCCTATATGGTCAGTGCAATCGTATCTGCAATTACTGTAGGCATGTCAGATGCTAGAATGCGAAGTTACAGTGTAAACATAGTCGAAGTCGAAGTTTCTTGCTCTCCCTGTTGTAAGCGTTATTTTGATTCAGAAAACACAAGTCAATGTCTACCTATAAGATGGATAACCGACTTATCATCAAGATTGATAAATTCGAAGTTTTGGCGAACACGCCGGTTCACCGACTCTTGATTGTTGGAATCGAAGTTTTTGGTGGATATGAAAAAGTAAAGTACTCCACTCACATATAATGGGCTGTCATATATACTTCTTGAATGGGCGTTCAAGATGCTAGAATGCAAACTTAAAAAGTATACATAGTCGAAGTCGAAGTTTCTTGTTCGGCCTGTTGTGTACGTTATACCCGCTTCGATGTCGTCTCATATGATCGTTGCGAACATATATGCCCCAGATGTATCCATGTAGGATGATAGATTACAGAGATACAGTGTTCAGACTGATGTTGTCGAAGTATCTCCACTTGCCCATTGTTCTCGTTATATGTCCTTCGAAGTCGTCTTATATGGTCATTTATCCATGTGAGATGATGAAATACAGAGGAACAGTGTGCAGACTAATGTTGTCGAAGTATCACTACTTGCCTAATGTTCTCGTAATATGTCCTTCAAAGTCGTCTCATATGGTCAGTGCGATCGTATCTGCTATAGCTCTAGGCATGTCAGATGCTAGAATGCAGAGGTACAGTGTAAACATAGTCGGAGTCGAAGTTTCTTGTTCTGCCTGTTGTGTGCGTTATACCCGCTTCGATGTCGTCTCATATGATCGTTGCGAACTGATATGCTCCAAAGGTATCCATGTAAGATGATAGAATACAGTGTGCGGGCTGAAGTTTTCGCAGTATCTTCACTCGCATTTTGTTCTCATCATGAGTCCTCCAAAGTCGTCTTATATGGTCAGTGCTATCGTTTTTGCTATAACTGTAGGCATGTCAGATGCTAGAATGCAAAGTAACAGTGTAAACATAGTCGAAGTCGAAGTTTCTTGTTCTGCCTATTTTGTGCGATACCCGCTTCGATGTCGTCTTATATGATAGTTGCGAACTCATATGCTCTAGAGGTATCCATGTGAGATGATAGAATACAGAGATACAGTGTGCAGACTGATGTGGTGGAAGTATCTCCACTTGCCTATCGTTCTCGTTATATGTCCTTCGAAGTCGTCTTATATGGTCAGTGCGATCGTATCTGCAATAGCTGTAGGCATGTCAGATGCTAGAATGCAAAGTGTAAACATAGTCGAAGTCGAAGTTTCTTGTTCTGCCTGTTGTGTGCGTTATTCCCGCTTTGATGTCGTCTTATAGGATCGTTGCGAACTGATATGCTCCAAAGGTATCTGTTGATGTTTATGAATTAAGTTAATGACTCTGTATAATATATTAAATATCGAGACTCTGTATAGAATATGTCAGATATGTCAGATAATAAATGTTAAAAGTTGAGGAAAAAACGTCACCAGACTAAATGGTAGTTTTACTGAGATTCTAGGAGCCAGCTTATATAAAAGACCTAATGAGGGACACTCAGGAGGTAGACGTGCGGACAGCAACATTGGTCCTTTGTTTCCAAAAATAAAATAGTGAAAACTGCTGTATCCAAAATGACTGACACAGGTGACAATTCCAAAAATGTGGAATCTGATGAGCCAGGTTTGAAAAGAAGTATGAGGATCAGAGCGAAAACACTGGATCATATAACTTCTCCTACATCAGAAAAAGATACCAAAGACATAACTTCGGGAAATAAGACTACTCCTGACCACCAGCATGCCACCAGCTCAAATCAAATGATGAAACAAAAAGAAGTTGGTGACAAAATAACAAAATCATTACTAACTGGATCAAGAGCCGTGTGGTGGTCGTATTAGAATAACCCCACGGTAAGTCCTGCCTGTCGTAGAAGGCGACTAAAAGGACGCCAATAGGTGGAAGATGGTTAACGCCATCGCCCGGTGCGATACCACCACATCAACCATAGGCACTGTGAAATGGGTATACTTACCCGTGTTTTAGTAGCTGGTTGATGTTCGGGCCACCCAACCTAATCCAATTTCCTTTTCCTTTCACGCCAACCTCCCTCCTTTATACAAAATAAGCGATGATGAGTTCTCCTCAAGTAAAATTATCTGGAAGCAAAATACCTCTCCATTCGGATTTCCGGGCGAAAGGTGCTAGAGGGGGTTCACCATCGGCTGAAAAAGTCCTCAAGATAGACCTATGTAACATCCGAGGTCTAAGTAAGAACATCAACGATGTCCATCGACACCTTCAAATTGAAAAGCCAGACATATTGGCTCTAACTGAGACACAGGTCAATTCATCCACCAATACGACCTATCTGCTCTGTCCTGGGTACGAACTCCACAGACGTTTCAGATTCAAGGAAGGTCTCTGCCTCTACTCTGAAACGAATCTCTCATGTCAACGAGAAAAAACTTCGGAACCAAATAAGTTTGATGTCATGTGGTTCAAACTCGATAGCCAGAAACAGACCAAAAACCTTTGTTGTCTCTACTCATCACCAAATGATCCATCCTATGAAAGCTCTTTGAATTCCTGTCTCTGAAGCTTGACCGAATTCAACAGAACCATCCAGCAGCAGAAATCATCATCATGGGCGATTTCAATGTACACAACACTGCTTGGCTCGTACACTCTAACAGAACGGATGAAGCTGGGCGACGAGCCGAAGCTTCCGCCATCACTCACGGCTTAGAGCAGCTTATCAAAGAACCCACACGAATTCCCGATGCCAATAACCATTCAGCTAACATACTTGACTTATTCCTCACTGATAATTCAGCACCCTACACGATAGATGTACGAGCTTCACTCGGCAATTCTGACCACACACTCATCTCCACAACCTGCCCATTTTTTATTCCATCAACTGCTCCAGCACCCCCACGTCTTATATGGCATTACATTTCAGGAGATTGGGACGGTCTCTGCATGTTTTTCTCCGAGTTTCCTTGGCATAGAGTATGCTTCGACTCTGAGGACCCTTCACAGTGTGCTGCGGAAATATCCGAGATCATCATGCTCGGAATGGACACGTACATACCTCATTATTCGAGAAGATCATCACCTTCGAAACCCTGGTTCAACAAAAACTGTTCTAGAACTGTTGCCTTGAAACAAACAGCCTACCATCGCTGGCGCAAAAACCCTAACCTCGCGACTAGAGCAGAATACGTTGATGCCAGGAATAACTGCAGCCAAACAAAAGATGCTTCGAAAGAAACATACAATGCTAAGATAAGATCGAAACTCATAGATTGCTCCAATGGCACCTGTTCGTTTTGGTCCCTTGCTAAAGCGGTCGGAAGAAATTTCACTAATAGTTCATCTCCACCACTGTCCAAATCCGACGGCACATTAGCAACAACATCGCAAGAGAAAGCAAATATTTTTGCAGAGATGTTCGCAGCAAACTCTACTTTAGATTTCCAAAGAGGAGTGCCGCCAGACATTCCACCCGTTGAGAGTCGAATGCCCGAAATCTTCTTCCGTCAACGCACTATCAGAAGAATTTCACTTGGTCACCAGAATTAACACCGATTCTCTGCAAGTTGTTAACCATCTCGTACAGGTCGGGTATTTTTCCATCATGCTGGAAGACAGCTAGAGTCCAACCAATCCCCAAAAAAAGGAAACGAGAACCTGTCCAACAACTACAGGCCCATTGCCCTGTTATCAGTAATCTCCAAAGTGATGAGAAAAGCCATCAATATTGAGCTCATCAAATATCTGGAGAGCTCAGGAATCATCAATGATAGACAATATGGCTTGCGCCACCGAAGATCTACTGGAGATCTACTTGCCTACGTCACCCATTTATGGCAAGCTTCATTAGAAAAACACGATGAATCTCGAGCTGTCGCGTTGGACATATCGAAAGCATTCGACCGTGTTTGGCACGAAGGACTCCTCCACAAACTACCATCATACGGCTTACCACCTCAGCTATGCCATCTCTTATCGAGTTTTCTCTCAGGCAGATCGCTTTCGTGGTGGTGGACGGTGTATCGTCTGATACCATTGGCATCAATTCCGGCGTTCCACGAGGATCAGTTTTGGCACCAACATTATTCCTTCTCCATATCAATGATCTGTTAGGAGTAACAACTTGCCCCATCCACAGCTTTGCAGATGATAGGTACCCTCCATACTGCGTTCTCCTCAAGAATTTCTATCTCTTTCCAGGAAACTAAGAACTCACGGCGCAGGCAGGTCAATGCTGTCAATGAAGATCTTGCTAAAATCACAGCCTGGGGAACCAACAACCTAGTCGAATTCAACGCCACCAAAACTCAAGCCTGTATTTTCTCTAGAAAGGCGGAACCCAGTATGCCCGATATTGTAATGTCTTGCTCCACCATCCCCACCAAGCCCACTATATCTATGCTCGGTATCACCATCAGCAACACTCTTTCATGGGATAACCATGTCAGATCCATCGCAAAAGCTGCTTCACAAAAACTCGGATTCTTGTTCCGTGCGAAAAGCTACTCTACACTTCAACAGCTTCTCATGATCTACAAAGCGCAGATACGGCCTGTTCTAGAATACTGTTCCCACATATGGGGTTCAGCACCAAAACATACGCTGATGCTCTCAGATTCCATCCAGAGAAGAGCCATTCGCCTGGTATGTGAGGCCACAGTCACTCACTCACTCTCTGACATTATTGGAACACCGTAGAAAGGTCGGCGACCTTCACTTTTCTATCGATACTTTCACGGGAAATGTTCTTCGGAAAACTCTGCTATCATCCCTTCACTAGTAATACCAATCAGACGAACTAGACAAGCCCAGTCAGCACATCGTTTCGTTGTCAACCTCGAAATATGTCGAACAGCACTTTATCAAGACTCCTTCATCCATGAAACGGCTAGGTTCTGGAATTCATTGCCTGTGGAAGTATTCCCAACAACATATAATCTCCAGAAGTTCAAAAAAAATTCCAATACCTACCTGCTGTCCCTATCCTCCCTAGGAACGCACGATGTTCTTTGAACATTATATGGATTCCCTTTCGTGCGCTCCAAGCGGTAAAAAAAAGAACCATGAAGACAGGAAGCAGTAAACATAGTATTATGAAGAAAAAGTTGTAAGAAGCAGAGCTGGAAGCACAAAATGAAATAGCAGAAATAAATAAGAAACTGATTTTGAAGAGACTTGAAATAGAGAAAATGAAAATTGTTGAAGAATCTCGTAGTGAAACAAGGTATGAATTTGATGATAGTTCACAAATTACAGACTATACTGATGTAACTGCCGATGAAGTGGGATTGATGAATGCATGGATGACCAAGTCTGAGCCAATTGATGAGCAATATATTCCGGAGGTGAAATGCCTTCCTCACCCAGAAAGACAACTCATAAATGATCATTCCATCAATAAGTGTAATCAAGAAAACTGCGACCTTGGTACATCATTCATCAGGAGACAAGCAGTGGACAGGAATTTACCATATTTTGATTGAAATCCTTCAGACTGGTTAGTTTTCATCAACGAATATTTCGAGACGACCGAAATATGCGAATATTCTGATAGTGAAAATATTTTACGACTTAGGAAAAGTTTGAAGGGCAATGCAAGAGTAGCTGTGAAAATGTTGCTGATTTCTCATAGTAATGTGCAAGAAATCATCGAATCACTTACAAATTTATATGGACGACCTGAGTTCATTCTCAATTACCTCATTGATCAAGTTCGATCGACACCAGCTCCAAGAGATCATAAACCTGGGACAATCATCAAATACGCCAATTCTTTGAATAATCTTGTAGCTGCTATCGAGCATCTGGACAACGACATCTATTTAAGAAACCCCATCTCACTGAAGGAGTTCGTGTCCAATTCGACAGTGAATTTGAAACAACAGTGGTCAATGCATGCCATCAAATTAAACGATATTTATATACGGTTTTAAGTTTTTCTGAGTGGTTGAAAGATATCGGAAAAGCGGCGAGCCTCCTTTATGACTCTGTATTCAAACATGATCAGAATCATCATCGTAGAGCCGAGACAGTTTTGACTTCTGAAGACAAGGAAATCAGACACTGCATTTGTTGTACAGAGGGACAACATAATCTGGACAACTGTTCCAAATTCAAGACCAAGAATGTAGAAGAACGTTGGACATTTGTAACCCAGAATAAGTTATGCATTTCTTGCCTCAAACCAAAACATCGAATGACTGACTGTTCCGTTAAAAAACTTTGCAGAATCAATAGATGCATGCTAAAACATCATCATTTACTGCATAAAGATAATCCTATCAGAGTAACTAATGATCGTCAGATTGCCGGGTCAAATAGTGAAGATCCAATTGTAGAATCAGTAAATACTCACGAAGTTCAGACTGGTGAAATCATTCTGCGAACTATTCCTGTTATTTTGGAGGGTCCAAAAAGAAACGTATGTATCTACGCCTTATTAGATGAAGGGTCCACGGTCACGTTACTTGAAGACTCAGTTGCTCAAGAAATTGGATTGAATGGTAAAGTTGAAGCCCTTTGTATGCCGTGGACAAACGGAAAAACTCATACTGAAGAAAAATTTAGGAAAGTGAACTTCAAGATAAAGGGGGCGTTCACCAATTCCAAATCATTTTTGGTGGAGGGTGTGAGAACGCTTGCTAATCTCAATCTTCCAATACAGTCCTTGAACATGGAGAATATATTAACGAATTGGCCACATTTAAAAAACATCCCTATAAAATCTTATGAGAATGTCAGACCAAAATTATTGATTGGCACTGACAAATATGATTTGTCAATGCCAAGAAATTCCGTTGAGCCATCAAGATTTGGCCCCAGAGCAACAATGACGAAGCTAGGATGGGTGATAAATGGACAGATAGTTCGAGGTAAAATTCAATCCTCATATAATTTTCACATATGTGACAAAAATTTTGACGACGACCTTCTTCACGAAATTGTAAAAGACTCGTTCGAAATTGATAATTATGGATTGAATTCTGATGAAACGGAATTATCAAAGACTGATCGGTATGTCTTGAGTTTGATGGAGAATTCTACTCGACCAATTGGAGACCGTTTTGAAACAGGGCTTTTATGGAAGGATGCCAATCAGATTCTTCCAGAAATTCTCTCTATGGCATTGTATCGACTGAAATGCCAAAAAAGGAAAATGGATCGAGACAAGGAGTTCGGCCATGCATATTGCAAGAAAATACAAGAATATCTCTCCAAAGGCTACCTGAAACTACTGACAAACGAACAACAGCAGAAAGAAAGTAATAAGACATGGTATCTTTCTCATTTTGCGGTTTTCATTATAAATAAACCTGGAAAAATTTGTCTTGTTCTTGATGCTGCAGCAAAATCCCATGGTGTGAGTTTAAACGACATGTTGTACCAAGGACCTGACCTTTTAGCTCCATTATTGAGTGTTTTGTGGACATTTCGTCAGAGAGCAGTAGCCATTTGTGGCGATATTCGTGAAATGTTTCACCAAATCGTCATCAGAAAAGAAAACAGATCCTCTCAACGAATCTTATGGAGAGGGTATGAGAGAAATCGAGATCCTGATATCCTAGAAATGCAAGTAATGACATTTGGTGCTACATGCTCACCGTGTTTGGCACAATATATAAAAAACAAGAATGCGACTGAGTTTGTCCATGAATTTCCGGAAGTTTGTGATGCTGTTATCGAGAAACATCACGTAGACGATTACTTAGACAGTTGTGATACCGAAGAAGAAGCTATGAATCTGATCAATGAAGTAATCTACGTACATGGAAAAGGAGGCTTCGAGATAGTCAACTGGTTCAGACTCTACCTGTGAATCTGTGATTTCAGAAAATGGTAGATTTCAGCAGTGAGTCTGGGTTACCAGTTGAACGTATACAGGGTGTTCAATGGGATCCCGAAAAAGACAAATTCATGTTCATACTTAATTTCCACAAAATATCTAGGAGTATCGTCGAATATAAACAGAAACCTACAGAAAGAGAAATGCTTCGTGTAGTTATGACTATTTTTGACCCACTTGGTTTCCTCAATCATCTCACAGTCAAAGGAAGAATGCTATTACAAGATCTATGAAGGCTGAAGATTGGATGTGATGAAATGATTCCCTACAGTATTTTTCCGGAGTGGCAGAAATGGTTGGGAGAAATCAACTCCGAGCATTACGATACCACGATGTTATTCTCCAAACATTCCAAAAGCACAATCAATTCACCTTAATATTTTCTCTGACGCTAGTACGAAAGCTTATGCGACTGTAGTTTATCTGAGAGTAGAAACAGAGAATGAAGTACACATCTCGTTTGTTCCTTCGAAATGCAAGGTTGTTCCTCTAAAGCCACTCATGACCATCCCGCGACTAGAATTGGAAGCTGCTTTGTTGGGAAGTGAATTAGCACACTCTATTCAAAAACATTTAGAAATAAAGATACAAAGTACGATATTTCGGACTGATTCAAAAATAGTTTTGTCATGGTTTCAATCATCTGATATACTGACTTTGAAGCAATTTGTTGCAAATTGAATTCAAAAGATTCAAGAAAATTCTAATTGTGGTGAATGATGGAGATGGATTCCATCCAAACTCAATTCAGCAGACAACGCAACGAGAGATATTCCATCTGAAGACGAGAGAGATGACGTGGCTCCAAGGTCCAGAATTTTTACTCCAGACCTCAGACAAGTGGCCAGAAGGTGATGGAGTTTACGAGACTGATGCCAGGGAAATGAAGAAACAATTCATTGGATCAATATTCACATTTTTCAATCTACCATTACCTGAGGTTGAAAGATTCTCATCTTGGGTTAAACTCATAAGAACAAGAATAAAAATTCACAGAATGTCGCTATATCAGTTGATGAACTGAAAGCAGCTGAAAAATTCTGGTGGAAAGATGTTCAAAGTCGCTGTTTCAAAGAAGAAATCACTGTATTGCAAGACGAAAAGGAATTAAAGGAAAGCAGGTTGAGAAAGTTATGTCCGTATTTAGACGAGGAAAATATAATGAGAGTGAGAAGTAGAATAAATGAAGACATCCCCGGTTTCGAGAAGAATCCACCAATATTAGACGTCATCCATCGATTCACAAAACTGCTAGTTCAGCAGTATCATATAAACTTCCGATATCAAGGATCCCTCAAAGTAATCCATGAATAACGCCAACAATATTGGATTGTAGGACTGAGAAGTTTGGTGAAGAAAGTCTCGAACGAGTGCCAGAAATATATATATTATACCCGCTTCGATGTCGTCTTATATAATCGTTGCGAACATATATGCTACAGAGGTATTTATGTGAGATGATACAATACAGAGATACATTGTGCAGCCTGATGTTGTAGAACTATCTCCACTTGCCTATTGTTCTCATTATATGTCTTTCGAAATCGTCTCATTTGGTCAGTACGATCGTATCTGTTATAGCTTCAAGCATGTCAGATACTGGAATGCTAAGTTACAGTGTAAACATAGTCGGAGTTTCTTGTTTTCCCTGTTTTATGCGTCATTTACGTTTCGATGTCGTCTCAAGTGATCAATGCGAACTGATATGCTTCAAAGGTATCCATGTGAGATGATAGAATACAGAGATACAGTGTGCGGAGTGATTTTGTCGAAGTTTCTTTATTTGCCTATTGTTCTCGTTATAAGTCCTTCAAAAACGTCTCATATGGTCAGTGCGATCGCATCTGCTATAGCTGTAAGCATGTCAGATGCTAGAATGCGAAGTTACAGTGTAGACATAGTCGAAGTCGAAGTTTCTTGTTCTGCCTGTTGTGTGCGTTATACCCGATTTGATGTCGTCTCATATGATCGTTGCGAACTACCATGCTATAAAGGTATTCATGTGAGTTGTTACAATACAGAGATACAGTGTGCAGACTGATGTCGAAGTATCTTCACTCGTCAATTGTTCTAGTTATATGTCCCTCGAAGTCGTCTCATATGGTCAGTGCGATCGTATCTGCTATAGCTGTAGGCATGTCAGATGCTAGAATGCGGAGCAACAGTGTAAGCATAGTCGGGGTTGAAGTTGCTTGTTTTGTCTGTTGTGTGCGTTATATCTGCTTCAATGTCGTCTCATATTATAGTTGCAAACTCATATGCTCCAGAGGTATCTATGTGAGATGATAGAATACAGAGATACGGTATGCGGACTGAAGTTGTCGAAGTACCTTCACTTGCCTATTGTTCTCGTTATATGTCCTTCGAAGTCGTCTTATATGGTCAGTTCGATTGTACCTGCTATTGCTGAAGGCATGTCAGATGCAAAAAAAAATCCGGACTTACAGTGTTAACATAGTCGGAGTCGAAGTTTCTTGTTCTGCCTGTTGTGTGCGTTATACTCGCTTCGATGTCGTCTCATATGATCGGTGCGAACTACCATGCTACGAAGGTATTCATGTGAGATGTTACATCACAGAAATACAGTGTGCAGACTGATGGTGTCGAAGTATCTCACTTGCCTATTGTTCTCGTAATATTTCCCTCGTAGTCGTCCTTGATAGTCAGTGCGATCGAATCTGCTATAACTGTAGGCATGTCAGATGATAGAATGTTTCTTGTTCTGCCTGTTGTGTGCGTTATACCCGTTTCGATGTCGTCTCATAAGATCGATGAGAATAGAAATGCTCCAGAGGAATCCATGTGAGGTGATAGAATACAGAGATACAGTGTGCAGACTGATGTTCTCGAAGTATCTTCACTCACCTATTGTACTCGTTATATGTCCTTCGAAGTCATCTTATATGGTTCGTGCGATCGTATCTACTATAGCTTCAGGCATGTCGGATTCTAGAATGTGGAGTTACAGTGTAAACATAGTCGGAGTCGAAGTTTCTTGTTCTGCCTGTTGTGTGCGTTATACTTGCTTCGATGTCGTCTTATATGATCTTTGCGAACATATATGCTACAGAGGTATCTATGTGAGATATGACAACACAGAGATACAGTTTGCAGACTGATGTTGTCGAAGTATATCCACTTGCCTATTGTTCTCGTTTTATGTTTCCTGAAGTCGTCCTATATGGTCAAAGCGATCGTATCTGCTATAACTATCTACTAATTATCTATCAAAGTGATGTGAAGTTGACGTGAACAGTCAATCAGCTGATCGTCAACACTATTAACCGAATTTACAGTGTTTCGAGTGCTATTTTATTAAATCAACAAGAAACAACGTGTGAAGCAAGTAAGTGGGTAGTACCCCAACTAGTCGATCGTTTGATTACACATCGCATTTGGTGATAGTTGCATTCAAAACAACTGCATTTTTGTGTGAGGATAGTGTGGATCCGAACCATCTTAGGCAGAAACCAATTTTCATTCCGTCAACCAACACATCTGTCCTATATACCTATCTCATACATCAGAAGCCTGCAGATTCCTGCCCCCTACAGTCTGATATACCTCTAGTTCCAGCAACTGCTCGAAGATGGCACCATGTAAGAAATGCAGAGCACCTATATCTAATGCGGTCAAATCTAAAGTACAGTGCTCCACTTGCGAAGATGCCTATCATACAAGCTGCGCTGATACGCCTACTCTTGACTTAGAGGGGCATTGGTACTGCCCAGTTTGTCGGAAGAAAACGATGGAGTATTCCCAAAGCATGTCTAGCTCGAATTCAAAGCCAGAACCGTTGAACACCCAACATTTTCAACAGATAATGGACCAACTTGCCCAGTTGAATACGCAGATATCAGTCTGCAACCAGAGCATACATAACATTAAAGAAACGTTGATGAACCACAGCCAATCAATTACGGACTGTGTAGCTGAAGTTTCTGCCCTGAAAGACAAAACAACCAACCTTGAAACGCAGCTAGTTGAACTCCAATCAGCTAGTTCCAGAATAGTGTCTCCCAAAGAAGTAGATCTGAACCTATTTTGTGCAGAATCCAGAGACCGCATGGAGCGGGAGAAAAACATAATGATAACTGGTATCCCTGAGACCAACTGCATTATCACTGATGAAAGTCATGTAAAGTCCATCGTAACTATAATTAGGAACAGGTACCAGTCCCTTATCACGTCAATTACCCGCATCGGAAAGCCCACCAATGGAAAAACCAGACCCATCAAAGTGAGTTTTGCGGAGAGCAAGATCGCTTTAGAGATACTTAAGAACAAATACAAGTCAAAACCCAACTATCCACAATCCAACATAAAATCTGATCTAACCCCAACACAAATGAAGGAATTACAAGATCTTCGTAGTGAGCTACAGAGGAGAATGGATAGCGGTGAACCTAACCTAACAATTAAATATATTAAGCGAATTCCACAGATTGTCAAATCGAGCTTCGCCACCGGTTCAAAAAACTCCCAGTAGTCAATGGAATTTGCTGCTCTTGTCTGGTCACCGGGTTTGATTCGCGATATCAAATTGATCGAGGGTGTCCAACGCCGTGCCACTAAAATCATCAACGGACTGAATCAAAAATCGTATGCCGATCGCCTGCAACATTTAAACCTGCCTACTCATTACTGGAGACGAACTCGAGGCGATCTGATCGAAATTTATAAAATCCTAACAAATCGGTACACAGTAGACTTATCTAGCATGTTCGAAGTGAATGAGAGTGAAAGGTTGCGCGGTCATCCATACAAACTGAAACGCGAAAGATTCAGAAAATGTGTACGCGAATACACACTATTCAACAGATCCTTCCAGCTCTGGAACAGTTTGCCCGCTAACGTAGTCTCTGCGCCATCCCTGAATGCTTTCAAGAATTCTTTGGACAAACATTATAATGATAACCCACACATATTTCTCCGACATTTCCTACTCATGTAAATTCTACGACAGGCTTATATAGCTGATTCAATCCTCATTATTTATTATTTTAGAATTAAGCAATTACTTTCATGATTATGTATTTATGTATAACTTTAGTATAAAGAGTTTATAAGCTTCTAGCTTCTACTCTTGTTAGTTTATAAATAAATAAATAAATAAATAAATAAATAAATAAAACTGTAGGCAGGTCAGATGCTAGAATGTGAAGTTACAGTGTGAACACAGTCGAAGTCGGAGTTTCTTGCTCTCCCTGCTGTGAGCGTTATTTTGATTCAGAAACTCGAAAATGTCTACCTATAAGATGTATAACCGACTTATTATCAAGATTGATGAATTCGAAGTTTTGGCGAACACGCCGGTTTACCGACTATTGATTGTTGGAATCGAAGTTTCTTTGGTGGATTTGAAAAAGTATAGTACTCCACTCGCATATAATGAGCTGTCATATATACTTCTTGAATGGGCATTCAAGATGCTAGAATGCAAAGTTACAAAGTAAACATAGTCGAAGTTTCTTGTTCTGCCTGTTGTGTGCGTTATACCCGCTTCGATGTCGTCTCATATGAGTTGCGAACTTTTATGCTCCACAGGTGTCTATGTGAGATGATAGAATACAGAGATACAGTGTGCAAACTGATGTTGTTAAAGTATCTTCACTTGCCTACTGTTCTCGTTATATGTCCTTCGAGGTCGTCTTATATGATCAGTGCGATCGTCAGATGCTGAAACGCAAAGTTGAAAAGTGAACATAGTCGAAGTCAGAGTTTCTTGTTCTGCCTGTTGTCCACGGTGGATGGCCTATTAGAAATATCTGGAGAACGAAAAGACAGAACATTCTGAAAATCGGGATGCTCTGATAATTGAACATTCTCTATCCCACTAAAATATTTTCATAGATACAGTGTTGCCACTTCTATAAGAAACAACTAGCAACTTCGCTATTTTGAATGGAGCACCCTGTATTCTATTGCATCATTAGATTCTTCCTGAAGAGCTGATTCCATCAATGTATCACACTTGGGGAATAGCAGGAATGATTACAGAGATATAGGCTGTTCAAAATTGAGATTTTTCAATTTCAGGATTTTTTTGTGTCGAAACTATTCATTATCGATCGAAACGACTTACATGTCCCTATCTTAACTTCAGATTCACTAACTACTGGAATTTAATTGGAACAAATACAGAGTTCTTCAAGATTCAGAATTCTGATCACCCTGTATCTGTTCCAATTAAATGTCAGTAGATAGTGAATCAAAAGTCAAGATAGGGACATTTGAGCCGTTTTGATCGATAATGGATAGTTTCGACACAAAAAAATCCTAAAATTGAAAATTCTAGATTTTGAACACCATATATATCTGTAATCATTCCTGCTAGACTCCAAGTTTGATGCATTGATGAAATCAGCACTTCAGGAAGAATACAAAAATGCAGTAAAATACAGGGTGCTCCATTGAAAAAAAACGAAGTTGCTAGTTGTTGCTGATAGAAGTGGCAACACTGTTTCGATGAAAATATTTCAGACGGATAGAGAATTTTCGATCATCAGAGCATCCCAATCTTCAGAATGTTTTTTCTTCTCGATCTCCAGATACTTCTAATAGGCCATCCACCGTGGATCAACCTGTATATTCTCGATGTTTTGTGCCTTTCTAGAAATATTTGAGGAAATATGAATATCGGGACTTGAAGAAATCTCATCGAAAATATTACTTTTCCAATTTTTTTTCCAGAAAAGAGGCAATTTTGAGTAACAATGTGAAGAGAATTTTTCGTTGATCGTCTTGATTTCTATCGAATCTTGAGCAAAAAACATACAAGTGTCACTCACCTTTTTTTTTGTTTTTCTCTGTGATCTCGAATGGAGTAGACACGCTGCTGCTCTCTGTGCTTTCTATTGCTTATAATTCGAGAAAAGTACAACAAAATATTGTGAAAATTCAGCTGTGCATCAAGAGTGTGATTATCTACAAACTAGTGTAATTGGAGTATTCATAAGTCATCGTTATCAACTGTAAGTCATTCTTTCTTTACATCTGAAAATGACCGCTCGATCTAGCAAACGGGGTGAAGACGAACTGCAGTCAATAGTGAGAGGGCTTGTAGCCAAACTCTGCTCGTCCGAAGAATTCATATCACAACTGGTTGAAACTATATCAAAAAGTATGCGCGAAGAGTTCGATAAACAACTTGAATCTTTCAAAAATGAAAACATCAAACTCAATGCCAAACTGGAAAGTCAAGAGGGAATCATCACATCACTAGTAAAAAGACAAGAAAAGTTTGAGAAGCACCGAAGGCATGCTTGCATAAAACAGGATCAAACGGAAAAGTCTGGACTAACTTTGGTTCAATATTTGTCTTAGGCAATGGTGAAGTTAAACCTAAGAAAATTGAAAACATTAATGAGCTGATCTAACTAAACTTAGTTCTCCTCCTATATAGATAAAGGAAAAAAATCTATATTAAGTTGTTACTTTCCGGATGTATTTCATTTTTTTTTTTATATATTTTTCTTCTTTGGCTTCACAATGAAAACCCAGTTACTGTCGAATTATTGTTGATTGGTAGTCTGCTGTACTATTTCATTTTATATTAGATTAGATTAATTGGAAAGCACTAGAGCAGTTGAGCTTGTTCTCTGCAACAAGTGCTCATCAGTTTTTGTTTCAGTATTCAGGATACATATACATATTTTTTTTTGTTTTTTTGTTAAATTGTGTTTCTCTTTCTACTGGGGAATAGAAAAGGGAAATAACTTTTGATGATTTGTAATTTGTTAATAGGTAGTTACAATGTCCGATCAATATTACCTTCATTACAGACAATAAAGTTACTTGTATTGGAGAACGGCTTCGATTTCTTTCTTATATGTGAAACTTGGTTGATAGCTAATATTGAAAATGAAATTTTGAATATTGAAGGTTACAAATCTCATAGACTTGATAGAATCACTAGGGGTGGTGGATTACTAATTTATCTCAAGAATAAATTTCATAGTGAAATAATGAATGTACAAACGGTCTCTCATGAACAACTATGGCTAATAACTTAAAATCAGGAATAAAACGTTGGCGTTGGGACTAGTATATAGACCGCCAAGTGGTAATTTGTCTAATTTTCTCACAGAATTCGAGGATACGTTGAGTTTGATATATCCAACAGTGGATGATATTGTGTGTTCTGGGGATTTCAATATCGACTTGTTCGAACTGAATAACAGTAGGGTGGATAACTTTCTTGCTCTCTTGGACTCGTTCAATCTCAAACAGTATGTAGACCTTCCAACTAGAATAACAAATAATTCTGCAACTCTAATAGATTTCGTCATATCAGGGGAGAAAAAAATAAAAGAATGTGAAGTCGTCGATATACAGGGTGTTTCAGATCACCATCTACTAAAATTTGAACTGAACATGAATGAAATTGCGGAAGGACCTAAAATGTGTACATATCGCAGTTTCAAATATTTCAATGAGGACAATTTCAGACTGGATCTTTTTAATACACCCTTTTTCAGGATATATGACCAGGAAAATGTAGATGAGAAAGTTTCTATGCTGGTTAATTGTATAACGGATTTATTCGACATTACTGTACAGTATTGGTACTATTGGATTTTAGTAGAGCTTTCGATACGATTAATCATGGATTACTCCTTCACATTCTCCATTACATAGGATTCTCTGAAAACTCTGTTACACTACTAGAGAACTACTTGAGGAATAGAAGACAAAAAGTTTGTATCGATGGTACTAATTCGGAAAATATGTATCTCAAATCAGGTGTTCCTCAGGGATCTATTTTGGGGCCTTTACTGTTCAGTTTCTACACATTCAATCTCATAAACAGTCTCAATCAATGCAATATACACCTGTATGCTGACGACACACAGATATATTATAGTTTTCTGTCACTTATGTATGAGAATGCTAGTCAGGTAATCAACAATGAATTGAATTCATTTATTAATGCTGCAACTTATCATTGTCTTATTGTCAACTCTGATAAATCTAACGTCATTACCTTCGGTCCTAAACATATGAGAAGTACGGTAAATAGAAATATTGTTATCAATGTGATGGGCTCTAGGCTTGATACGGTGGATGTTGCAAAAAATCTTGGCGTGCTTCTGGATTTTAATTTGCGGTTTGAGCATCATGTAAGAAAGCTTATTCAACGAGCTTACGCTTCAATCAAGCTGATATATGGAAACAGGCACTATCTATCCTCAAAATTAAAAATATCACTTTGTGAAGCATTGGTGCTATCGCACTTCAACTATGCTGACGCTCTGTATGGTCCCCATTTAACTGACATATATAAGCGTAAAATTCAGACAGTACAAAATTCTTGTCTTCGGCTGATATATGGTATCAGAAGAAGGCAAAGAATATCACACGCATTGAAACGTTCTGGTTGGTTAAATATGGAGAACAGGAGGATTCTACACGCTAACGTTCTTTATCATAAAATTATTTCAAGTAAAAAGCCATCATACTTACACAGAAAAATAACATACCGTACTGATATTCATAATTTAAATATAAGATTAAAAAATATTTTAACGTCGCCCATATTCAATACCGAATTCTTCAACAGATCATTCAGCTTCCAAATATGTAGAAACTATAACTTTATTCCAAAGGAAATCAAATTATTGAAAACCTCCAGATTCAAAATGGAACTAAATACATTTTTGTTGAATTACCATCAATAATTATCGAGCATTTAGTAGTATTGATCGGACATACACTACCATACACTACCTTCATAAATTTCTTTATTTTTCTCTCTCTTTCCCCTTTCACCTATACATGATACTGTTTTCATTATTTTTCAATTTTTTTCCCTGTCTCTCTGTTTGCTCGCTCACAGGGAATTTTTTCAGGTTAAGTGGAAGAACAGCTTTCGTTTAGTTCTGCTAAATGAAAGCTGAACTTCGCCTTTTATTTTGTTTAAACCATTATGGATACAAATTGTAGTTTTTTTTTGTTAATTGAAGATAATAAAGACGTATTATTATTATTATTATTATTTAATGTCCGGACTTTCTCCATGTGGTAGGTCGTTGCGGAAGTCGACAGGAGTGTTGGTGTATTGTTCAATTCAGATTTTCAATATTTTGTGCCGTTCTAGAGATATTTGAGAAAATATGAATATCGGGACTTGAGGAAAATTCATCAGAAATAATACTTTTCCAATTTTTCTCTTCCAGTCAAGAGGCAATTTTGAGTACCAATGTATGGAGACTTTTTCGTTGGTCGTCTTGATTTCTATCGATTTTCGGGCGAAGAACATACACTTTCTCCATGTGATAGGCCTATGCGGAAGTCGACAATGCTGTTGGGGTATGTTTCGATTTAGATTTTCGATATTTTGTGCCGTTCTCGAGATATTTGAGAAAATATGAATATCGGGAACAATTCATAAAGACTTTTCCGTTGGCCGTCTTGATTTTTATAGAATTTTGGGCGAAAAACATACACTTGTCACTTCTTTTTTTTCTCAATGAACTTAGAATTGTTCCGCGTCATGACGTCGTACTATTTTTTTTGTTTTTCGTGATACGGTGTTTGGACTTTCTCCATGGGATAGGCCTATGCGGGAGTCGACAATGGTGTCGGGGTATGTTTCGATTAAGATTTTCGATATTTTGTGCCGTTCTCGAGATATTTGAGAAAATATGAATATTGGGAACAATTTATGAAGACTTTTCCGTTGGTCGTCTTGATTTCTATCGAATTTTGGGCGAAAAACATACACTTGTCACTCACTCTTTTTCCTCAATGAACTTAGAATTATTTCGCGTCATGCGTTCTCGAGATATTTGAGAAAATATGAATATCGGGAACAATTTATGAAGACTTTTCCGTTGGTCGTCTTGATTTCTATCGAATTTTGGGCGAAAAACATACACTTGTCACTCTCTTTTATTTTCAATGAACTTAGAATTATTCCGCGTCATGACGTCGTACTAATATTTCTGTTATTCGTGATACGGTGTTCGGACTTTCTCCATGTGGTAGGCCTATGCGAAAGTCGACAATGGTGTTGGGTTATATTTCGATTTAGATTTTCGATATTCTGTGCCGTTCTCGAGATATTTGAGAAAATATGAATATCGGGAATATCGGGAAAAATTTCATCAAAAATAATACTTTTCCAATTCTATTTTCCAGTAAACAGGCAATTTCGAGTAACAATTCATGAAGACTTTTTCGTTGGTCGTCTTGATTTCTATAGAATGTTGGGCGAAAAACATACACTTGTCATTCCTTTTTTTTTTCAATGAACTTTGAAGTATTTCGCGTCATGACGTCATACTAACTTTATTGTTTTTCGTGATACGGTGTTCGGACTTTCTCCATGTGGTAGGCCTATAGAATTTTGGGCAAAAAACATACAATTGTCACTCACTTTTTTTTTCAATAAATTTCGCGTCATGACGTCGTAGAATTTTTTTTGTTTTTCGTGATATAATAATCGGACTTTCTCCATGTGGTAGGTCGTTGCGGAAGTCGACAGGAGTGTTGGTGTATTTTTCGATTCAGATTTTCGAAATTTTGTGCTGTTCTCGAGATATTTGAGAAAATATGAATATCGGGACTTGAAAAAAATTCAACAGAAATAATACTTCTCCAATTTTTCTCTTCCAGTGAAGAGGCAATTTGAAACAGTGTTCGGACTTTCTCCATGTGGCAGGCCTATGCGGAAGTCGACAAGTGTGTTGAGGTATTTTTTGATTTTAGATTTTCGGAATTCATTGCCGTTTTCGAGATATTTGAGAGAATATGAATATCGGGACTCGAAGAAATTCCATCAAAAATAATACTTTTCCAATTTTTTCTTCCAGTAAAGAGGCAATTTTGAGTAACAATTAATGAAGACTTTCTTGTTGGTCGTCTTGATTCATATCGAATTCTGGGCGATAAACAAACACTTGTCATTCACCTTTTTTTTTCAATGAACTTGGAATTATTCCGCGTCATGACGTCGTACTGATTTTTTTGTTTTTCGTGATACGGTGTTCGGACTTTCTCTATGTGGTAGGCCTATGCGAAAGTCGACAATGGTGTTGGGGTATGTTTCGATTTAGATTTTCGATAATTTGTGCCGTTCTCGAGATTTTTGAGGAAATATAAATATCGGGAACAATTTATGAATACTTCTTCGTTGGTCGTCTTGATTTCTATCGAATTTTGGGCGACAAAACATACACTTGTCTCTCACCTTTTTTATTCAATAAACTCAGAATTATTACGCGTCATGACGTCGTGCTTATTTTTTTGTTTTTCGTGAAACGGTGTTCGGGCTTTCTCCATGTGGTAGGCCTATGCGGAAGTCGACAAGGGTGTTGGGGTATTTTTTGATTCAGATTTTCGGAATTCATTGCCGTTCAGGAGATATTTGAGGGAATATGAATATCGAGACTTGAAAAAATTTCATCAAAAATGATACCTTTCCAATTTTTTTCTTCTAGTAAAGAGGCAATTTTGAGTAACAATGTGTCGAGACTTTTTCGTTGGTCGTCTTGATTTCTATTGAATTTCAGGCAGAAACATACAATTGTCACTCACCTTTTTTTTTTCAATGAACTTGGAATTATTTTGCGCCATGACGTGGTACAATTTTTTTTGTTTTTGTGAAACGGTGTTCGAACTTTCTCCATGTGGTAGGCCTGTGCGGAAGTCGACAACGGTGTTGGGGTATTTTATGATTTAGATTTTCGAAATTCATTGCCGTTTCCGAGATATTTGAGAAATTATGAATATGAAAAAAAATTTCATCATAAATAATACTTCTCCAATTTTTCTCTTCCAGTGAAGAGGCAATTTTGAGTACTAATGTATAGGGACTTTTTCGTTGGTCGTCTTGATTTCTATCGAATTTCAGGCGAAAAACATACAATTGTCACTCACCTTTTGATTTTTCAATGAACTTAGAATTATTCTGCGTCATGACGTGTACTAATTTTTTTGTTTTTCGTGAAACGGTGTTCTGACTCTCTCCATGTGGTGGGACTATGCGGAAGTCGACAAGGGTGTTGGGGTATTTTTCGATTTAGATTTTCGAAATTCATTGCCGTTCCCGAGATATTTGAGGAATTATGAATATTGGGACTTGAAGAAATTTCATCAGAAATAATACTTTTCCAATTTTTTCTTCCAGTAAAGAGGAAAATTTAAGTAACAATTAATGAAGACTTTTTCGTTGGTCGTCTTGATTTTTATCGAATTTTGGGCAAAAAACATGCAATTGTCACTCACCTCTTTTTCTCAATGAACTTAGAATTATTTCGCGTCATGACGTCGTACTGATTTTTTTGTTTTTCGTGATACGGTGTTCGGACTTTCTCCATGTGGTAGGCTTTTGCGAAAGTCGACAGGAGCGTTGAAGTATTCTTTGATTTTGATTTTCTATATTTATTGCTGTTCTCGAGATATTTGAGAAAATGAGAAATATCGGGACTTTGAAGAATCTCATCAAAAATAATAATTTTCCAATTTTTTTTCCATTAAAGAGGCAATTTTGAGTAACAATTTATAAATACTTTTTTGTTGGTCGTCTTGATTTCAATCAAATTTTGGGCGACAAAACATACACTTGTCTCTCACTTTTTTTATTCAATGAACTTTGAATTATTTCGCGTCATGACGTCGTACTAATTTTTTTGTTTTTCGTGATACGGTGGTCGGACTTTCCCGAGATATTTGAGGAATTATGAATATCGGGACATAAAAAAATTTCATCATAAATAATACTTCTCCAATTTTTCTCTTCCAGTGAAGAGGCTATTTTGAGTACCAATGTATAGGGACTTTTCCGTTGGTCGTCTTGATTTCTATCGAATTTCAGGCGAAAAACATACAATTGTCACTCACCTTTTTTTCTTCAATGAACTTAGAATCATTCTGCGTCAAGACGTGTAAAAATTTTTTTGTTTTTCGTGAAACGGTGTTCGGACTTTCTCCATGTGGTAGGACAATGCGGAAGTCGACAAGGGTGTTGGGGTATTTTTTGATTTAGATTTTCGAAATTCATTGCCGTTCCCGAGATATTTGAGGAATTATGAATATTGGGACTTGAAAAAATTTCATCAGAAATAATACTTTTCCAATTTTTTCTTCCAGTAAAGAGGAAAATTTGAGTAACAATTAATGAAGACTTCTCCGTTGGTCGTCTTGATTTTTATCGAATTTTGGGCAAAAAACATGCAATTGTCACTCACCTTTTCTTTCTCAATGAACTCAGAATTATTTCGCGTCATGACGTCGTACTGATTTTTTTGTTTTTCGTGATACGGTGTTCGGACTTTCTTCATGTGGTAGGCTTTTGCGAAAGTCGACAGGAGCGTTGGCGTATTCTTTGATTTTGATTTTCTATATTTATTGCCGTTCTCGAGATATTTGAGAGAATATGAATATCGGGACTTTGAACAATTTCATCAAAAATAATACTTTTCCAATTTTTTTGTCCAGGAAAGAGGCAATTTTGAGTAACAATTTATGAAGACTTTTTCGTTGGTCGTCTTGATTTCTATCGAATTTTGGGCGACAAAACATACACTTGTCACTCACCATTTTCATTCAATGAACTCTGAATTATTTCGCGTCATGACGTCGTACTAATATTTTTGTTTTTCGTGATACGATGTTCGAACTTTCACCATGTAGTAGGCCTTTGTGAGAGTCGACAAGGGTGTTGGAGTATTTTTCGATTTATATTCTCGATGTTTTGTGCCGTTCTCGAAATATTTCAGAAAATATAAATATCGGGACTTGAAAAAATCTCATCAGAAATATTACTATTCCAACTTTTTTCCAAAATAGAGGCAATTTTGAGTAAAAATGTATAGAAAATTTTTCGATGATCATCTCGATTTCTATCGAATTTTGGGCAGAAAACATACAATTGTCACTCACCTTGTTTTTTCAATGAACTTAGAATTAATTCGCGTCATGACGTCGTACATTATTTTTGTTTTTTGTGATATAATGTCCGGACTTTTCCCATGTGGTAGGTCGTTGCGGGAGTCGAAAGGAGTGTTGGGGTATTTTTCGATTCAGATTTTTGATATTTTGTGCCGTTCTCGAGATATTTGAGGAAATATGAATATCGGGACTCAAAACAATTTCATCATAAATAATACTCCTCCTATTTTCCTCTTCCAATGAAAAGGCAATTTTGAGTACCAATGTATAGACACTTTTACGTTGGTCGTCTTGATTTCTATCGAATTTCGGGCAAAAAACATACAATTGTCACTCACCTTTTCTTTCTCAATGAACTCAGAATTATTTCGCGTCATGACGTCGTACTGATTTTTTTGTTTTTCGTGATACGGTGTTCGGACTTTCTTCATGTGGTAGGCTTTTGCGAAAGTCGACAGGAGCGTTGGCGTATTCTTTGATTTTGATTTTCTATATTTATTGCCGTTCTCGAGATATTTGAGAGAATATGAATATCGGGACTTTGAACAATTTCATCAAAAATAATACTTTTCCAATTTTTTTGTCCAGGAAAGAGGCAATTTTGAGTAACAATTTATGAAGACTTTTTCGTTGGTCGTCTTGATTTCTATCGAATTTTGGGCGACAAAACATACACTTGTCACTCACCATTTTCATTCAATGAACTCTGAATTATTTCGCGTCATGACGTCGTACTAATATTTTTGTTTTTCGTGATACGATGTTCGAACTTTCACCATGTAGTAGGCCTTTGTGAGAGTCGACAAGGGTGTTGGAGTATTTTTCGATTTATATTCTCGATGTTTTGTGCCGTTCTCGAAATATTTCAGAAAATATAAATATCGGGACTTGAAAAAATCTCATCAGAAATAGTACTATTCCAACTTTTTTCCAAAATAGAGGCAATTTTGAGTAAAAATGTATAGAAAATTTTTCGATGATCATCTCGATTTCTATCGAATTTTGGGCAGAAAACATACAATTGTCACTCACCTTGTTTTTTCAATGAACTTAGAATTAATTCGCGTCATGACGTCGTACATTATTTTTGTTTTTTGTGATATAATGTCCGGACTTTTCCCATGTGGTAGGTCGTTGCGGGAGTCGAAAGGAGTGTTGGGGTATTTTTCGATTCAGATTTTTGATATTTTGTGCCGTTCTCGAGATATTTGAGGAAATATGAATATCGGGACTCAAAACAATTTCATCATAAATAATACTCCTCCTATTTTCCTCTTCCAATGAAAAGGCAATTTTGAGTACCAATGTATAGACACTTTTACGTTGGTCGTCTTGATTTCTATCGAATTTCGGGCAAAAAACATACAATTGTCACTCACCTTTTTTTTTTTCAATGAACTTAGAATTATTTCGCGTCATGACGTCGTACTAATTTTTGTGTTTTTCGTGAAACGATGTTCGGACTTTCTCTATGTGATAGGCCTATGCAAAAGTCGACAATGGTGTTGGGGTATATTTCGATTTAGATTTTCGATATTTAGTGCCGTTCTCGAGATATTTGAGAAAATATGAATGTCGGGACTTAAGAAAATTTCATCAAAAATAATATTTTTCCAATTGTTTTTCCCAGTGAAGAGGCAATTTTGAGTAACAATTGATGAAGACTTCTTCGTTGGTCGTCTTGATTTCTATCGAATTTTGGGCGAAAAACATACACTTGTCACTCACCTTTGTTTATTCAATGAACCTAGAATTATTTCGCGTCATGACGTCGTACTAATTCTTGTATTTTTCGTGATACAATGTTCAGACTTTCTCCATGTGGTAGGCCATTGCGAAAGTCGAAAAGGGTGTTGGGGTATTTTCTGATTTAGATTTTCGAAATTCATTGCCTTTCTCGAGATATTTGAGAGAATATGAATATCGGGACTTAAAAAAGAATCATCAAAAATGATACCTTTCCAAGGAGTGTTCTGGGGCCACTCTTGTTTTCAATTTACATCAACAATATAAATCAATTCCATTTCTATGATTTTGTCAATCTCTTCGCAGATGATACTCTGTTGTCAATTTCTAGTAACAACTTGGATGATGCCATAAACAAAATGAATTACTCACTGCAGCAGATTCAGATTTACTCGAACTCTGATAAACTCAAACTTGATATAGACAAAACTAAGGCAATGATACTTACAACCCCATACAAATATAAAAACATCAACCTCAATCATCATGATATATCTATTGACAATAGTCAAATTGAATTTGTCACCGAGTTCAAATATTAAGGATTCATGTTGGATAATAACTTATCATTTGGAGCTCACTTTGTCTATATGTCCAAAAAAATTGCAAACAAATTATACTGCTTTTCAAGAATTTTCCAGCGATTGTCAACGCATTCAAAAATAACAGTGTACAATTCTATAATACCACCGAACTTCGATTATTGTGCAAGTATCCTGTATTTATTTTATGGAAATAAAGTATCAGCACTACAAAAATTTCAGAATCGTGGAATGCGTATCATCCTTAGGTGTAATCGTATGACCAATATATCCCTGATGCTTGAAGCATTACAATGTCTGACTGTAAATCAACGACTCTACCTGCGTTCAATGATAATTATTTATAAAATATTGAATAATCAACTACCTGCATATTTCGAGGAATTCATTACATACAATTCTACTATACACGATCATTATACAAGAGGTAACAATAATCTCTATATACCAAGACTGAATATGTCCTCTTCCAGGAAATCACTCTTTTATAAAGGCATCAATGAGTTCAATAAATTACCAACCTCCATCAAAGAGTCGAAATCAGTGAATAAATTTGAGAATATCTTAATCTCAAATATTGAAACTGATTCTTAATATTATGCTGGAAAATGATTGTTATCTGTCATATGTCATTGGATCACTATTTTCAATTTTTATTGTTACTATATTTTTCAATCACCTCATTAATTGTTACTAGGGAAATGTAATGTACACTCATGTATGTCTGTATATATTACTATTACTATCATTATTATATTACTATTATTATTGCATGCTATTACTTACTAAGTTAATTATATTCAGCCATTTATCTTTATTCATTTTCAATGTCAAGCTTAAAGAAATTGTATTGTATATTAGAATGTATCCTACCAATAAAGATTTCATTCATTCATTCAGAAACTTCGAGTCGAAAATAATATCCATCGCTGGCGCGCGCTTATTTGCAACGGATCTGTAGAGGTAAAGCAAAGCGAGAGATACGTTCTAGAGATAAGACACAAGTATTACATCGAGATAAATTTATGGTGAAATATTTCCATGTTGGTTTTATCGACAATATACACACAACACCAAATAAAGCTTATGCTGATAAGAGTCGTGTGCAGCGATAACCGTCACATTGTTGCCAGACGTTGAAAATTATTATTTATGAAGTCGATAAGGTGTTGTCAGATTTTTCAAAAAATATCTGATGTCGCGTAATACATGACATATGACGTATGACATATGGTGTTTGCAGTATGATGTATGTGGAGAGTGGAAGGATACGAAAACAACTATATATTATAATGAACTATTTTATTCAAGTAATCCTCTTGTACAAAAATGACATGTCTCTTAAGAAGATGGTGTGGTCCATCCCAGTGTGTAGTCCAATCGGGACGATTGTAATGAATGAAGCATGGCAGCCTGATTTGGAGGTCAAAGTTGCAACGATATTCTTTAGGAAGTTTGTGCAATATCATTAATAGGTCACAGGAATCTGCATGTTCAATGATACACTCTACTGGAATATAGTGCAATTCTTGTTCGGTGAATTTCAACAGAGTGGCAGCAGGAGATTTCAGGAACTCTAAGAGCACAGCTTTTTCAGATTTATAACAGAGTGTCTCAATACTGGAGAGTGGATTGCTTTCAATATCAATAGAACGTGGAAAAGTTTTAATGAGCGAAAATTTGGCTATGATCGACACCAAGCATTGTGTGTGAGAAATGTGGGAAATTCTTGAATAAAACTAACCTATACCACCATATGAGGAATGCCTATAAAGTGGACGCCACCAATTCGAATAACCTAGCTGATTAGCGGATAGCAGTTAATGGATTCAGAAGTCTTCAGATCACAATTAAAGAAGTATTCAGAGGTATTCGGAGGTCTCCAGATCACGCCTTCAGAGGTATTCAGATGTATTCAAAAGTCTTCAGTTGTATATCAGACACCATAACGTTCACATCATGGAGTGAGTCTAAACCACATTCATCAGAGCGAGCATTAGATAAATATCACTATGCAGATTATGATAATGCTTTTGGACCGAAATATGTTGACGGCAGATTGACACTTGGACATAAGAATCTACGCTTTGAGGGCCAACACATAGTCGTAGATAATGTCGATTTCAAAAGTACTCTGGGTCTTTTGGAATTATTATTTTCCAAGAACCCTCGAAATTTCACGCCTCTGGATCACCTGATGTATAAACAGATGCTAGAAATCAGCTCTATCCATAGAGATCGAGTAGGCCGTTTAAGAGGACAAGCCGATAAAATCATCAGACCCCTCTTCAAAAATAAGACCAAGCCTAAACGTCCAAAGTCGAGCGTGGAGCCTGAAGCCAGCACGCAACGTAGTAGGAATGAAGAGTACGATATTTCAGATGAATGGGCAGATCCGAATATCTTGGTGGATAGACTGAGATATTTAATGGAATCAGATTAGAACAACAACGAGATTGCCTTTATTTTAACTGAACTTGAAAATGTTGGTATAATATCTAAAAAATAAATGATGTCAAAATTATCCGTTTTTTTTTCAACACCTGGTAGGCGATGACTCACAATGACTACTCAACTTGGCATACAAAAATATATATTCAAAAATCCTGTATAATGACTGGTAGGTAGTGTGATGAAATCATAAACTTTTTTATATTCATTATGGATATCTGAACATTATTGCGCCATTGATGTTACAGAGTGAAACTATATAGGTGTAAAATTGGTCTTGCCTCACCTATATGTCATTCGATAGTTTGAACGTCTCGAGGTTCGAAATTTTCACGCTTATTTCAATACAGCCCAGCATATAAAAAAAATGTAGTTATAAAGCATTTACCTTCAGCTTTTTTTACCTTAGTAGGCTTAGATACGATGAAAAACTGAATAATGAATGGAAATAATGAGAAGACGATCAGATAAAACAAAAACCGCCATTCTCATATCCCCGTACATGATCCTTCAAAAGCACACATCACTACCATCACAAATAATTCACACAAACGGCATTTTTGAAAAACAACGCCATTTAATCGACGAGAAATTTCACATAACGTCCACGATATGACTCAACAAATATAGAAAAAGAAACTTGATAGTCAGCGGGAAACCTGATAACAGCTTCCTATCTTCCAATTGAACGTCGATAATGCATGTTTAGCGATCAAAAAAAATGTATCGAACAAGATATGAACTACCACGAGGAAAAAAATGTGATACCTATACAGGATGATTAAAAACCTGAATCAGATGAAATATTTGAGAGACGTATGACTTTACATCATAACAATGCATATAGTTCTCGACTGCGATATCTGAAAACTATTTGGCTACCGACGATCTGTGACAGATCCATCAATCAACCATTGAAAATAAATAGTACTCCGAAGGATGAACACGCAAATACATTGATATGCGCAGAGTTTCAATGTTTGCGAGATATCAATAAAGGATGGAGAGCCGTGAATAACCTATATTGTCATGTTATCTTCCATAAGGCTAGTATTGGATCTTCTTGATAACACTAACAATAGATGCGCGAATAGAATACTCTACTTTCTTCATGACATCGTTACAAATGATGCTAGATAGATGACACTTGACAGATACCACTTAACACATGAGGCGTTTCGCAGATGATGTATAATTGAGAGGAGACATATTACGCATGCGTCAAAACGTGACGAAAACATCACAAAAACATCACAATTGAAATATTCGAGAAGACTAATGTACACGGCGAAAATTTATTATGTCTCTTGCTATCATTTCCAGACAGTTTAAGTATCCCATCCTATTCAAAATCGTATCTCGGCTATCATTTGAAATATTGCCCAACTTCATCAATATAGAATTATCACAAGGCGACATTCTCTTCAAACCGATATAAAGATTTTCCAGGCTCATTATTAATAACAATCGAATCCAAACAGTATATGACACAACGTTCTATCACGAACGTTGCTTCACAGAAACTGGGATTTTCATTCCAGACAAGCAACTTCTCTACAAAATACAGATACGGCCCGTTTTAGAATACTGTTCCTCATATGGGTTCAGCACTTAGACATAGAGACAAGCCATACCAGAGAGACAAGCCATGCGCCTGGTGAGCGATGCCACACTCAATAATTCTTAGAAAACATCTGAACATCATGAATGAAAACTCATAAAACGACTAAATTCATCATAGGAAGTGTTTCCAAGATCTCCAAATGCGGAATCCCAGCCAATTTCATTGATATAGAATGATCATAGGGCACCATTTATTTTCACCCGAAATAAAGATACTATATGATGATCCTGAACAAGAATTGGAATCAATCATTATACTTTGACACCCAGATCCATCACGAAAGTTGCAACGAGAAGACTATGATTTTTATTTCACGCGAAAAGCTACTATACAAGATACAGATATGACATTTTTCAGAGTACTGTTCCTACATATTATGGGGTTCAACATCCATACATACTCTGATGCTCCTAGATTCCATTCAGAGATACAGCCCATTCGCCTGATTTGTGTTTCTACACTCACTGATTCTCAAACAACATTGTAACATCACCGAAAATACATCGACCTTCCACTTTCTACAGATACACAGAAAATAATTTTCAGAGATTCCTACTATCATCACATCGCTAGCAATACCAGTCAGACGCACTCAACAAATTCAGAAAACGCATTCTGTTGTCACCAATCATGAATATGTCGAGCAACTCTTTACCAAAACAACTCATTAAATGACTGAGTTTACAATAGGAAGTGTTATGCACGACGTTCTTCGAACATTGTTAGGAATTTCTTTCGTGCGGGGCTGAAAGACTTCGGTCAATGGCCTTTTGGGGTATATCCCTAATAAAGATGTTCTCTCTCTCTTTCTTTCGTGCGCTCCGAGTGATAAAAAAATATGAACTGATGAAAATGTACCAGAACATGAAAAACGTGAAAAAATATTCAAATAGGCTATAATACATTATGGAGAATCGTATCCCAGCTATCGCTCGAAATATTGACCAACTTCATCGATATAAAATAATGATAATGAACTAGATTCTCCACCTGACATATAGAAAATGAAAGATCAGAATCATAAGAAAAAAACATTGTCATAGGAAAAATATCGAAATAGGTTGTTATCCTGTACACTATGGAAAATATAGTATCTTGGCTATCATTTGAAATATTGCCCAACTTCATCGATATAGAATAATCACAAGGTACCATTTTTTTCAACCGAAATAAAGATATCCTATGCGAATTATGGATAACAATTGAATTCAAACAGTATATGACAGATAGTTCCATCACGAACGCTGCTTCACAAAAACTAGGATTTGCAAATACATTGATATACGCAGAGTTTCAATGCTTGTGAGATATCAATAAAGAATGGAGAGCCGTGAATAACCTATATTCTTATGTTATCTCCCATAAAGCTGGTATTGGGCCTCCTTAATGATACTGACAATAGATGCGCGAATAGAATACTCTACTTCATGTACGACATCGTCACAAATTATGCTAGATAGATGACACTTGATAGATGCCATGTGACACATGAAGCGATTTTCAGATGATGTATAATTAAGAGGAGACATATTACGCATGCGTCAAAACGTGACGGAAACATCACAAAAACAGCACGATTGAAATATTGCTTCGATAACATAATATAAGGATGGCACACCATTCTGACCAAATAAAATATGAAGAACATAAACCAATTATGAATTATTGAGGTCTTAGACAAAAATACTCGAAATGACTAATGTACCCTGCGAAAATTTAATATATCTTACTATCATTGCCAGACAGTTTAAGTATACTATCCTATTTAAAATCTTATCTAGGCTATCATTCGAAATATTGCCAAACTTCATCGATATAGAATAATCACAAGGTAGTATTCTTCTCGAACCGAAATAAAGATTCCCAATGCTGATTATAAATAGAAGCTACTCTACGAAATACAGATGCAACCTGCGTTTATCAATGTATTCGCAAATCCTAGTTTTTGTGAAGCAGCTTTCGTGATGGAACTATCTGTCATATACTGTTTGAATTCAATAGTTATCCATAATCCGCATAGGATATCTTTATTTCGGTTGAAAAGAATGGTATCTTGTGATTATTCTATATCGATGAAGTTGGGCAATATTTCAAATGATAGCCGAGATACTATATTCTCCATAGTGTACAGGATAACAACCTATTTGAATATTTTTTCTATGACAATGTTTTTCTTCATGATTCTGATCTTTTATTTTCTATATGTCAGGTGGAGAATCTAGTTCATTATCATTATTTTATATCGATGAAGTTGGTCAATATTTCGAGCGATAGCTGGGATACGATTCTCCATGATGTATAATAGCCTATTTGAATATTTTTTCACGTTTTTCATGTTCTGGTACATTTTCATCAGTTCATATTTTTTTATCACTTGGAGCGCACGAAAAAAAATCCTGACAATGTTCGAAGAACGTCGTGCATACCTTAAAGAGGATAGGATATTCAATCTAACTGGGAATGTCTCACTTGATAAGAGAGAGATGATTTTCCAAATATTTTCTTCTTAGAAGTTGATTCATGATTATTGGTATACGTTGTTTGAATGTTTGGTGCTACAATATGCGTCAGATTATCATTATTATTTATCTCTTGAAGCGCACCAAAGCAAATACCTATTATATTCGAAGAAAATCATGCACAGGCTACAACAGGAGGTATAGGTATCGAATTTTAAACTTTTCAAGATCTTAGAAACACTTCCTATAGTAAACTCAGTCATTCAATGAGTTTTGGTAAATAGTTGCTCGACATATTCAAGATTGGTGTCAACAAAATGCGTTTTCTGAATTTGTTGAGTGCGTCTGACTGGTATTGCTAGCGATGGGATGATAGTAGGAATCTCTGAAAATTATTTTTTGTGTATCTGTAGAAAAGTGGACAGTCGATGTCTTTTCGGTGATGTTACAATGTTGTTTGAGAATCAGTGAGTGTAGAAACACCAATCAGTCGAATGGGCTGTATCTCTGAATGAAATTTAGGAGCATCAGAGTATGTATGGATGTTGAACCCCATGATATGTAGGAACAGTACTCTGAAAAATGTCATATCTGTATCTTGTATAGTAGCTTTTCGCGTGAAATAAAAATCATAGTTTATTCGTTGAAACTTTCGTGATGAATCTGGGTGTCGTAGTATACTGATTGATTCCAATTCTTGTTCAGGATCTTCATATAGTATCTTCATTTTGGGTGAAAATAAATGGTGCCCTGTGATCATTTTATATCAATGAAATTGGCCGAGATTCCGCATTTGGAGATCTTGGAAACACTTCCTATGATGAACTTAGTCAATTTATGAGTTTTCATTCATGATGTTCAGATGTTTTCTAAGAATTAGTGAGTGTGGCATCGCTCACCAGGCGCATGGCTTGTCTCTCTGGTATGGCTTGTCTCTATGTGTAAGTACTGAACCCATATGGGGAACAGTATTCTTAAACAAGTCGTATCTGTATTTTGTAGAGAAGTTTCTTGTCTGGAATGGAAATCCCAGTTTCTGTGATGCAACGTTCGTGATAAAACGTTGTGTCATATACTGTTTGGATTCGATTGTTATTCATAATGAGCCTGGGAAATCTTCATATCGATTTGAAGAGAATGTTGCCTTGTGATTATTCTATATTGATGAAGTTGGGCAATATTTCAAATGATAGCCGAGATACAATTTTGAATAGAATGGAATACTTAAACTGTCTGGAAATGATAGCAAGAGACATAATAATTTTTCGCCGTGTACATTAGTCTTCTCGAATATTTTTATTGTGATGTTTTTGTGATGTTTTCGTCACGTTTTGACGCATGCGTGATATGTCTCCTCCCAATCATACATCATCTGCAAAACGCCTCATGTGTTGAGTGGTATCTGTCAAGTGTCATCTATCTAGCATCATTTGTAACGATGTCATAAAGAAAGTGGAGTATTCTATCCGCGCATCCATTGTTAGTGTTATCAAGAAGTTCCAATACTAGCTTTATGGAAGATAACATGACAATATAGGTTATTCACGGCTCTCCATCCTTTATTGATATCTCGCAAACATTGAAACTCTGCGCATATCAATGTATTTGCGTGTTCATCCTCAGGAGTACTATTTATTTTCAATGGTTGATTGATGGATCTGTCACAGATCGTCGGTAGCCATATTGTTTTTAGATATCGCGGTCGAGAACTATATGCATTGTTATGATGTAAAGTCATACGTCTCTCAAATATTTCATCTGATTCAGGTTTTTAATAATCCTGTATATCACATTTCTCTCCTCGTGGTAGTTCATATCTTGTTCGATACATTTTTTTTGATCGCCAAACATGCATTATGAACGTTCAATTGAAAGAAAGGAAGCTGTTATCAGGTTTCCCGCTGACTATCAAGTTTCTATTTTTATATTTGTTCAGTCATATCGTGGACGTTATGTGAAATTTCTCGTCGATTAAATGGCGTTGTTTTTCAAGAATGCCGTTTGTGTGAATTATTTGTGATGGTAGTGATGTGTGCTTTTAAAGAATCATGTACGAGGATATGAGAATGGCAGTTTTTGTTCAATCTGAATTGTCTTCTCACTATTTTCATTCATTATTCAGATTTTTATCGAATCTGAGCCTGCTAAGGTGAAAAATGCTGAAGGTGAATGCTTTATAACCACATTTTTTCATATACTGGGCTGTATTGGAATAAGCGTGGAAATTTCGAACCTCGAGACGTCTATACGATCGAATGACATATAGGTGAGGCGAGACCAATTCCACACCTATATAGTTTCACTCTGTAACAATCCTATAACGTTCCATCTATACATGAATTTTTTGTGCTGAATTCAATTATTCAGATTGTTTTGATGTTTTTCTGTTTTTGTTCAATTTCCGGGATGCAATTTCCTGTTGATTTGAGGAATTTGAAGATATCTAATATATACAGGGTGTTTCGAAATTCGACCGACAACGCTTGACAGGTGATAGCCCTCGTGATTTCATAATCACTGAGATAGGGACATACGGTCTTCAAGTATTCAGTTATCGAGATACAGGGCGTTGAAGTTAAGAAATAAAAATAGTTGTTTTGCAATATCTCAAGAATGATTGAATATAATGCACTCAACTTCGGTATATGGTTTCATTTATAAATGGGCCATTTTTTGACCAGGAAGCCATTCCGGACATTTTATCCAGTGGTGCCCTACAGGGGGTTGTGGCAACTTTTCCTCCCATTTTTTTTACGGGACTGAATAAATTTCGATTATTTTCAATTCTTCGAATTCATTGTTCTATTTTGTTCAGAAAATGCATCACCTTCAACTGACCTGAAATGAACAGTTTTCGAGATATTCGATCCAAAATAGAAGATTGCATAGTAATATTTCATCATTTTCAGTAGTAGAAAATATTTTTCTGGTGTTGAGTAGATTAGATACTATTCAGATCTCAGTCTATAGCTGAAGAAAAATTGTTATTCCACGCATGAAGAGAAAACAACAATTTCTCTAATTTTCTACTACTGAGGATGATGAAAAATTACTATGCAAACTTCTATTTTGGGTCAAATATCTCGATAACTGTTCATTATAGCTCAGTTGAAGGTGATGCATTTTTTCAACATAATTGAACAATCAATTCGAGAAATAGGAAATAACTGAAATTTCATCAGTGGCGTAGAAAATATGGGAGGAAAAGTTATCACAACCCTCTGTGGTGCACCTCTGGATAAAATTCTCGGAATGTCTTTCTGGTCAAAAAATCAACCATTGAGAGATGAAACCATATACCGAATTCGAATGCATTATATTCAATTTTTCTTGAGATATTGCGAAAAAACTATTTCAATTTCTTAACTTCAACGCCCTGTATCTCGAGAACTGAACACTTGACGACCATATGTCCCTATCTCAGTGATTATGATATCACGAGGGCTATCACCTGTCAAGCGTTGTCGGTCGAATTTCGAAACACCCTGTATATATTATATTTCGATGTGCTGAATACATATACCTGATTATTTCAAAAACACCTCGTATAGTTGAAACATATATTTCTGCAGTTATGACCAAGTAACCGTTTCACGATCTATCAGGTCACGTGACTGAAGACTGAGGAATATTGTAGGAATTTGATGAGAATTGGCCTACAATATATGAGATTTCTATGTGACAGAATTTGTTTAGGTCTGATCGGGTATGCTTTCATATTAGATCACCCGAAACATGATACCTATTCCGCTTCCTGCGGATAACATCCCATCGCACTAAACGCTCACAAAAAACAGCTGTTCGAGCTGAAACAAGAGCTGTTTTTAGTCCTAGACCTAATATTCAATATCCCACAATAAAAAATAAGTAAATGGGCTAGACAGACTCCAGACCAATTTTCAAAATTCTAAGTCATTTTTCCCTAGATTCTACGGAAATTACACGATGTACGGCAGGAAGCCCTCATAAGAGCCAATGTAAAGCAGAGCAGATTTCTCCCTAGATCTACGGACTTTTTCAGCGGATATCAAAGTCCATTCTGGTAATTTTTACGCTTTCAAGGTCATCCGGCTCCGACGAGTGATCTATCAGCAAGCTGCTGATAAGAACCGCAATAACACATCGATGCCAATAGCTGGGTCGATATACAGGGTGTTTGAGTCGAAAATAAATTGAAAATATATACAGCTGTCCCACTGGTAGACCACCACACTTTTGGTGGGCTCGGCAAACAGATAGGTAATGCATGACAGATGACGTATAACAGATGTTCGTTGACAGATATCAAACTTTCGATGACACGTGACTAAGCGACCTGCAAGCTAGCTACCTCGCAAGCCATCAGTTCAATAACAAAATTGAATATTTATATACAGGGAGTGAGAGTTGAATAAAAATTGAGAAAATTCATAGGGCAACTCATGAGTAGACCACCACACTTAAGGTGGGCTTAGCAAACAGATAGCTGACGTATGACGTATGGCAGATGACGTTTGATAGAAGGTCGTTGACCAATGACACGTGACCAGGAAAAATATTTCTCATTAATTTTTGCCTAGATTCTACGGAAGTTTCAATTTGCGGGCCATCAGAGCCTATGTGAAGCAGATTAGATTTTCCCTAGATCTAGGTACTTTTTCGAATGTAAATAACAAAATGCATCAATAACAGGGTCGATATACAGGGTGTTTGAGTTGAATAGGAATTGAAATATACAAGGTTAGACCACCACACTTTAGGCGGTAATAGATTCAGAAGTCTTCAGATCACACCTATAGAAGTATTCAGAGATATTCGGAGGTCTTCAGATCACGCCTTCAGAGTTATTCAGATGTCTTCAGAGGTATTCAAGAGTATTCAGATGTATTCAAAAGTCTTCAGTTGTATATCAGACACCATAGCGTTCACATCATGGAGTCTAAACCATATTCATCAGAGCAAGCATTAGATAAATATCACTGTGCAGATTATGATAATGCTTATGGACCAAAATATGTTGACGGCAGATGGACACTCGGACATAAGAATCTACGCTTTGAGGGCCAACACATAGTCGTAGATAATGTCGATTTTAAAAGTACTCTAGGTCTTTTGGAATTATTATTTTCCAAGAACCCTCGAAATTACACGCCTCTGGATCACCAGATGTATAAACAGATGCTAGAAATCAGCTCTATTCATAGAGATCGAGTAGGCCGTTTGAGAAGACAAGCCGATAAGGAGAAATTCGATAAAATTATCAGACCCCTCTTCAAAAATAAGACCAAGCCTAAACGTCCAAAGTCGAGCGTGGAGCCTGAAGCCGACACGCAACGTAGTAGGAATGCAGAGTACAATATTTTAGATGAATGGGCAGATCCGAATATCTTGGAGGATAGACTGAGATATTTAATGGAATCAGATAAAAACAACAACGAGATCGCCTTTATTCTTACTGAACTCGAAAATGTTGGTATAATATATAAAAATAAATAATGTCAAAATTATCCGTTTTTTATTCAACACCTGGTAGGCGATGACTCACAATGACTACTCAACTTGGCATACGAAAATATATATTTGGAAACCCTGTATAATGACTGGTAGGTAGTGTGATGAAATCATAAACTTTTTTTTATTTATTACGGAATATATCGAACAACTCTTAACCAGAACTCGGAATGTAAGAGGGCACTAGAGGCTTAGGGCGTTAGGCATTAGAGATTATACAGAAAAAATTCACATGGCAGCCTTCAGACAAAGAAAATATATAGCTGTCAAATACTCTACAAGAAAGATTCTTCATCTATATGTAAAGTCCGAAAATTCTCTGGATATCATCATACTCAGAGGTAGCAATGAAAATGATATCGTAGGTATCTGGAAAGCTACAAATATACTAGACTGATAATGCTAAACATTCTGCATCAAACAACGAAAAAAGAACACCCTTCCACCGTCCACCTTGGAATATATCGAACAACTATTTACACCTTAAACTCATATAACAGCTCAGTGTTTTACCATAGGAGGTATTCTGGTTGGTTCATGGAATATGTCGAACAACTCTCTACCAAAACTGGTAATCTGAGAGTCAGAGGAACTAGGGGATAGCGTTTAGTGCGATGGGATGTAATCCGCAGGAAGCGAAATAGGTATCATGTTTCGGGTGATCTAATATGAAAGCATACCCGATCAGACCTAAAAAAATTCTGTCACATAGAAATCTCATATATTGTAGGCCAATTCTCATCAAATTCCGACAATATTCCTCAGTCTTCAGTCACGTGACCTGATAGATCGTGAAACGTTTACTTGGTCATAAATGCAGAAATATATGTTTCATCTATACGAGGTGTTTTTGAAATAATCAGGTATATGTATTCAGCACATCGAAATATAATATTCTCATATCAGATATCTTAAAATTCCTCAGATCAACAGGGAATTGCATCCCGAAAATTGAACAAAAACAGGAGAACATCAAAACAATCTGAATAATTGAACTCAGCAAAAAAAAATTCATGTAGATGGAACGTTATAGGATTGTTACAGAGTGAAACTATATGGGTGTAAAATTGGTCTCGCCTCACCTATATGTCATTCGATAGTATAAACGTCTCGAGGTTCGAAATTTTCACGCTTATTTCAATACAGCCCAGTATATAAAGAAATGTGGTTATGTTATGTGGAACTGTGGTTATAAAGCATTTACCTTTAGCTTTTTTGTGTGATTACGCATTCTAGCATCTGACATGCCTACAGTAATTGCAGATACGATCGCACTGACCATATAGAACGACTTCGAAAGACATACAACGAGGAGAATAGGCAAGTGAAGATACTTTGACAACATCAGTCTGCATTCCGTATCTGTGTATTCGATCATCTCACATAGATACCTCTGGAGCATATTCATGTTCGCAACGATCACATGAGACGACATCGAAGCCGGTGTAACGCACACAACAGGCAGAACAAGAAACTTCGACATCGACTATGTTCACACTGTAACTTAGCATACCAGCATCTGACATGCCTGAAGCTATAGCAGATACGATCGCACTGACCAAATAAGACGACTCCGAAAGACATATAACGAGAACAATAGGCAAGTGGAGATAGTTCAACAACATCAGTCTGCACACTGTACCTCTGTTTTCTATCATAGTCAGAGTCGAAGTGCCTTCCTGTTGTATTCGTTATAGCCGTTTTGGTGTCATCTCATATGATCGTTGCGAACTGATATGCTCCTAAGGTATCCGTGTGAGATGATAGAATACAGAGCTACAGATTGCGGACTGATGTCGAAGTATCCTCACTTGCCTATTGTTCTCGTTGTAAGACCTTCAAAGTTGTCTTATATGGTCAGTGCGATCGTCAGATGCTAGAATGCAAAGTTACATTGTAAACATAGTCGAAGTCGAAATTTCTTGGTCTGCCTAATGTGTGCGATATACCTGCTCTGAAGTTGTCTTATGGGATCGTTGCGAACTGATATGTTCCAGAGGTATCCATGTAAGATGATAGAATACAGAGATACAGTGTGCAGACTGATGTCGAAGTCTCTGCCTATTGTTCTCGTAATTTGTCCTTCAAAGTCGTCTTATATGGTCAGTGCGATCGTATCTGCTATGACTGTAGGCATGTCAGATGCTCGAATGCAAAATTACGGTGTCGAAGAATCTTGTTCTGCCTGATGTGTGCGTTATACCGGTACCACCGATAAAACAAGGCCTGCATGCTCCGTGGGTGACGTCACTTAGTCAGGCCTAACCAGCGGCTCGAAACGACAAGCGCTCATAGCGCTATAAGGCGACCGCGTATTTCGATTTTAGTTTCAGATCATTATTGAGCCGATTTTGTTTTTTTTTGAAGGGCTTCCGGTTGAAAGAGGATGCCAGCCGTCAAATGAGCCCTTCTTCGCATCCTATTCGATTTTATTATGGAAAAACGAAGTTTCAAAGCAAAAACCAGAATAAAAGACAAATACTCACCTACAGCAACCCATTCGAATTAAATATATTGGCAAAAATTGTAGTGATTCAATCTCATCAGAGGTAAACTTCACACCTACTTATACAGGGCCCACAAAACATAAACTTATCATGAGATTGATCGAAAGAAAATTGGGGAAAATGTATTTTAGTTTGATAGACATGCCGTTTGTTATACCTAATTACCTATATTTATCTTGGAGAATTTCTATTACCTAAAAATTAGCCAGTGAGTGTTTTCAATTTCCTGTTGTTGGATTTTTTACCCAATTGGTCGTTAGACTTGAAACAGTAATTTTTAAGTAGAGTGTTTGTAGTACATGTCAATATAATAGTTGCAATTTGATCATTGGAATGAATTCTTCATTCATTGCCACGAGGCAAATGACCGTTTTCAGAAAGAAATTTGAGAATGTATTGTAACATAACAATGTTCTCCCAACATAACGAATATTTTTTCTATTGAAAGTTTGTGTTCAGGAGATTTGGTTATTGAGAATTAATCACTTGGTGCAAATAACTTCAGGTCAGAATACCTTATTACGGTTGCCAGGGGTTTGGTAATAGCAAATAGTATCAATTTTGTTTCAACAAATTTAAATATCCTCAGGATATAAAGAAATCATATTATTTCAAGTAAATAAGTGATATTCATATCTGGTATTTTTATAGAGTTGACAGGATTGTTGAAAAAGTGTCAGATTTGTCAAATAAATCTATACCATATACTTGGAACTGTGTACGAACAAATACATAATCCCTGAGAGAAAAACCGATTACATCGGTTTTGCTACAACTTGGCGCCCATCCGAGGTTACGATAAGCACAGTACCTAGAGCAATGGAAAAGGATTTGGCAAATATTGCGAACGCAGCTGTGAAAACAAGTACAAGGAACACTCGTAGTGTAACCAAAAAGAAAATTTCGAGAGGAGAGTTACAGGGTCCATCACAGAGGAGTCAATTGAGAAAGTCCTCTAGCCTGGAGAGCGTGCATCCTCAAGACCCTATACGATGGAAACGTACATCGGCCATGCAGCAGAAGTGGAAGACGAATCAATGCGAACAGGGAGATGCAGATGAGTTATTGGAAGTAAATAATATGATAGACCGTCAGGTAGATCTTCGTCGGCCAAAAGTGGCTAACAATATTTCATCAGATCATCGACAGTTATCTAATCAATATATTAATCATAATGATGTGAATTCAGGTTTTGATGGAAATCATCTATCCGTTAGTAATTCTATTTCGGATAATCAGAGAAATCGGCTTAAATCAAACAATAATCATCAAAATACAGCATATCTAACTATTCAAGCAGATAAAATCATGCTTGTTTTTGAAGATAATGGTGCCATTCATCCTGTTGATTTTATTGATAGGTTGGAACAGTTAAGTTATTTGTACCAAGTGCCAGAGAACGATTTAGCTTTCTGGTGCCATAGTCTGTTTCTTGGGAAGGCTAAGTCATGGGCAGATGCTTTATTGTATTCATTCAGAGATTTTCCATCAATGAAAATATCATTCTTAGATGATTTTTGGAATTTTAATATTCAACAGACTGTTAAACGAAAATTCGAAGATAGAGGTAAGTTTATCTATAGAAGTGATAAAAGTATGGGGTATGTCGAATATTTTCTTCAACAAATTGCATTGGCACGGCATAATATACAGGGGGTACCATTTGAAAAAAAAAATTGAAAAAAATTTTTTTTCCACAGGCCCTGTATGTGAGGTGATGGAATCGAGCAGAGAGCACATTTTCTGGAGGGAAGTGGCATCTCATTCAAGTGCCTTTTTCCAAGTTTAGAATGTGTTTTTCCGTTTTTGAGGTGTCGGCTGTTGAGGTCGAGAGGTCCATAGTCAATCACCCTGTATATGTTTACAATAATTATGTGCCACTGGTACTGTTTCATCAAACACCAATAATTTATTATATTGAAGTATTTGTATACCCATATACAACCGTTCATGGTTTCTTTGGGTTATCGCTTATTGCAATGAAATTTTCACTAAATGTAACTCATTATTTATATGTATTCTTATGCAATAAATTATTATTATTATATATTATTATTATTTGCAGCCGGAGTATATTGAGCCTGAATTGGTAGGTATTATCTTGCGTCATTATCCGTTTCCAATAGCTTCAGCTTTGACTGGCACACTTACTATTAGTGATGCTCTTAATAAATTGAGATTGGCGGAATTCAGTTTACCCATTGAGAATCATACCAACTTTTCAAATTTCGATAGTTATCGTATACAGGGTGCTCGTTAACAAGATGATCATGTACGTAGGGACCGTATACAGGGCAATCGAGGTGCAAGTAATAGTATGCAGAATAATCGTTTACAAAATAACCGGATGCAAAATGATGGTACACAGGGTGATATTAACAAGAAAAATAGTTATAGAAGTATCAATTATTTGGATCAGATGGATTTGGAAGGGGGGAAAGATGTGTTGAATCAGGAAAACTGATTGATTCTCAGAATAGGAGTTCGATTCTGAAAAAATACGATAACAGAACTCAATTTATCTTAAATAACATTTTGAATAATAATCCAAGAGATGATTTATCAGAAGAATGTAATTTTAGTCATGCAATAATGGATACGCGAAATCCAGTTATTGTAATATCTATCTACAATTATCAATTTCCATCTCTAATTGATTCGGGGAGTGCAGTTTGTGCTCTTTCAGAACGAGTAGGAATGCCTTTAATGGATAATAATGTTATGCCAATTTTTCCAATAAGTGGAGTAAAGGTTAGTGGTGCTTTCAAGAATAAATTCGATAAAGTAACTCATCAAGCATTGCTGAATTTTTATATAGGGCGAATATCGTTCAATTTTGAATTTTTATATATTCCAGATCTTTTGTTTCCTATTATTCTAGGATGTGATTGGCTACGGTCAGTTCATGCAATAATTGATTTGTCGGAAAATAACATTCGTATTGAATATGAAAATGAAGTTATATTTGTGCCGGAAATTCGAATTCCACATGGGATCAGCAATTCCGAAATCAGAAGCCTTCGTGTTATTTCCAGTAACAAATCACCTTATATTTTGAATATGAATACAGGAATTGATAGTCAAAAAATGGAAAATATTAGTTTATCGAATTCTTTAGCTGAATCTGAGAAACAACAATTTGACGAGCTGTTGTCTAGACATAATACGGTATTTTCTAACAAACCAGAATTGATATCATGCTATTCACATAAAATACATCTCAGTAATAACATTCCATTTTTTCAAAAATCTAACCCAATTCCAATTGCACATAGACAAGCAGTGAATGAAGAAATCGAGCGCATGATAGAATGGGGAATCATTGAACGGACAAATTCAGCTCCGTATTGTAGTCCATTGGTCACAGCTGTGAAGAAAGATGGAAGTGTTCGTGTATGCCTTGATGCTAGGAAACTCGATAAGTTAATGTTACCTGATAACGAATTACCCAGGCCTATTGAGGATATTATAAAAACTTTGCCAAATATAAAATATATGTTAGCTTGTGACATAACCTGTGGGTATTGGCAAATACCTCTGAGGGAACAAGACAGAAAATATACGGTTTTTTTTCATAGTACCAAGGCTTATAGATTCAAAGTACTGCCTTTCGGTTTGAAGACAGCGATGGCTTCGTTTAGTAGGGCAATGGATATAATTCTAGGTAATGAATTTCGAGAATGTATCGTTAATTATGTTGATGATATTTTAATGATTTCAGAATCTTTCGAAGATCATTTGGATCATTTAAACCGTTTTTTTACCAGAATGGAAGAAGAAGGTTTCACATTACGTTTGAAAAAGTGCAAGTTTTTCTTAGAAGAACTCAATTTTTTGGGATATTGCATTGATTCCAAGGGAGTTCGGTCTGATCCAAAAAGAGTTCAAGCTATTCATGATTTTCCTATATCTCAAAATATCAAGCAGTTACAATCATTCTTGGGACTATGTAATTATGATAGAGTTTTTTGTGAAAATTTTCCAGAGGTAGCAGAACCATTATATTCTTTGTTAAGGAAAAATGGTGAATGGATATGGGATAAGGATCGACACGATGCTTTCGTGAGAGTCAAGAATTTAGTTAGTCAGGACGTATTATTGCATCATCCTAATCATCAGGAGTCGTTTTGGGTTCCAACATTTTTTTTTATCGATTGGAGCGCACGAAAGGGAATTCCTATAATGTTCAAAGAACATCATGCGTTCCTAGGGAGGATAGGGACAGGAGGTAGGTATTGGAATTTTTTTTGAATTTTTGGAGATTATATGTTGTTGGGAATACTTCCACAGGCAATGAATTCCAGAGCCTAGCCGTTCTATGGATGAAGGAGTCTTGATAAAGTGCTGTTCGACATCTTTCGAGGTTGACAACGAAAGGATGTGCTGACTGGGCTTGTCTAGTTCGTCTGATTGGTATTGCTAGTGAAGGGATAATTGCAGAGATTTCCGAAGAACATTTCCCGTGGAAGTATCGATAGAAAAGTGAAAGGTCGCCGACCTTTCTACGGTGTTCCAATGATGTCAAAGAGTGAGTGAGTGTGGCGTCACCCACCAGGCGAATGGCTCTTCTCTGGATGGAATCTAAGAGCATCAGCGTATGTTTTGGTGCTGAACCCCATATGTGGGAACAGTATTCTAGAACAGGCCGTATCTGCGCTTCGTAGATAATGAGAAGCTGTTGAGGTGTGAAGTAGCTTTTCGCACGGAACAAGAACCCGAGTTTTTGTGAAGCAGCTTTTGCGATGGATCAGACATGATTATCCCATGAAAGAGTGTTGCTGATGGAAATACCGAGCATAGATATGGTGGGCAAGTGATATTGGAATTGGGGCTCAGCTATTTCAACTCATTGATAATGAGAAAAAAATTATTGCTTATGGAGGCCGATTATTGTTGGATAGAGAGAGATCATACAGTATATGTGGAAAGAAAGCTCTAGCGGTAGTATTTGCGTTAACTAAAAGGAGAACATATTAACTTGGGAAAAAATTCTATATTTTAACTGATCATCGAAGTCTGACCTACTTTGATTCTTGTCGTTTATTGTCGCCTCGTATAACTAGGTGGATTTTAGCTCTTCAGGAATATGACTTTGAAGTAAGGTATATTTCGGGAAAAGAAAATATAGTTTGTGATATTCTATCAAGATTTCCACCAGTGAGAGCGCCAACACCTTCTGATAAATGTTTTCGCATTATGTGCTCCTCAGTCCGATTATCGGATGCTCAAAGAAAGGATCTGAGAAATATCGGTAAACATCAAAATGATGATCCAAAATTGGCAAAATTGTTTGCAGATGTAGGAGTCAATAAAGATGGGAGGTTTGTTATACATAACGATTTGCTTTTTTTACAGAAATTGGAAGATGAGCATGGTCTTTTATGTATACCAAAGTCGAAGATAAAAGATATTGTTATTGGTTTTCATGAAGGATTGGGACATTATGGAGTTTACAAAACGTGCATGGCTTTGAAGAGAGAAGTTTGGTGGCAAAATATGCATAGGGATGTCAAAAGAATATTGAAATCATGTGATATATGTCAAAGAGTCAAAACTGGACCACTTCCGAAACCACCCTGTGAAGCTATAATTCCTGATGCTCCAAAAGATTTATTTTCTATTGATCTTTATGGACCATTGCCAAAATCTAGGGGTGGGGTGATGTTTATATTTGTGGAGCCAAGTAAATTTAGAAAAAACGTCCAGTTTTTTCTAAATTTACTTGGCTCTACCCAATAAAAAATCAAATTCCTTAGCTATCATTCGTTGTTTTGAGAAAGATTTGTTTCCCAAACATGGTTCGCCGAAAAGTATATTGTGTGATAATGGGACACAATTTACCGCTAAATCATTCAGTGAATTCGCGAATAAATATGGAATGAAGTTGATACATTCCTCTGTCAGGCATCCGGAAGCTAATCCAGTAGAGAGGAAAATGACATGAATTGGACGAATGTTTAGAACATATTGTAATACTCAACATTCTAAGTAGTGGGGACATAAGATTCCAATGTTAGTTAGTGTTATGAACTCAGTTACACACGAATCCACAGGGTATGCCCCCATACAATTGCTCACCGGGAAAGAGCCTACATATTTGCTATCAGATATTATCGATTATCCCCAAATCAATGAAAAGCTGGATTCTCATGTTAAATTATTTTTAGCGAAAAATTCATTGATAGGAAAAGCTGTGCGAAGAAGAGAAAGGGGTCGCAAGAAATGACGGGAAAATTTGAAGTGGGAGATTTTGTTTTATTGAAATCTAACCTGATATCCTCAGTAATTACAGCTGAAACTAAAAAATTCATGATTCTGTTTGAAGGACCGTATAGAATTAAAAAAATTGTGGGTGAAAATACATTTATATTAGAATATCCTCGGGACGGAATAGATTGGTGTATGTTTCATGTTTCACATTGTAAAAAATATTACAGCAATGCATTATGAAAATACATTTCAAGAATTTTGCAGAATCTGTGAAATGTGGGGGAAGCATATGTAACATAACAATGTTCTTCTAACATAACGAATATTTTTTCTATTGAAAGTTTGTGTTCAGGAGATTTGGTTATTGGAAATAAACCACTTGGTGCAAATGACTTCAGGTCAGAATATCTTATTACGGTCGCCAGGGGTTTGGCAATAGCAAATAGTATCAATTTTGTTTCAACAAATTTGAATATCCTCAGGATATAAAGAAATCATATTATTTCAAGTAAATAAATGATATTCATATCTGGTATTTTCATAGAGTTGACAGGATTGTTGAAAAAGTGTCAGATTTGTCAAATAAATCTATACCATATACTTGGAACTGTGTACGAACAAATACATAATCCCTGAGAGAAAAACCGATTACATCGGTTTTGCTACAGTATTGAGTTGAAAATGCCCGTTTATTATGAACATTCAAGAATATTTCCTCGAATTCAGAAATGATTTTGTTGAATATAATATACGAATACAAAACTAACTGCACAATCAAATATTGCGGATAGAGTAATTTTCCTCCACTCATACTTTTTATGAGAGTGTAATTGTCTTCTATCATTAATTCATCATTATGAATTAAGTTCTGTTTACAAAATTCGCACTGAATTTTTCTAAGTGTAATATAGCAACAATAAACTGCTAAATAGGTTATTACCGGCATGTCATCACTATATTTATCTACATCAGATTCCTCGTCTATGATATCTGGATTGAAAGAATGATTTTCTTGGATTTCTTCGGTGAAATCAATATTTTCATGGAAGCGCCTGATTCGTATATTACCGTAAGTACGAAATTTTAGCGTGAGCAGTGATTGAATTCCGAGCCTTTTCTCCGATTCATACAATTGTCGAATAGATATGTGATATTGTCAACCTGGAAGTTGACGATATTTCCCGAACCTATGTTTCAAATCATCTGTTTGAAATTTTCCTAGTGGAACATAATTCATCTTGAGTTCGTTGAAACAATATTGTATAACTTCTATCATTCAATATATAGTGTGAATCAAAGCAGTATGTGTTTGGTTTGTTAAGATTTCCAAGTTTCTAATCAATCTATCATTTTATGCAAGAACATTTATTTTTCATCGGAACAAAAATTTATAGCTGTGATAGGTTCTTGAAACACATCATTCGAACGTTTGCCCTTGAGGGGTGTTTTGACATTCACAATTTTCCACCACTTGAGTATCAGGTTGATGAAACCAGCAGTGCCTTCAGAGTTTTCGATGTTTGATCCAAATTTTAAAAGAGCCTGTACTATGAAATCATTGAAAATTTAGAGAGCCAAAGCGACGTTTGTCTTTCCATATTCGAGGAAAATAGCGCCTTCAGGTTCAACGAATATCCAAATTTTAATAATTAATCATGTTTCAATTCGTGACGGGTTTTTAAACTATGAAAAGAAGCAACTCTTTCAACCCCTGTTTCAAAATCGGGATAATTCAATTTCTGATCTGGTTTTGGATTGAGTTAATTATTCTTCATGCATCTCAACAAATGTACAGAATCAAAAAGATAAAAAAGAGGACGTGATGTATCTGCGGGATGAGGATAAACAATACTGAGTTTTGGTTTTTCTGCAAAATTACTCATAGCTTTACTGTTGACAGCATTATTGTCACTGATAATACAGAATATTCTGTAACCAATTTCTTCTAATCTATTTATGACTCTCTTCATTAAAGAAAAAATCATGAGGTGATCTATTTTTGATAAATAATAATAATAATAATAATAATGTTTATTCTGCAAATATATCCACATAGAAGACATTTTTATAGTGTAATAGTTTCTTACAAACAAACATAGAGAATCCCACTAAAACCGAAGTTGTGCGTGGGTGTATTTTTGTTGCTGAAACGTTAAAAAAAATACAAATAAATGAATAATAAAAATATAACTAATTAAGATACAAATCTAATCTAATGAATAATAAAAATATAACTAATTAAGATACAAATCTAATCTAATCATTCCGATAAATTATCCTTAAGTCTAAATAAAAGTGAGTATAAAAACGTTCTTAAAATAACTTGATATATATTTGACATGTTGTCAAGAACTTGGTAAAAATTTAAAAGGGAGTTAAAATGTTGGCAAAAGCGAAGTAAGATATTCTATTTATGCTATTCGTTATTTTTTGTTAAAATATTATGAACAATGTCTCTATCCAAGTTGAGCATATACTTCTTGAATATTCTCTTTAATCAATTTATATTGTTTATTTCATGTATGTAGGTCTTGTATATTTCAGGTAAGTAGTTGAATACTTTACTACTGAGATAATTGTATGTATGTTGTCCAATGTTTTTTCTTGTTATAGTGACTTGTACGTTGCCCTTTGCTTTATTTCTGGTGTTGTAATTATGCTCAATATTTCGTAGGATGTTTTTATTTTTGTAAATGAACAATACGATATTATACATATAAAGTTGTCGGATATCAAGTACTAGTGAATTTCTAAAGATGTAGTCCGACGGATAGTCCTTTTTTTTGAAGTACATTATTTTAAGTATTATTTTTTGTAATACTTCTATTTTTCTTAAGTGAGCGTCGTGTAAGCCACCCCAACTGAGGATAGCATATTGCAGCCGAGATTGTACTAGGGCATAATATATTGTTTTAAGGTGAGTCGTATCTAGAATAGTTCTCAAATATTTGAATTTGAATAACATATATCTCAGTGTTTTCGAAACATGATTTACATGTATATCCCATCTTAGATGAGGATCTATCGTGACTCCTAGGTACTTGATATGGTTTGCCCTGGTTATTTTCACGATTTTTCCGTGGTTGTTATTTATCAATTCGTCGAAGTTTGGCAGACTGTTTTCATAGCTTGCGAATGGTAAGAAGTGCGTTTTCTCAAAGTTAATAGTTAGTGATTTGTGATCAAACCAATCTTTAAGTATGGTAATTTGATTTTCCACTTTTGTTTTCAGGCTCTTCCAGTCTTCGGCTGTGAAGAGTATGGCCGTGTCATCAGAAAAGCTGAAGATAGATCCGTCGCACCTCTGGGTAAGTAGACTGTTTATATATAAGGAAAATAGCAGAGGACCAATTACAGTGCCTTGTGGTATGCCATAACTAATTTCTGCTTCCGAGCTGAGAACATTGTTGATTTTTACAGCCTGCTTTCTGCCGTTCAGGTAGCTTTTCAATAGATTTTGAGAATTACCTCGAATACCTGAGCAACTTAGGGCCTCCAATAACTGGATATGATCAACGGTATCGAAAGCCTTAGCTAGGTCTAGAAATACACATATCGCTGGCTTTTTATTGTCTATATACTTATATATTCCGCTTGTGAGAGCAGCTATCGCGTCGTTTGTTGATAAACCTTGCCTGAATCCGTATTGTTTGCTAGATATGAGATTGTATCTTTCAATAAATGTAATTAATCTAGATCTGAGTATTTTCTCGAAAACTTTATTGAAGCTTGTCAAGAGCGAGAATGGCCTGTAATTATTGACCATTACGGGATCTCCTTTTTTCAGGATAGGAGTCACTATGGACTTCTTGAAAGCATTCGGACATTGGCATGTTTGAAATATGTTATTTATCAGAGAAGTTAATAGGGGTGTTATTTCTTCTGATATTTGTTTGAGATGTTCAGCTCTGATGCCGTCAAATCCAGGAGATTTTCTGTTTTTAAGAGAATGGATTACATCGTACACTTCTTTTTCGTTGACTGGTTCGAGAAAGAACGAGGTCAAGTTAGTAGTTTGCTTGGGAGTTGCAGTGGGAGGTTTGGTAATCTTCTCGGCGTATTTTTTCCCTACATTGGAAAAAAATTCATTGAACAAATTTGCCTTCATCCCATCGTCATTTGTTTTTGTTCCATCCTCACACAGTATTTCTTTTATTGAATTGTCTTTTTCGGGAGCATTAATTTCATTCACAATTTTCCATACTTGTTTTGCGCAATTTTCACTATTTTTGATTTCATTTCGGTAATATTTCTGTTTAGCAATTTTTATTAGTCTGTTTGTATAAGCTCTGTATGCGACGTAGTTTTCCTTTTTCCTTATATTTTGAGGATCTTCTTTGTATTCGTGATATAATGTATTTTTATGGTTTATGGATACCACAAGCCCCTCAGAGATCCATTTCTTTCTTTTGTGGTCAACTTGGACTTATATGAACAACTTCTTTCACATTTGACATAACACTTGCCATCATGAAGACAAATGCGGAATTTGCTAAACATGAATTATTAAATGCCGTTCCTACAATATTGCCTGCCTTGTAATCTAAATATGGCTTCAAATGGACTTCATTCATCATTGAAATGACATATTTTTCACGCTCACCTAATAACTTAAATACATTTTCTGCATGAGATAACGACATTTGTCTTTCTTCGAATGTAGGATCTGTTAACAACGAACGACATATCGATTTGACTGAACCTGAATTAGGTAATATAAGTACTCCAAAATGTCTTAAAAATGTATAAGCATGTGGACTTATTGTATGAATTATAGAGGCTAAAATTATAGTATTATTCGAACAACGATATCGTTCTTTGCAGGATGTATATAATTTAATTTGCTCAGAGAGGAACAATAAAGCTGAAGTGTTTTCGGAATCTTCATCAAGATCTGAAACCGAGTCAGAAACCAAAGAGTCCAATGCATTCGAAATATGTTTCAAAACCCTCTTTTTCTGATTATCAAGACATTTCCCCGAATTATGTATCTTGTTTTTATCTATTTCAATTAGTAATTCCTTGATTTGATTGATATTATTAAAGATTAAAGGTGTTTTCAGATTGGCTCTGATGTTTTTATCGCTATTTCATACAAAAATGATTCCACATTCAAAACAAAATCAATCACAACCGAATATGTAATTTCGAGCCCTGGAGAATAAGACAATTTGAATAATGTGACTTTTTGCAAATCGATAATTTTGAAACACTTTTCGGGCAACTAAAAAGACTCTAATACAACTAGAAATTCTTGAAATTCTGTGTAGCAAAATGATTTTTGGTACCTAATTCTCGAATTCAGTTTTACTTTTAGTAAGTGCTTGTGCCAAATTTTTAGTCTCTAGTATCTCAAGTTTTTCTTCACGACTTGTGCGTAATTTTACATCTTTCGATAAATGAGATGAACAGTTGGGAAATTGAGTGGGAATAACATCTCGTTTGAGCCTAGGAATTTCCAAATATATTGTTACAGTTTTGCCAGTTTTTGAATCGGTTGCAGTAGATGTAGTAATAATATCATCTTTGGTAAAATGTAATTCACATAATTTACTGTACTTAGATGGAGTCGTAAAATCCTTGCGGTGAATTGCATGTACCCACTTTTTCGATAGTTCCTTGTCCAACAGGAAACTAAAAGCATGAACTTTTGAACCACCCACATAATTCCCCCGACAAAAGGGAACACAACACTTGTAAGACATTGTTATTTCGCCTATCACAACACGAAATATTTCACAAAACAGTAATTTCTCTGCCAATTATTTTGATGAATAAACAACAAGAGAATTCGAGCACACGCGATTTACCTACGCCACCGTTCTTAAACATAAACAAACTGACGATCGATCGACGCGAAAGCCTTGGAAGATGGCCTGAGTAAGCGACGTCACGAGCTGTTTACGTCAAAGTCTGCTGGCCTTGTTTTATCGGTGGTTATACCCGCTTCGATGGCATCTAATATGTGCGGATGGCTGTCTCCACCATGTCACAACAAAACAGTTGTGGTTTCCACCATGTCGCGATAAAAGGGTTGGTTATCCCATTTATATATCGATTTGAAAGGGGTAATGCTTGGCTTAATATTTTGCGAGAGGTAATATTCAAATAGGCACTAATAGTTTAGGGGTAACTGAAAGTACGACACTATATTCAAAGATTACAATATGTATTGAAGTATGAAACATTACGGGTGGCGATAACAATTATGAATGAACAACAATGAATTTAAAGACCTAATAACAACTTACATTATAGATACCATAACGACGATCTCTTGTCAAGTCAAGAGTAGCCCCAGACCAGACTAACTTCGCAACCCTCATATCCAATATTTATACAGGCTGATTTTAAAATGAGTGCATATATTCAAGACATATATATGTGAGAGTCTCACAAAAATTACTAAAATATTAGATTTTTCCTAAGTCTTCACATTAACGAGAAATTTCATTTTGAAAATTGAACATAAAATGCTTCGAAATTCGAGTACGCCACTGGGAAGCAAGTGAAATCTGCAGAATCCCAGGGATTCTCCAATTCGTCATTCACTAAAGTCAAAACAAGACAGTGATGCCAGATTGTTTCAGAGACGAATATCCTGATAAAAATTTGTCACAGAATGAATATGAATTGAAATAGGTTATGGAAACTAATAGAGGTGAATGTAATATGTACAGAAGCCTTATTTTTTAAAGTTCACTGAGAGAACTGTGGGGTGATTATCTCCATGGATCACGAGAGACGGATAGAAACATGAGGGGAATGATAGAACGTCCCCCTTCCTTCCACAAAGTTGAAAATTGACTCACCTAGTAGATTTTCTCATACCCGCTCGAACAGCAAAACTCCCGAGAGCAAACAAATACTAATATCGAGTCCATTCCAGACTAATATCGTCCTGTGTTCTTGTTGGTTCATATTCGCACTTAAACCATCGAAAACGACACGACGACGACATATCCTTCCTGGCAATCTCACATTGAAAATCACGACCATATCACGATTATCACTACACAACATCCAATTATTTAATTTTTTATTTTACGTTTACAATTATTTTACAAACACACAAAAAAAATTTTATCATATGATCTGTCAACATCATTTCTCAGAACAGTAGTATCTGTGACCATAGATTTCCTCTTTGCTGTGACCTTTGACAGTTCTACCTAGGATTGTTCGCGTTCAGAGAATAAACAATCCAAAATCGTCAGAAGCATGCACAAGTCCACAGAACCCGAAAATCATACAGTTCTGTGAAACTGCGCATGCTTCTGACAGTTTTGGACGCAAGAATTCAGATGACCATGAATTACTACTAGGCGATTTCTACGGACCAATCAGAAACAGCGAAGTAGCGCCTGCGTGGTTGCGATTCATCCTGATTGGACACAGCTGATTGGATTTGTGAGATTAGTGTATAGTGAGGAAGTATCATTTCATTGAATTAAACTAATAGATCTTTTTTCCAAATTAGTTTTTTATGAAAATGTTAGTTTCATTTAAAGATATGATCCTTCCTCACTAATACATTAATCTCAATCACCTGTGCCCAATCAGGATGAATCGCAACCACGCAGGCACTACTTTGCTGTTTCTGATTGGTCCGTAAAAGTCGCCTATTAGTAATTCATGATCATCTGAATTCTTGCTGGTAGCACACCATAAGAACAATCAAAACAAAGATCCTTTCTTGACAGTTTGTTGTTCTGAGAATGTATGTTATTTTGGAAAACGTCAAAACGTGATACTAGTAAATGTAAAAAGTGTGGTCCTTGTCATTACTTTTGTAATAGATCTATTACTATTCCACGGAGATTGTTACAATATTACGATTTGTCATGAATCTATTACTATTGGGTGTTAGCACCAAAATATGATGTTTTGTTACTGTTAGCACCAGAATATGATGTTTTGTTACTAAAAAATCTATTTCTGTCTAATTTGTGCGATATGGTTTTACAAGAATGACATTCAGAATGTCAAATGTCAGATTTTTAGGATCTATTACCTATTGATACAAATCTGTTACCATTTTCCAAGAAAATCTATTACGAAAAAATCAGACCCAGGAACAACATTGAATGTAAAGTTTTGTTTCTGACAATTTGCTTGGAATGTGACGATGCATTTCTCAAACATTGAGCTGAATGATATGGTTCTTATGTCGGGTCGTTATTGTGCGGGGCCCATGAGACTCCTCGAAGACCACGAAATTGTAGCGATGCAAGGAGGTGGAAGGAAGGGTCTGAAGGATTTTTCAGTAAAATAACTTCCAACCGTGAGGTGTTAAGTTATACGCTATTCAAGCTTATGTGTAGAAATCTGGGGTGAGTCCATTTTGAAGTTTTTGTATTATCTTTCTGAAATTCAAGACCAGGGTTAACTTCTTCCCCATGTACATTTTCTCGATTATACATTTTATTTAATATCTCCTAATTTTCATGTAGAGTGGCAACGTCGCTTCGTTCATCACGGTCGACTGCGGATCGCAAACGATAGTTGTGACAGAAGTAGAAATCTGGGCGGAAAAAGGGTATTTTGCCCCAAATCTATTTTGATCCTAATAATATTTTCAATGGTGCTATTCGGTAGTATACCTCAAGCTTTCTTAGTGTTTAAAATATATGCACTTATTTTAAAATCAGCCTGTATACAACATTTAATTGGATATGCACGTTTCTCATGAGTGTTCCTTGGTCAGTTTTTATAATTCAATGTCAACGGATGATTTGATTTACTTTATGTTTATAAAACCCTCATGGTTCGAAATAACTGATATACCGTATGTTCTACTCGTGACATGACCCCTCTCTCCGAGAAAACTGGACCCCAGTTTTTAAATTACTACCTACCTAAATATATCGAGGAGAACCCATATTATCTAAAATACTCAAATTACAAAAACCAATAAATCTTAGAAATTCAGTTCACACACTCAAAAGTTTAGTATCTACAATGCACACTCACACCTTTACTTAGTCCGGCACTGGCTATTCAACTAGAGCATTTAAATCAGACTCTTCTCGGTGGGACTTCTGGCAGCTCGGAGGTAGGGAATGACGATTGGGCATGGCATCCTCCAATCGTCATGAGGATTCCGGCAGGATCCTTTTGGGCTCGAAGGTATCCTTGTCCTGGGCATCGGGATGAAATCTTTGGGGCTTCAAGATTTCCTAGACTGTGTTTCGAGGTAGTTGGCAGCTGAACGAAGGGAACTGCTGGTAGTAGATATACAAGGTCGATTCTAATATCAAGATACGAGAATCGACCTAGGATCAAATAACACATAGGTCGATTCAGAGATCAATGATACTAGAATCGACCTATATGTTATTTGATCCTAGGTCGATTCAGAGATCAATGATACTAAAATCGACCTATGTATTATTGATACTAGAATCGACCTATGTGTTATTTGATCCTAGGTCGATTCAGAGATCAATGATACTAGAATCGACCTATGTATTATTGATACTAGAATCGACCTATGTGTTATTTGATCCTAGGTCGATTCAGAGATCAATGATACTAGAATCGACCTATGTATTATTTGATGGAAATTCTTGCGATCTCAGGATCAGGTGGTGAAGCATCTCAGAAATGAGCAGGGGAGAATTCTCCTACTTGTCACAGTATCAAGTATTCTGAGACCCGCTATATTGAACGCAGTACTCAGGGTACTGTACATTTTGGATATAACCTAAGGGAGGGATCAGTGAATCAGACAAAGAGTATTATTTGATAATTGTATTAACTAAAAGTAGGACATTTCAGGTCCTATCAAATGAAAGGTATCTGCTTGAATTTTATGAAAATCAATTTTTGAAGGGCCTCAAGGGTCATGTAGTGGATATTATATCAACTATAACTTGTTACCTATCAAATGAAAGGTCTCTGCTTGAAGTTTACGAAAATCAATTTTTGAAGGGCATCAAGGGCCATATAGTGAATATTATGCCAACTATAGGTTGTTGTATATCAAATGAAAGGTCTCTGCTTGAAGTTTACGAAAATCAACTTTTGAAGGGCATCAAGGGCCATATAGTGAATATTATGCCAACTATAGGTTGTTGTATATCAAATGAAAGGTCTCTGCTTGAAATTTACGAAAATCAACTTTTGGAGGGCCTCAAGGGCCATATAGTGAATATTATGCCAACTATAGGTTGTTGTATGTCAAATGAAAGGTCTCTGCTTGAAATTTACGAAAATCAATTTTTGAAGGGCCTCAGGGGCCATATAGTGAATATTATGCCAACTATAGGTTGTTGTACATCAAATGAAAGGTCTCTGCTTGAAATTCACGAAAATTAATTTTTGGAGGGCATCAAGGGCCATATAGTGAATATTATGCCAACTATAGGTTGTTGTATATCAAATGAAAGGTCTCTGCTTGAAATTTACGAAAATCAATTTTTGAAGGGCCTCAAGGGCCATATAGTGAATATTATGCCAACTATAGGTTGTTGTATATCAAATGAAAGGTCTCTGCTTGAAATTCACGAAAATTAATTTTTGGAGGGCACCAAGGGCCATATAGTGAATATTATGCCAACTATAGGTTGTTGTATATCAAATGAAAGGTCTCTGCTTGAAATTTACGAAAATCAATTTTTGAAGGGCCTCAAGGGCCATATAGTGAATATTATGCCAACTATAGGTTGTTGTATATCAAATGAAAGGTCTCTGCTTGAAATTCACGAAAATTAATTTTTGGAGGGCACCAAGGGCCATATAGTGAATATTATGCCAACTATAGGTTGTTGTATATCAAATGAAAGGTCTCTGCTTGAAATTCACGAAAAACAATTTTTGAAGGGCCTCAAGGGTCATGTAGTGGATATTATATCAACTATAGCTTGTTACCTATCGAATGAGAGGTCTCTGCCTGAATTTCACGAAAATCAATTTTTGAAGGGTCCCCAAGGGCCGTATACTGAATATTATGCCAACTATAGGTTGTTGTATATCAAATGAAATGTCTCTGCTTGAAATTTACGAAAAACAATTTTTGAAGGGCCTCAAGGGCCATGTAGTGGATATTATATCAACTATAGCTTGTTGTATATCAAATGAAAGGTCTCTGCCTGAATTTCACGAAAATCAATTTTTGAAGGGCTTCAAGGGCTATGTAGTGGATATTATATCAACTATAGCTTGTTACCTATCAAATGAAAGGTCTCTGCCTGAATTTCACGAAAATCCATTTTTGAAGGGCCTCAAGGGCCATGTAGTGAATATTATGCCAACTATAGGAAGGGAGGGATCAGTGAATCAAACAAAGAGTATTATTTGATAATTGTATTAACTAAAAGTAGGACATTTCAAAGTAACTCGTTTGGTTGTGGTGATTTTGTTTTTTTGGAATCGTCTTGGATTGGAAAAAACCTGTTGGTTCCATTTTTCTTCTTCTCTTGAGCTTATCTTGATGCTGTTGAAATTCTTCGTCATCTCAAAAATGTCGATAGTCATTTTGAGTTCCTTCAGGTTTCTGATATGTTGATTCAATAAGTCGTTGATGTACATCTGAGCGGTCAGCAAACAAATGAAAAGGTCATTGGGGTAGGAGACTACTTATCCAATTATGTAAATCCCTGCAATTTCGAAAACTGCACATATTGCTGTCACTGGAATTATGATGCATGCATAGAGGACTATGAGCCTTGAATTTGACAGTATCCATGACATTGTCAAAAATTTCGATATTGACTATTTTGGGTCTGTGAGATGACGTTAGCACCGAATTTAGAAATTCGAGTTTTTGGTGTTCTCTTACATAAACTAAGTCAACATCTTTGAGATGTTCTGATAGTATATTCGGTAATTCATCATAGTCTATCAACCCAGAAGAGTATGTTAGCCCATGGAAATTAGTAAAGGTGCTATGTCTTTTCTGGCCATTTGGTGAGAGCGCCTTATGGAGATTCCCATGTTAAATTGTCCGAAAAAGCTAAGGTTAAAAATAGCGGAATTTGCTCATTCAAGGTCGCGCGTCGACTCTGGTTCACGAGCAATGGAGTGGAAGAGAAAGGCGGCTGATTCAGTACCGTCCTGAGGAAGAAAGGAGCAGGTGTATCAAATGTCAGTTTGTATAGGATACCTGAGACATTTCGATGTTATTGGATATAAATCAAACTGATAGTTCTCAGACGCAAAGGATTATAAGGGAGCGAATAGAAGGAGTAGACGATAGAAAATTGTATAATTAGCAAAGATATTGTATATAGGGCTCCGTGGCCGAGTTTGTCTATGCGCTGAAATTCGCCGTTCACGATGCAGAGGTACTGTCGGTTCGAATCCGGCTATCGGCTGAGCATTTTTCTTTAAAATGTGTGATTTATGGTTGTAATCCTGGCAGCACCTCGATGCCCTAGAAGTGGTTCGTATTCCACTATAAGCTGTAGGTCCCGCTCTTCCTAACCCCGCACAAGTTTCGACTTCTGGGGAGTTGGTTCCCAACTTTGAAGTAGCGATATACAAATTTTACCAATTTTTTTTTTACAAAATTAGCAAAGATTACTAAAACTATGGAAATAGACGAAAAAGGGTGAGGGGAAATACTCTGGGTCTCGATTACAGGAAAGTCACTGATGAATTGCAAATATCACCAGATATTATTTTTCGCTCGTGCTCATTGCTCTATAGGTACTATGTGAGTTGAAACATATAACTGAACCTTTACGCCTCCCCTTAGTTTCCAATAATTGAAATCATAATAATATAATTATTATTAGAGTGCCTAATATTCCTCTTTTTTCCAAAACTGTCAGTCAATACGTGCGTCTGATATTATGAAGACAGCAATGCCAGAACCTTCGCCGTGTGTTTCCACACATGAAAAAAACAATGTAATATAAAAGTGAGACTGTGCGAGAGTGACGCAGTGTAAATAATATGGAATGCAGCGGTCTATCTTGACTTTGTCACTATACTATATCGGTCATACAATAAAACAGTAAATAATCATCTCGCACGTTCCCATATGCCTCTACTGTTCCTTTCATTTTATATATCGTCGATAGCTTCTTGATAAGTGCCTATAGTTCATATATTTCTTGAATGACAAGTTCAATAATTTTTGAAAGATGTAGGTATTTTTTGTGTCATAAGCTATATGATTATTCTCAATAAAACTCATAATTTTAAATACATAATCAAGTTGTTACTGCAAGTATTAATTGCTCATAAACAAAAAAAACATGTACCTTGAAGCAATAACGTTGGGAACATTAATATTGTTCCATCTTTCAAAAAAAAATGAATATATGAATATATACGATATCTAATTTCCGAAGCATTGCAATTATTCCATGAATCATAAAATGGATTCCATTTTGGAAAATTCAAGATTGAAGGTGCTCATCAATGTCGAAAAAAAATCCTGAGTGTTTTGGTTATTATTTTAATAAAAAATGATGAAATATTATACAATAATAATGGTTGCTACGATATCTATATATATTTTTTATTGGAATCAATCAACAGTATGGTTCTTGTCACGATGAATCATGAAATATTGGATCATGATAATTGGATAGTGGATACCACTATACAAAAATCTTATTTCTCATTCGAGTTGATTTAGGCGAGTAGTATACAAACATAAAGAGTATATTATGAATTAATTAATTTCCATTTCTTCATCGACTTCCATCATCGTTGTCGGAATGGTATAGTGTCCCCACGGAAGAGTATTATAGGTTCCTTCCACTAAGAATCGCTTGTCGTCGTTTGGATTCAGGGCTGTTTTCTGTTGGATACACGAATATACTTTGAATTTTTCAGCTTTCATTAAATTTTGTTCAATATTCTTCTCGGCATAGTTTTCAAGACATTCGACATAATCATCAAATGTTATATCAGCTTTAACAACGGACGACTTGACTCCTTTTGCTTTTTTAATGGTGTCCATATTCATAACGATCTCATCAATTTCATCCTTATCATAGCCCTTCTCTTCCAACGATTTCCTTCTCTTCATAATATCCTCATCAGTTAACAACACCTTCGTGGAGTATAACTTTGACCTGAGTCCTACATAGTCTGTCATCAAAGCACATAAGTTTTCATCCTTCATCATTCCCAAAACCTTCTTGTTGACTTGGGGAATCCCATGAATGTTATCTAGCGGATAGTCGGATGTATCAAATTGAGTATAGCAGTCACGACGAATCACTTCATATGGATTTTTCAAGAGTTCGTAAATGAGGGAATCTGTATCAGTGTAGCAAACTGAACAATCTTTTCCGAATTCTTTCAACATATAATCATAATGAAAACCGTAGATAGTCGTTTTAGCTAAATCTAGAATAGCTTGACCAACATATATTGGTTTGTTGAGATAAATTTGTAATTTTCTGAGCTCGACAGCTACTAAGTTCTCATTGAATATTGTACAAGACTTGAATTCGGGTTTGCTCATCATCGCTTCTGCCCCATACCTTCCGTTCCATTCGCTCAAAAGTCGAATATTAACCCTCTTCCTTATATTCTCCATAGTTTTACCAAATACGGCGTTATTCATGAGTTTATACAGATTCTTTTCGAACTCATTTTTTGCCGCCTTCCGCATATCAGTATTCAAATCAATAAATCCCTTCAACCATGGTGATTGCTTGAACTTGAGAACCCGATGAATATTCTTCAGTATCAAACCATTAGCGATGACTTGCTTAAGGGCTCTATAATGAATAACATACTTTTTCTTATGGTTCAAAGTTGCCATTAACTTCGTCAGTTCTTTAGGGGTTTTTGAAGGCCTTAGAGTCTTAGGGTTAATGTGTTCAGGACAGAAAGGAATGTCTTTATGCAGATTATGGAGGTGTTGAGGATATTCCAAGTCGACTTCCAGAATGTATCCTCCGTCAGCATAATCGGGTATGGCTGTAACGTCAATATTAGTATCAGCCCATTCAAATCCCCCATACGGTAATGCTTGAGACATGGCCCATCCGTACTGGTTATTGACGTCAAAGTACATGAGATATGAGTCAGACTTTGATGGGTCATAGTTATCCATGTACATGTTGTTTGCTTTCGCTCTTCTTTTCGAGCAAATTTGGCTGAGACCTCCGCGAATTCCCTTTTCAACAAACAGAAACATATCAGGATCAGTAAGGAGCTCCAACTCTTGATTTGTATACTTCAACATGGCATCCCACGTGAAACCCGGTAAGGTAAAGTAGTGAGCAGGGTCAAGTTCATAGGTGTTGAAACAGCTGGTTCTGAACTGTTCGAAAACATCAGCCAGAAGTAGAATATCAGTTTTCATATACAGATCCACATACTGACTCAAGTCTTGACAGTTGAACTTACTCCATACAAGCTTGGCGCGAAGGTAAAGTCTACGTGGGCAGGGCTTATTATCCAGTTTGTTGAAAAAGGACTCGATTGAAGGTAGCTGCGTTTCGTTAAAGTGCTCAAACGAATTGATGTAATCATACGGCATCACCCCCTTCCTAGTTAAAAGCTGGTATTGATCTTCGGTGACGTTATGAAATTGTGATCTCAAATTGGGAAATTCAGTTAAGTATGATGCCAAATCATCAAGTGAGGAATTCATAAATCGAAAGCTATCAATGAATCTGAATTGAATTGGGGAATTAGCGAGATGTTTTGTGAATGAAATGTACTTCTCTTTTGTGATAGGCAACAAATCAACTTGTCCTTTCATTCTAGAAGCTATGTCTTCAATGATAAAATTTGAATCATATCCGCTCAAGTTGTGAAACACAACGGGAATCACGTGACTATCCTTGTAGTTGATGTTACAACCTTCATGAGAAGCCCCTCTATAATTTTTTTCAGGTACGAGGTGATTATGGTCTCGTACTCTCTTGTCGTCAGGTCCAAATGGTTCTTCACAAATGTGGCAATGTGTAGATCTAAGGAAGTCAATTTCCTGCTCTGGTGTGATATCCATATCATAATCACACCAAAATACCGTTTCGACGTCTTCGGCAAGCTGCTTTAACTCATCAGCAAACCATTTCATGCAATCTTCACCCCGATATGATTTATAAAAGGAAAGAGAGTCGTCATAGGAGCATTTGAGATAGTAGCCTACAGCAGCTGGAATATGTTCCTGATATTTCTTGTTATCCCCCGTAAGCTTCAAGACACTCTCGAGATCAGCATATAGAATGAAGGGCACTTTTTCTTTATTCTTGTAGTTCTTGAACTTCAGGATATGTTTGCCCTCTTCAGGCATTTTGATTGCACATTCATTGATCTTGATACAATCTTCACTATGTTTGCGAAGCTTTTCTTCTGTGCAGAAGTAATGGAGGCAACGATCACAAAAATACTTTTTGCTCGTATTTTTACTCAATTGAGATGACAAGAGACGAGACAAAGTAATGGAGGCAACGATCACAAAAATACTTTTCGCTCGTATTCTTACTCAATTGAGATGACAAGAGACGAGACAAATCTTTTATCCAAACATAGTGATACTTGATGGAAGAGATGATTGTTTGATCATCAACACAATCTTCAGTGAAATATTGATCTTGGATGAGAAGAAGATTGACATGTTTATCTTTCTTATATTCAGTTAAAAAAGTTGGTAGTGTTATAAGGTTCTTCTTGATCTTTCTCAAGATATATACGTTGATAGAAACATCATTTTGTTTTTCGAAGTGTGAGATCTGCTTGGATGTCATAGGAAATTGAATACCCTTGAGATTTAAAACAGTTGACGGGTGAGGGTACGATGAAGTAAGGTCAGAATGATGGGACGCAGGATACAATGCGGATAAAACAGACCAAGCAAAACATGCGTTATCATCATTTTTAACATTGATGCAAGCTTTCTTTCGTTTGATCTGAGGTGGCAACTCAATATAAGAGGATCCAAGTTGAGGAGTGAACTTATTGATATTCACCCCTAAATTGATTATATTTTTCAATGCCCAACCTGAGTCTCTTTCTTGAAATTCCTCAAGATCTATCAGTATCGTTTCAATGACTTTTTTGTTGAACCAATCATCAAGATCAGTATTTTTATAGATAGGCGAGTTTGTAGTAGTGAAGTACTTGTACTCTCTGATTACTCTATCTCCCTTCACTATCTCAAACTCCCCACAAAAAATTGTGTTAACTTTCACAGCTTCATCTTTCTTGAGTGCATTTTTAATCCTGATCTTGAATAGTGCCTTACAGTCGATCAAAAAATCGGATGGATCTTTATATTTCAGGTTGGAGATGCAGCCTGTCCGAATTCGGCCTTTGAACGCTGTTGCTGTGTCATTCCAAATAACTCGATCTCTAGCAGTGTTTTTCCTAGGTGTGATCCCTGCCCCCTTCTTAAGAATGACTTTCATTTGGTTCCTTAGACTCACAACATTTCTAAGGCAGGCTTCTAAATGTTGCTTCTCACCAATAGATTTCACACTTCTCAAGGCATTTTTTATTCGTTTTACCCCTTTGGCACATTCGCGGAGCCCTTCTCTTATCTCTTGTTCACTGTTATTCGAAGTCACGAGTCCCAGGATTGAAGCGATATTCTTCACCAAGTCCGAAAACAGCGACATTTCTTCTGAAATTCAATAATTCGAAATCAGAAAAGAAACTCAAACTTCAAGAGAAAAATTTATCACAAAATTTCAATACGATATTATATAAATCAGACTTCACTATGCGACGTTCAAAAAACAGAATGAATGACAAATGCTCAACTCTGTCTATTTAATAGCTGAAATGAAGTGAGTGTCGGTAGGATGTATAGAAAAGTAAGACTAATAATATCGTTAGAATGGAACCATTAATAACATAATAATATACTAATTATCATTATACATAATATGAGGTACATTTTTGACCTATCTATATAGGCGGTTCGAAAAATGAGCGAGAAGTTCTCTTGAGAATATTCAAGTAACTAATAGAGAGTACATTCAATGCTTGTTGATATTCAGGTTTTCGTATATTTTATTGCAAGTTGGGGGGGTCACTGTGATTCTTTTCTTCGTTTCAATTCTTCAGTAGAGTATACCGTAATGATATATCAATTATTATTAAACATGTGAGGTACGTTTTTAATCTATAGGCGATTCAAAGAATAGACGAGATGTCCACTAGCAAATATTCAAGTAACTAATAGAAAGTTTATCGAATGTTTGTTTATATTCAGGTTTCCATGCATTTTATTGCAAGTTGAGGAAGCATTGTGATTTTTTCCCTGTTCGAATTCTTCAGTAGAGTATCTTGAATCAACATAGCTTCCTCATGTTATCAATGTGAAAAATTGTTTACTGCATTGCACAGAAAATATTTTTTTTTTAATCGGTATAACTAAATTCATTTTCAAACTCCGATATTGAATTCAGGGTGACCTATCTCTTTCATTGCAAGAAGTGAATACCTAGTTCAATAAAAAAACACTCTACATTCTCACTCTAAAGCAGAGTTCATTCATGGGTAGGTAAACTGAGCTAGGTAAACTGAGCTATTCTCAGCTTAGAACATTTTTTCTCCTTCATAAACATGTACATAAATGATGAATGACTATAATATATCTCATATAGGTACCTACACTACCTACTCTACTAGATCCAACATGATATTTACCTACTCAACATAAAGTAACAGCTTTTCAATGATGCTTATTCTGGTGGCCATTGGATATTGGTTAGCAGTTCAAATAATCATTGCGGATTCTTATTCTGATATCCTCCCATTCAATTTCGAACATTGGATATTTGATGATTACCTCAATAACCAAAAACTGATTGATATGTCAGATAAGTCAGATATGTCTATTCTGATGAACACGATTTTTCGATATTAACCTTTTAGATGTCTGTAACTGAAATTGTGGTATGAAGAACTATTTGAAATCCCAATATTGTGTTTACTTAACCTAGAAGATGTGCGGTAGGTAGTTGAAAGGTAAACTGAGCTATTCTCAGCTTTGAACATTTTTTCTCCTTCATAAACATGTACATAAATGATGAATGACTATAATATATCTCATATAGGTACCTACACTACCTACTCTACTAGATCCAACATGATATTTACCTATACTCAACATAAAGTAACAACTCTCCAATGAGGCTTATTCTGGTGGCCATTGGATATTGGTTAGCAGTTCCAATAATCATGGCGGATTCTTATTCTGATATCCTCCCTACAATTTCTAACATTGAATATTTGCTGATTACCTTAATAACCAAAAACTGATTGATATGTCAGATATGTCTATTCTGGTGATCACGATTTTTCAATTTAACCTTTTAGATGTCTGTAACTGAAATAGTGGTATAAAGAACTATTTGAAATTCCGATATTGTGTATACTTAGCCAAGAAGATGTGGTAGGTAGTTGAAAATACAACGAATCCAGAAGTATAGGTTTACTTATTCATAAATGAGGATGAAATGCATTGATATTTCTTCACTTTTCCATCCACAGTAATCATGAGAGTACGTGAAGTGCTAATGTGCCTAATGAGCAAATTGTAGTACCTTCTGATCCATCATGCGATTCTCGCCTTGTTTTCAGTGACCTGTGTTAGTGTACCAAGTGCTATGATTATAAAGGATTTCCCTGCTCAGACATGGAAGAATGATATCGATTTTTTGTAGGTATTTGAAGCAATGAAAAAAATCATAATTTTCCTTGTGTAACAAAAAAAACACAATCCAATGAAAATGCACTTCAGAATACAATCAGTTTGGAATTTTCTGAAGGATTATTCTGTTTGACTTCTCATTATACGATTCAAGTAATTTTCCATTTTCTGCACCAAATACATGTTCAGCTGTGTTTTACTCTTTTTTTTTTCATATTTTATTCGACTATTGGTGAATCTGAAGGAAACACCCTATAGGTTTCTCAAGATCCAACGATGACAATACGTATCAAGAACAGTCAAGGTTCAAGTGGTTCAAGGGTGCACCAATAATTTCAATGAAATCATAGGGAATTTATCAGAACATATCACGTTGGTACTATTGCCAAATGTGCGCCTCCACCATAACTACATCTTTCAACTATTATTGCACGTTCGGCAACATTGCAAAAGCCTTCGATACTTTCGGTGCTTGTGTCAAAAACAAACTTTAGGTTGGGCTAATAATCACTGATCACACAAAAATTTCAGGCAAACTTTGATACTCAGTATCTCCCAAAATATTTCGTTTTTCTTTTTTCGTCTATCATCCATTTTTTTTCATCTCTTGGAGCGCACGAGAGGAAATTCCTATAATAAGAACATCGTGCGTACCTATGGAGGATAGGGAGAGGAGGTAGGTATTGGATTTTCTTCGAACTTTTGAAGGTTATGAGTTCTTGGGAATACTTCCATTGGCAAGGAATTCCGAAGGTTTGCCGTTCTACAGACGAACGAGTGTTGGTAAAGTGTTGTTCGTCATATCTCCATGTTGTCAACAAATGGATTTGAAACACCCTGTACATGGTATAGGTTATAATATTTTTCTATCGATAATGTTTTAATAATCAATAAATTCTTCAATTGACCTTAGATTCGTATTTCTTTAAACTGAAGGAACAATGTTTTTTTTTTAATTCAGATTTCTGAATTCGAATTTTTCTTGCTTATGAACTGAAGAAATATGAGTTTACTGGATTGCCTATCAATTAATATTAATGGAACATTTTTGTAAACATAACATCCTCCAAAATACCAATAGGTCAATGATTAACATTTCCTGAAAATACTTCACATGCATAGTAATCAATTATACGGGGTGTTTCAAGATTGAATATCAAGATTTCAAGAATTTATTTTTTATGTAAAGGTGGGACTCTTTTCCAAATGAGTAGGTGTCTGTAACCGCTTCGTTTCTGATATGAAGAGCGTTGAAGATTTCTTCATTTTCTAAGACCATTGATGAAAAGTCAAGAGTCGTTTGGATTCTTATTCTCCAGTTATTACAAACTGAAAAATATGTAGTGTTTTTTTTTAATCATGATAATATAGGTTCTTTCTGTTTGTTAAGAATAATTGAATATAGCGGACTAAAAAACATTATCTCTTCTCGATAAGAGTGTCGCAGATGAGTGAAAAATTACGAGAGATAAAAACAGTTCACAAACAAATAAAAGAACTCGTATTCCAATATCTACCAGTACCTAGCAGCAGCGCACCACAAAGAAGTTTATCAAGCAAATAAGGGCTTGATCCTCGAAAAAAAAATGTCTTCTTGTAGATTTTTACAATCACACGATATGTTGTATAATGCGAACCCTGGAAAATTTTCTTTTCTATTCCTTGGAGCACACGTAAGGAAATTCCAATAATTTTCAAATAACATCGTGCGTACCTTGGAAGGATAGGGAGAGGAGGTAGGTATTGGAATTTTTTAAAACTTCTGGAGGTAATAAGTTCTTAGGAATACTGCCATTGACAAAGAATTCCAAAGCTTTGCCGTTCTATAGACGACATATTTCAAGGTTCACAACGAAAGGATGTGCTGACTGGGCCTGTCGAGTTCGTCTGACTGGTATTGCTAATAATGGAATGATAGCAGAGATTTCTGAGGAACATTTTTCGCGGGAATATCGAAGAATAAACAATAATTTCACATTACTATAATTTTATTTCCAGTGAGTACACTTCTCGAAAATATTGAGTACTTATTCGCTCTTGACCTCGAATGCGTATATGAGGTTCATGCAATTATAAGATAAGGAATGCCGTCTTTGAATTAATGAGTTCATAGCTGCATAAACACAAGGAAATAATTATCAATGATTATCGATTCTTTCCTCATTTTTGATGTGAGGAATATGTGCAAGAATCAAATATTCATTAGTCATCAAGAAATATTCTACACAAATTCGTGTGATAGGTATATGTGAGATACTATGATCAATTTGGAAAAATGAGTAATTCAATTGTTTTGAATTAATCAGTATAGTAATACTATAAGCACTTCAAAATATTCGGGCTCATTTCTTTTATTACTCTGAAAAAACGTCAAAATTTGACGACTAGCTTTGTTTATATGTCATGATATGAATTGGTTTAAAATCATACGAAGAAAAATAACCACTAATATATGATTTTTATCAGAGTAATTCATCAACATTTTCAAAAAAAAAAAACAATCCGATTTCAATCGAATGAAGTTAGTATATTGGGAATTAGGCATCAGTCATCTAACATGATTGATTTGGTGTATGTACTAGGGTGAATCCACTATTCGAGTAGATACTAATCAGATTATTCCAGAGGGAATCATTGAATATTGAATTTTCGTGTGATCTGGAGAATCAATGATATCAGGATATGAAGATGTCATGTCTACACTCACCGGCAAACAAAAATCGGCCACCAAAAAAAATTCAACCAAATTTTTAGCCCTATAACTTTTTTTATTCTTGACCTATTTTGGTGAAAATCAGACCTAATCATTCGTGATTTTCTAAACTCCATTGGCTTCTGTTCAGAATAGAGTCGAACTGAAAATTTCATCGAAATTGGCTGAAGCCTTTCCAAGATATCAATGAAAAACTCCCCTGTATTTCAACTTGAGCACCATTTTCATACCCATATGTTCATATAAACTTTTTCTGTATTTTATGAAGAGGAATCACCCCTAGGCTTTTAACATCACAACTCTGAAACACCCTGTATATTGACATCCCATCTATATGTTTATACCCGATAGTAAAATATCTTGAAATGCTCAAATCTAGAGCTTAGTGTATTTTTTTGAGCTGTACAAATGATCTCAACAATATCTTAGACATAGCGTTCAAAAATAGAGTCAAACTGAAAAATTCATTCAAATCGGCTGATGCATTTTCAAGATCTTAATAAAAATCTCCTTTGATTTTTAACTTGATCTCGAACTCGTGTTTTTCAAAAAATATTTTGTTGAGAGGAATCTCCTCTTGTTTTCACTACTCTGAAACACTCTATATATTGAACCATTTATGTACATACCCTATAATTTTCTGAATAGAGATCTCAGTGTTTTTTTTTTTAGTTATATGAATGTTCTCAACCATATGCATAACTATCGGAAATAGCGTTCAAAATAGAGTCAAACTGGAAATTCCATCCAGATCGTCTTAAGCGTTTTCAAGATATTAATAAAAAGACTCATTTATTTTCAATTTGAACACCGTTTTCGGCTCCATATTCATATTTTTTTTTTCAATACTTTGTTGAGAGGAATCACCCCTAGGTTTTTAACATCACAACTCTGAAACACCCTGTATATTGACACACCATCTATGAACATACCAGACAGTAAAATATCGTCTGATTTTCAAAGCAAGGAGTTCGAAATCCTCAAATCTAGAGCTCGACGGTAGATATTTTTTTCTGTATTGAGATGTCAGTGTATTTGTGAGTTTTGCTTGATTGATGGTTTTTTTTAATTTATATACCTATTTAGGTCTAGAGGCGAGACATTTATTACCCCAAGATATGAATCTGTTTATAATAGGGATACATGAACACAAATAAAGAAAATCAATAATAATTGAAGGTTAACTAATGGATTCCACTCAGTGGAAACAAATTCATACTTTTTCATAAGATGAAAGATATAACATTCCAATTCTGAGTTATCAAATCATGCCTAATTTTTTCAATCAAATTATCCTTTTCATTTTATTTGGTAATGAATTGTATAAAATTATTCCATTATGAAATAAAGATTGTTTGCCAATGTTCGATTTGAATGAATTTGCTATCAAGTACATACATACCCGATAGTAAATATTGTCTTAATTTCAAAGCAAGGAGTTAAAAATGCTGAAATCTAGAACTCGACGGTAGATATTCTTTCTGTATTGAGATCTCAGTGTATTTGTGAGTTCTCTAAAATGATCTCAACAATATGCATAATTCTTGGATATAGCGTTCAAAATAGAGTCACACTGAAAATTTCATCCAAATCGGCTGAAGCGTTTTCAAGATATTAATAAAAAGACTCATTTATTTTCAATTTGAACACCCTGTTTGGCTCCATATTCATATATATTTTTTTTCAATACTTTGTTGAGAGGAATCTCTCCTAGGCTTTTGTCATTACAACTCTGAAACACCCTTTATATTGACACACCATCTATGTACATATAAAATAAAAAAAATATCGTCTGATTTTCAAAACAAGGAGTTCGAATCTAGAGCTCGACGGTAGATATATATTTTCTCTACAGAGATCTCAGTGCATTTTTTGAGTTATCTAAATGATCTCAACACTATGTATAATTCTTGGATATAGAGTTCAAAATGGAATCAAACTGAAAATTTCATCCAAATAGGCTAAAACGTTCTCGAAATATTGAAAAAAAATTCTTTTGTTTTTTAACTTGATCTTGGAGTCATTTTTATTTTTTTCAAATATTTTGTTGAGAGGAATCTCCTCTTGGCTCTAGACATCACAACTCTGATACACTCTGTATATTGGCATCTCTTCTATGTACATATCCTATAGTATTATATCCAAAATCGTCGAACTGAAAATTCCATCAAAATCGGCACAGGCGTTTTCAAGATATTAACTTAAACTTGGACCTATGTTCATATGAACTGTTTTTTGAATATTTTGTTGAGGCGAATCTATTCTAAAAGCTTCTGTCATCACAACTCTGATACACCCTGTATATAAATATAACATCTATGAACATACCCTAGAGTAAAATATCGTATGAATTTCAAAGCAAGGAGTTCGAAATGCCCAAATCTATACAGCTCGATGGAAGATATATTTCATGTATATATAGAGATTTCAGTGTATTTTCGAGTTATCTGAATGATCTTAACAATATGCATAAATCTTGGATATAGCGTTCAAAGTGGAATCAAACTGAAAATTTCAACCAAATCAGCTATCTTATCTTCAAGTTACATCAATCACAAAAACTCACCCAATTTTTTTCAAGACGGCAATAGACACAAGCACCACAATTGAGATTTCTCATAAAACTCGAGGAGAGGAGAAAAACAATAGAATTCATATAAGTATCAATTATTCATGGTTGTTAATCGATGACATCATTAAAAAAGGTATGGCAATGTAACAACAAACACATGATAATAAGTTATTTCATGAGAGTTCAAAAATGCTCCATGCTTTTTCTAACTCAAACGGCCATCAAGTTCTTCCACGTGCAGTTGAAGACGTTGCAGACCTTTTGGTAGATAAACTGAAGAACCCTGACGTCACGCATACCTCAGAATATTTTTTAGTGTGTCTGGTCCTCAGATTTTTGGTAATTTGAGCTGATATTATTTTGAGTTAGAAATCACCCTGTTAATGCGTCGTTCATATTGCTGCCACAATAACAAATCTCTGGGTGTGCGTAATTTGTTTTTGTTATGCTCAATGATTTCATTCATAACGATTATTCTGTAATTAAATCAAGTCCGGATCCACTATTCAATAATATGTGTTCATCAACAATCTTCTAATGACATTGTCTTGTCGAATAATTTCATCAAAACATTCATCACACAAATTTCGCCAGTCAAACAAAGTCACTTTTGATCCGAATGAGACATGCTATTTTTTCTGCAATCGAAATAATTGATTTCTAATTAATAAAATATAGCTGAAGATACCACTATTTTGAGTCACTTGAGCATGACATTGTCAAAGCAGCTATCATATCAGCTGTCATCCGACACGTTTTTAGTTCCTAGGATTTAAACTTCAACTTTAGCTCCTAAACACTGAAAGTGTTGCCTAGCAACATGCATACTGATCATTTTATTGTGTCAACTTCAAGAGCTAATTTTGGACCAAAAATGGACGACTTTTGAGCCGATTGTAGAAAAATTTATTTTATCGAGGAACATCATGCATTTTAGCATGAACAATTTTCATTATTAGGAAAGTGATTGAGACCGCATATTTCATTATTCTATAGTTCAAATTATTAAAAATTGGAAAACGGAAGAGCTGATCAAAGGAGAATAGTTATTTATTATACAAGGGAAAAAAGTAGTAGATTTCAGCTCCAGGTTGTGTTGTCTCTCGACGCGTAGCGGAAAAATAATATCTGATAAAATCACTTGAAATTATCGATTTTCGGTTTTGATAGGCACTCAGTGTGCACAGAATTTAAATTTTGAATCCTGTACTGCACAGAAAACTAGTTATTCCACTTCATTGTTTCTAGAATGAAAAAAGATATTCTCTAATAATTCATACAAGGTACATCATTTATTTCAGTATAAGTAAACTTGGCTTTTATTCGAAATTTTTTTTTTTCTTTGTGTGTGCCAATGGATATAAAGACTTCTCTCATGTTATGATAATTGCGATATTTCCATCAGGTTTTCGCTCCTGACCTTGAATACATATGTTAAAAGTTTATGCAATCATAAAGAATGTAGATCCCTTCGAACTCAAAATCATTTTGATGCATAAAAGTCATTTATATGTAGCCGAATCTTCTCGTGTATTATATTTTTTTTTCTACAGTAAATTGAATGTATCTTCGGCCAATCTTCCCCTATTACGTTGTGAGGAATGTATTTCAGAAAAGTTGACATCCAGTTCAAGCAAATTCATAGGGAAAATTAGTCATCAAAGCATAAAATGCTCGATAAAATGTAACATATATGAGAGAAAGTGAGAAACAAATTAATGACTCATCAAATCGAATTATTAGAACGATAACTATATAATAAAATCAGAATCGGAATATATAAAATTGAATGATATCAATTGATGAAAATAAGTTACTTTACAACATTCCAAGTGTTTAACATTATTTATATGAACGAAAAACAATTTTCTTGTTTTATCTCTTACAGTTATGAGCAATATCCTGGAAAGGCAAACAAAGGTTCACAAAAATCTCTGAAGACTTTAAACAATAATTTGAAAAAATGCGCACTCACATTGGTATTATCTCTGCTCGCACAAATATAATCAATCGCTATTTCTGAATAAATAAACTTATATCGCATCGCGGCTTAATATATACACTCTTATAGAAGCATGTCCCGACAAGTTCGATTTCTAATTATATGATACGTGATAGTGAATGCACTCGTTAATTAGGATTATCTACAACATACAAATCACCATAATATTTTGATGAGAGGAATATAGAGTAATAGGAAAACAATATACACTACGAAAAAATACATTTTTTCAACCCAAGATTAGTTTCCGCAACATAGAAGGAGTTAATATTCTTTCTGGTAACCTATTGTTAATTTTTCTATTATATTATCACACTCATTTGCCCAATATGCAGGGTGAGTAAGTTTTTGTAACATGACTTTAACAGCTTGATGAACAGATATTTTCATGATGAAAAGTTTATGTGAACATATAAGATGGAAGCTTCGTTTCCAATATACTGGGAGTCAAAGTTTGAGATTTTGAAGGTTATTGATGTTTTCACAACAGACAACTTCACACCCTATCCCTCCTTCGTTATTCCAAAATTTCTCAGAATATCATCAATTTCAAAATCATCATATCCTTTTTACAGCAGTTCTTCTCGTTTCCTCATTATGTAATCGATCATAGTTAGAATTCTAGTTGAGTGTAGTTTTGATCCCAGACCAACGTAGTCAATCATCGGTACTTATTGTATAATATTTCATCATTTCTAATTAAAATTATAACCAAAACACTCAGGATTTTTTGTTTCGACCTTGAGCACCTTTAATCTTGAATTTTCCAAAATGGAATCCATTTTATGATTCATAAAATAATTGCAATGCTTCGGAAATTAAATATCGTATATATTCGTATATTAATTTTTTTTGGAAGATGGAACAATATTAATGCTCTCAACGTTATTATGCTTAAAGGTGCATGTTTTTTTTTTGTTTATATGCAATTAATACTTGCATTACAAGTACAAGTAGTACAAGTACTCTTTTTGGAAGCTGCTATTCTCGTACTCTATCTTTTTCTATTTGAAAGTTAAATGTCCTCTTTTTTGAAGTCGGGACCGTTTATAGTCAATATTTGATGATGAAATGATCAAGGGATAGGTATGAAAAAAACTGAGAAAAGATCAGGAAATAGAGAAATTTGATTCATCACTCGTGAATCGATGTCATCCGATGATCTCTGATGTTTCTTTCAATTCAAGTTTCTGCGCTTTCTGTTCTATATTTGACTTGCTATTGTGTTTGTATGAAGAATCGGTGTAGACGAAGAAAATATTTTTCAATTTACTGTATATATGAATGTTTTTACCTGCTTTTGTACCTCTTTATTAGTTACTTGAATCAAAAAAATATATATTTTCAATGAGTATAGGTACTTATCTATTTTGTTGTTTTTTTTTTTCAATTTTTGACTCATGATATTGGTGAAATAGGCATTTGTTTCAAAGGTCAGAGGTATTTCAATTTCCAATTTATAGGCATTTGACCATGAATAATGAAAAAAAAAAACAAGCGCCTGGGGCAATTTTTTCATTCGTTATTTCATACCTTCTACTGAATGTACTCTTTGGTAATTTTCGAAATCTGGTCACCCATTCTCGCACAGTCTCACTTTTGTATTACATCGTTTTTTCATGTGTGGAAACACACGGCGAAGGTTCTGGCATTGCTGTCTTCATAATATCAGACGCACGTATTGACTGACAGTTTTGGAAAAAAGAGGAATATTAGGCACTCGAATAATAATTATATTCTTATGATTTCAATTATTGGAAACTAAGGTTTAGTTATATGTTTCAACTCACATAGTTCCTATAGAACAATGAGCACAAGCGAAAAATAATATCTGGTGATATTTGCAATTCATCAGTGACTTTCCTGTAATCGAGACCCAGAGTATTTCCCCTCACCCTTTTTCGTCTATTTCCATAGTTTTAGTAATCTTTGCTAATTTTGAAAAAAAAAATTGGTAAAATTTGTATATCGCTACTTCAAAGTTGGGAACCAACTCCCCAGAAGTCGAAACTTGTGCGGGGTTAGGAAGAGCGGGACCTAGATATTCTGAGGAATTTTGGTATAACGAAAAAGGCTAAGGGTGTGAAGTCGTCTGTTGTGAAGACATCAATAACCTTCACTGATTATGTTGAGTGTTTGGATAATTGGAAGGAAAAAACTGTCACTCAGAATTTGATCAAATCAGATAAATATCAAGTTTATTCTATCATACAAAAGAAGATTGCTCTCAGTCCGAATGATGATAAGAGATATATAATTCCTGGAACTGATGAAACGTTACCATGGGGACACTATTCAGTCGATGATGATGTTGTGGAATATGGCTCATAAATTGATGGTGATATCTCTAGAATTATTTTGTTTATATATATATTTACACTAACGAATAATAAATATTATCATGTATCAGTACTCATTATTTTTCCAACCTGTCTTTCCTCCCTATAAATGTTCACCCGTTCTGTACTCCTACCAACATGGTCAACTGCGGTGACCTTGAAAAAAGAGCCATTTTTGCTATTTTTTCGACCTTAGATTTTCTTATGGAGATTGAGATGGAGAAACTGAATTGAGCCTTCATGCTCTGGCTGTATATGAAAAAAGAGCCATTTTTGCTATTTTTGACCTTAAATTTTCTTATGGGAATTAACATGGGAAAACTGTCCAAATTGGTCCCGTGCTCTTGCTGTACATATACTGAAATTTCGTTCTAGCCAACGAACTTGTTTTTTGTCTGCTTCCTGAAGTGCACAAAATGGAACGGCTGCTTTGAATAAATAGTTGTTGATCTGATAGCCATTCGAAATTGATAGTTCTTTGGGGTAAAACGTATTGGATAACGAGAACCCTTGGATATCTATACTTAATAACTTCATTGCGTGGATGATGATACACAACTGAAATTATCAACTACTTGAATGTTATCTTTAAAATGAAAGAGTATAGTGGGGGGATGAAGAATTTATTTTACAATTGCTTGACAATTTTTGTCAAAGGACTGTAGCTGAACATTTTATCATGTAAAATTAAACAGAATGCTGAAGTGTTGTCTGGAATTGCTTTGGCTGTTTCAAACTCTATTCTCATCACAACTGATCCACTTTGCAAAGATTCTTTCTGATGGGAACAGTCGATGTATGCCATAGGGATGTTCTCTACAAACTCCTTCGGTGAAAATATAGGTTCCTTACTAGATCCATAATACGATGGTCTGAAATTTGCGAACATGGAATATAATTGGGAAGTTTTATTAGCAGTGAAATTCAGATATAAGTCATTATATGGGTATCTGTCACTATTCAAGAAAACTCGAATATTTGTCAAGTCGCAATCATCAAATTTACTTGAATCTGATTTTATATTATTTTTTCTGTCTGTTTGGAAGACAACGATGATGTGACGTGGTGTTTCCAACTGATTTGTCGTTTTGACAGGCCATGTCGTTTTTGTGGATGTAGGCAATTTGGGGTATTCTATGAGTTCCCAACTTCGGAATGCTAGAAATATTTCTTGATTTTTTTCTACCATTTTAGTGAACAGCAATTGTTGTGGAATATCTAATAAAACGTGAGGCACTCTCCAGAATATCTTGTCGATGTGTACTTTTGGAATTTCCTTCACATCGGAACTGTATGTGGCGTCGATGTCGTCATTGCTTCGAATCAACACCAATTCCTGTTTCATGTTCAAAATCACTTTTCGATAGTCCTCGAAGGAACCCATGATGAAGGAAAGTGGGATACATACGCTGAAATTTCCTCTAGCATCTACAAGAACTTTCTCATCCTTGTTGGCAAAATTCACTTTCGGAAACCAACCTGCGTTTTCCAAGTTGATACTTTCATTCGCATTGTATGATAAGTACCCCTTCATTGTCGATACGAGGCCAATATTTCTAACTGAATCAATTGTTATACCATTCAATTCATACCTTACCTCTCTGAATAGAAAGTTTATAGCATTATTGATGAATCTGAGTTTGTCGATAGCCGTTCCATTGGATTGCGTCAAACGACCTTCAATGTATAGGTAACTTCCACATGGCAAAGTATATGTATCAAGCTCCTGAATTGATATTCTAATTTCGTCATTGTATTCAAATTTTTGTAGAAATGGTTGGTATGTGTGATACTCCTTTTCTTGAATTGATTGGTCAACTAACGGTTTTTGATTGATATTCAAAATATCCATTATATTAGAAGCGTAAATCCTAGAGACTTTGAAAAAAGACGATTGGAACGTGTCAGTCTCTTGGTGTTTTTCTTCACACTGGTGGGTTTTCCTAAAATCTTTGCTCCCTTATACCAAATGGGGTCGACCATCCTATTGTTCTTAATAACCATTATTATCCGAGTTTTTTCCAGTGAAGGCTGACAGTTATGATTTCGCCTCGAAAATTAATGAGTCTTCCAGCTTGATCCAATATTTTGATGGTGATGTTGTCTATTGTCCGTACACTTATCTTGAAATAGATAATTGAATCCACAGTTACGATAATCTTGTATCCTGGAGGAACAACTGGACTGAAAGTGTGAATCGAATGGTTTTCTTGGCCGTTATGATAACTTTGTGTTGCTATATTACAATATATATTGATAGCATTGACACTCAAAATGTTCACTGTGGTATCCGATGTGTGAATTTGATCTGCTTCCAAGATACGATTACTAAATCCCAATAATCCACCAATAGAATTATCAGTGAAATTGATCCTCCTATTTGTATTTATGGTCACTGATAGAGTGTTGAAATTGGGAATGATATCGATTCTTGCTTCTTTGTCGATATCTTTGACTCTAGAAGATATAATGTCCTGGAGATCATTGATTTCATAGGATCCCACTGGAATCGTGATGGAATTATCATTGTCACCGACAACGAATTGGTTATTTTGTTCGTCAACATTGGGAATTACATTGAATGTTTCGAAACTAGTAAGTCCTATACCATATTCAGTATTTTCCTCCAGATGTATGGCTGGATTGAAATCCGAACTGAGCACAGAGGATGAACCAGATAATGAAAATGCTAGCGACATTATCTATGATGTACTACATGATTTTCAAGTGTGGTACATATTATATAAGAATTTGAGGCAGAGTTGACCGCAATTATAAGGATTGTCCAACTGGAAATCATCATAATTATACTCTACGTTGTTAGAGCTACCATCGCTGTAGAAATATTTTATGAGTTCGAGAGGAGGTCTCAAGTTGCCATAACTATCAAAGTACGAGATATTTTGTCTTGATTTGATAAAACACACCCAATGTGTCCCTTCACCATTTTTTTGTCAAGATTGACAATACCGCTCTCGTATCTTCTGATTTCATTGGGTAATTCATCCAACATGAACACTCCTCGGAAATGTGGTATTTGTAGTTTGTCAACATATTTCAATAAATCTACATTTGTCAATGGACGGCGTGGTAGCTTCATTTTTAGTTTTTTGAATATGGTTTTAGGAATAATCCATATCCACGTTTGTGAGGTTTCAAGAACAACCCTTTTCCCAATGATTGCTGTTCCATCTTCAAATTATGACGTTTTTGTTCATCCAGCTGTTCTTTTGCCGCTTTAGCTTTGTTTATGGCTTGAGCGATTCCTGCTGCCCCTCCTCCAAGACTACCAAGTGCACCAAGAGCGGCGAATAGAGGAATTAGTGGAATGAACCCTCCAGATTTGGGAATAGGAATGATTCTTTTCTTTGGTTTCAGAACTTTTCTATTGCCAATAGAGGATAATGCTTGGTGTGCAGCTCGGAGTAGATCAATATTTTTACCTTTGACACTATTCCGTGCTTGTCGAATCGCTTGATTGAAAGTAAGCGCACCTCCTTCTTTCAATCCCATTCCTAGTTTGCTTTTAGTTTTCATTATTCCTGCGATTCCTAGTGATGCGATCTTTTCACCAAGATTGGAGTTCTGATTGTTAAAACGGCTCAATGCACGCTCAGACAAAATACGATCGGCTTTGTTTCTTCTATTCAAATCTTTGTATTTGGAGTATGCTATATCGTGTTCTTTACAGGCTTCGTCTAATTGATTAATGCCTTTGTCTCCACGGGCAAGTCGCTCAGATAACTTTGTTCCCGGTCCGCAAAAATGATAACCAGGTAGATGCAATTCGAAAGGGAGTTTACCTATGAGAGTATTCAATAAACCTGCTCCTTTCGTGTCACTATGATTACTGAGTTGTTGATTGTACAGATGCATTTAATATACGTGCGGTAGTAAGAACTACAATGCAGTTCTCATAAAATGTTAGTGTTTTTATATTTGTTATTCATTCGAAGATGAGGGTTGAGGAACACAAGGTGAAACTTTCCCTAACCAATCATGATAATTATATCATCAACAATCAATTCAAGAAACATGGAGATATATTTGAAGGAAACTCAAAACGTGCCTTAATGGTTGGCTCTTCAGGATGCGGTAAGACGAATTGTATGATTAGTTTGCTAGATGAACCAAATGGATTGAGATTCGAAAATGTGTATCTGTATTCCAAGTCCCTGTATCAACCAAAATATGAATATTTGAGGTTGCTATTCAAACCGTTAAAGGAGATTGGATATTTCGAATATCATGATGGAGATGAAGTAATTACTCCAGATGAAGAAGCTCCGAATTCTATTATTATATTCGATGACGTAGCCACATGCAATCAGAACATTATCAGAGATTTTTTTTGTTTTGGACGGCATAAGAACACATATGTATTTTATTTATGCCAGACTTATAGTTCCATACCAAAACAATTGATAAGAGATAATAGCAATCTTATCATCATTTTCAAACAAGATGTAACAAATTTGAAACACATTTACGTTGATCATGTCAATGTGGATATGACATTTCAGAAATTTTCTGAGTTGTGTTCATTCTGTTGGAAGGAGAATCATGGATTTTTTGTGATTGACAAGGATGGAGATATCGGGAAAAGGTAGATATAGGAAAGGATTCAATGAAATTTTGATAGTTCAAATTGATGTGAATCATTCGTCAGGTAACAGTATAGTTATGGAGGTTAATCTAGCAAAACAGTTGGTGAAAGCCAGACAATCTGTCAAGAAAAAATACCAAGGGCTCAAGTCAGATATTGCTCAATCGAAAACTTCATTGGAAAAAACATATGAACCAATAACTGATCCTTTAAGAAAATTACTATCATCAATCAATGAAACGGCAGTTCCTAAAGTGGAGAAAACTGAACCTGATTCATTCTCAACTCCCCAACAGAAACAGTATTATAAATTGCTACCAGATGAAACGATTCCACAAAATGAAGAAACATTCCAAACGATTCCACAAAATGAAGAAACATTCTTACATGAACCGGAAATAAGTTATTTCGATCAGAGTCTCAGGCAATTACGACAACAAGTTGAAAATCTCCAGGCTGTCCGACAACCAGAATTAGGGAAATATTTGGAAAAATATGAGAAACCTCTTCCTAGGGCTTACATTGAAGATATATTCACAAGTGATCCAGATCAATTTGATCACACATTCGGTGTCAGATATGAACTCACAACGGATAGTTGGATGATAGGTGATAGTGTTATAGAATTCCTTGGTCCACATTTTTTGATAAATGAAGTATCCTATAACGGTACACCTGGTCTTTATGAATTGATGTTCAAAAAACATCCACTCGGATACAAACCCAAAGATGTCGATAACTACATTGACATTGTTAAAAACACTAATGCCATTTATTTGCAGTATAATCCTTCGAACGGTCTATCAACATCAAGTGCAGAAAAATTTACAACTATAATCAAGCCTAGAGTAACGTCACTTCATTCTATGGCTAAACAAGTTGGGAAAAAACTCTTGGAAAAACGTCGGATACTCACTAGATCTCAATCTGTAAGTGGAAAAGGAATGGCGACGATGAAACTCAATAACAAGAAAATAGATTACAAATATTATGATGACTACAATGAATTGGTCGAGAGATTGAAATTACTTATAGCGGAAAAATATGCAGGCCATACTGGTCATAACAATGAGATAATATCTGTAATTGAAGAGCTTAGAGAAGCGAGAATAATCAAATAAATACTTGTACACAACAGATTTTGTGTTTATTCATTCAGTTTGTCCAGTACAGGTATCATGCCTATAGATAAATTTGGCAGACATATGTTGAAACCACAACGAGTAGATCAATCCCAGCGAAACTACTTTGTTGATCAACAACCTGTGAATATATTTCAGCTATACAGTGAAAGTGTTATTACCATTAGTGGAACTATATCAAAAGTGACTAAGCGACTCCCAACACCATGGCAATATGAATTGAATAATAATTCAGTTGATTATACATTTCCTCTAAGAGAGGGGCTTTTAATTGCCATAGATAATTATCCAAGTAAATTATCAGTTGTTGTCAACAATAATACAATAGAAGCTAGAGACTTAATTGGTCAGAAATTGACAAGAGGCACGACTTTGAAATTCTTTGCTAAGCCAAATGTTACTGACGATAATTTATACCTTCAGTTAGTCGTGCATTCTCCCATTACCAAGTATGTCTGATATTAAGAAAGAGGTGGTAGAGGAACTTCATAAACCTGCGAGAAGACGATTTCATAGAAGACGAGTCATACTCAAAGGATTGAATGATTTGTGGGAAGCTGATTTGGTTGAAATGATTCCATATGCTAAATTCAACGAGGGATACAAATATATTTTGGTTGTCATCAACGCATTCTCCAAATACGTTTGATGTGATGCTGTCAAAAGTAAGTCAGCAAAAGATGTCACACATGCCATGAAGAAAATTCTATCAGTATCAACCCCAAAAAATTTACATACTGACCGAGGGCGAGAATTCTATAATAGAGAATTCAATGAGCTTATGCAGAAATTCAAGATAAACCATTATAGCACATTTTCTAGTGTGAAAGCCAGCATTGTAGAACGTGTGAATAGAACATTGAAAAATATGATGTGGAAACAATTTAGTCTCCAAGGTAATTATAAATGGACAAACATTCTAGCAGATATCGTTTCAATGTACAATAACAAAAAACACAGAACCATCGGGTTGAAACCAGTGCAAGTGAATGAGAGAAACGAACAGTTACTTTTGAATACGGTTTATAGTCACATGAAAACAACTAACCAACCAAAGTATAAAGAAAATGATCATGTTCGAATAAGTAAATTTCGAGAGGCGTTTTCTAAAGGTTACACCCCAAATTGGTCAAATGAAGTATTTAAAATTATAAAAATTCGTGCAACAAACTCGACAACATATTACTTGCAAGACAATTCAAGGTGCATTTTATGAACAAGAATTACAAAAAGTGAAGTATCCCGATGTATATTTGATTGAAAAAGTATTGAGAACGAAAGGAAATGAAATGTATGTTAAATGGCTCGGCCTTGATAAATCGCACAATTCATGGATCATGAAAGGTAACGTTGTGTAACTCGCAATGTCTTACCTTTCACTGCTGCTACCTACCTTTCACCACCAGAAACCTTCAGGTGTACTACAAATAAGATCTACGTTTAATCCAAGTATGTTAGTTGAAACAATGTGTTTCGATAGTGATTATGTCAGTTCGGAAACTACCAGCGATTATTGAAGTGAAGTAGAAAGAATAAATCAAATGATCAAACAAAGAATAATCAATGATGGACCATATATTTTGGAATCTTCATTCAAAATTGAAGATCCACCACTGGAAATATGTTGCGGTATGAGTGTTGCTAGATGTTTCGAACCGTCAATAAGGCTGAAAAAAAATAATGATTCCATATCATTCAACACTAGTGAATGGGCGAATGTTATGTTCATTTTCCGTAAACTGCTGATCAAATTCATGGAGATGGACAGTGATCCAGCTGATGTACAAGACTTAGACAGTGATGAACAAGTGAAGATAACACCAACAACTTTCATGGATATCAAAATTTTGAAAGTGCAGAGTGCTACCAATGCTACAATATATTTGAGAGAAGAATCTGTCCGGAATATCATATATTTTGACAACATAATCATTCAACATAAAATAGATATGCTGAGAAATTTATCATTCTATAGTTTTTATCATAATATTCCGGAACTAGCTAAAAAACTTTTGGTGCAATCCAATAATAAATTGAATGAAGAATCTATTATCATTGCAATTTGTGATATTTTGAGTAAAAGTGTGGAAGGATATGCATTCAGAGAATGTTTGTTATATTATAAAAATGATGTTATGAATACAATGAATGAAAAATAATAAAAAAAACAATGTGTTCTGGAGATATTTATTTCGAAAATTTAGTTTTTACATTCAAATTCAATTTGAGTATAAATTTGGTGTCACATACAACATTTTGCCAGACTGAAATGTTACATAAATTTGAATGGATTCCATAGAGAAATCTCGACCAACCTCAAGAATACTTTTATCTCATAGAATTAGAAATACACAATTGGTTTACATAAAAAACATTTTATCATACAAGATATATCTGAATTTGAATGGATTCCATAGCGAAATCTCAACCAACCTTAAGAATACTGTAATGACCATAAGGTAAAGTATCTGTGGAATCATCAATTAAATACCTCTTGTCATCGAATGGACTCAAAACTATTTTCGTTCTTTCAATAGAATAAACTTCATGTGAACGTGATTGGATGTTTCTTTGCTTTTCATATTTCTCCTTATTATTTTTCAAACAGTCCAAATAATCGTCAAATGTGATTTTTTTTTGACTACATAAAATTTTACACCTTTTGACTTTTTAATACACTTCTTTCCACCCTCTGTGTTTGGTTTATTACTATTGACTAGAAAAGTATATTGTTTTGAACGTAGACCAACAAAGTCAGTTATTATTTCCCCCAGCATTTCATCTTTCATCAAACCGGCTACTTTTTTATTCACTAACGGTATACTATATTTATTATCTATAGGGTAATCACTTGTATCAAATTTGGTCAAATCTTTTTTGATTTCTTCTTCATATACATCATCACAATGTAATTCATATATGAGACTGTCTGTATCTGTATAAAGCAACTTACAATCTGGTCATTTGAATTTTTTCAACATGTAATCTCAATGAAAACTGTAAACACAAGTTTTGGATATATCTAAGATAGCCATACCGATATACAAGGGTTTATTGAATATTATATTGGTTTTTTTCATTTCAATTGCCATCAGCATTTCATCAAATATAGTTCGGTTATGAAAAGTAGGACTAGAAATCAGATGTTTTGCACCATATCGACCATCCCAACTTTTCGCCAATTTAACTATCCTATGTTCAGATTCTCCATAGTCTTACCATAAACGGCATTTATCATTGTTTTGAAAGTAACCTTACCAAACTCATTTTTTGAATTTCTACGCAAATCTGTATTCAGATCAATATATGGTTTTAACCACTTTGATTGCCTGAACCTCAAAATTCTGTGAATTTTATCGACTACTAATCCGTTGGCCAAATATTGCTTCAAACTTTTATAGTATAAAATATATTTTTCTTTATCATATAATGTAGTCATCAGCTTTGGTAATTTTGAATTAGGAGGAATTAGTTTTTCAGGTGCAAGAGGTGAATCTTTATGGAGATCATGGATACATTCAGGGTATTTGAGATCAACTTTCAGAATATAACCAAATTGGCATTCATCTGAAATTTCATTTACATTGGAATTTTCAAGATTTTCGAACCATTCAAAATCCGAATGGGGAAGGTCTTGGCACATGGCCCATCCATATAAATTATTAACATCAAAGTACATAATGTACTTTGACGGTTCATTGTTTTTGAAATTTGACATATATTTATTATTGGCAATGGAATGTCTATTTGAACACTGACTGACCCCACCTCTTATTCCCTTTTCTATGAATAGTAGTACATCAACATCTTGAATAGTATCCAGCCTACATTCAGTATATTTCAACATGCAATCCCAAGTATAACCTGGTAAAGTATAGTAGTGTGCAGGGTCCAATCCGTATGTTTCATGACATATTTTTCTGAAATTTTCAAATACATCGACTAACAACATTATATCTGTTTTCAAATAAAGATCAGAATAATCCCCTAATGATTCAATTTGAAATGTATCCCAAACCTTTTTTGCATGATCGTAATCCTCATCTGTAATATGCTCATCAATTAATTTACTATAGAAGTTATCTTTACTCGGTAATTTTGTTGCTACAAGTTTATCGATGTTATCCAAATAATCATAGCAAAATACACCTTTTTTACACAATAAATTAAATTTATTTTCATCAAGATCAGAAAATTCATTTCTCATATTGACAAATTCTGATTTATCTAAAAACGATACCAGATCTTTCAATTTGAATGACATGAATCTATAGGAATCAACATATCTGAATTTTACTTTAGATCCAGCAATATGTTGGGTGAAGCTTATATATTTTTCTTTGTTTATAGGGAGTAGGGTAATACATGAATGTTTCGCTAAATCTTTGATGATGAAATGACTGTCGTAGCCACTCAAATTATGAAAAAAAACTGGAACAAAATAAGAATTTCGGTAATTTATGTTACAACTTGAATGACATAATCCACGAAATTCACCTGTAAAATGGTTATGATCTTGAGCTATGGTATCAGATTGCTTGAAAGGTTTTTCACAAATATGACACACTTCATTATTTTGAACTTCTTCAATTTGCATTGGTTTATTTATTTGCATTTGTTCTTCAATTAATTTTGCAAGATCATCTAATTCGTTTACGAACCAATCAATGCAATTTACACCTCTGAAACTCTTGAACTTCGATAAATTTTGATCATAATTACATTTTAAATAATAACCAACACTGAAAGTTTCATGTTTTTGATAACGTGAAGTTTTAATCATTTTCCTACCCTCTTGTTCTTCAAATGGAAGAAGCAATGACTCAAAGTCGCAATAAACAACGAAAGGTGTTTTTTCTTTTTATCGGAAATTTTTAAATGATATGTATTTCTCATCGGAAAATGATATTTTACACTCATTAACTTCTACACAAACAACATCATGAGAATCTAATTTTTCTCGTGTACTGAAATAGTTCAAACATCTATCACACAGAAATTTTTTTTTATGTCCTAGCTGATTGGGAACTAATCTTGATAAATCTTTTATCCAACAGAAGTGGTACTGATTTGAATCTTCATACAGTTCATCATCAAAAATTGAAATATCCTCCTCCTCCTCCTCATAACTCACAGAATAATCTTCTTGGAACATTAGTAGATTCACATGACGATCTGGTATCTTATTTCTAGTTATTCTTATAGGTACAGTGGTGAATTTTCCATTGTTTTTTTCCAGAGTAAACACGTTTATAGAAACATTATTAGGACTTCCAAATTTGGTGATTTGATTGATTTTCATGGGAAACTCGATACCTGTCAAGTCAAAAATATTGCTATAATGTGGATATGAAGAAGTTCTGGATGCATTCAATTTTGCTGGGTATAAGCATGATAGTACAGACCATGCGAAACAAGCATCATCATCATTTTTGATATTAAGACATGCTCTTTTATTGATTATTTGATCAGGTAATTTGATGAAAGATGAACCTCCATCACCCATCTCAACTATATTGATGTTAACTTCCAGACTGACTATTTTATATAATGTCCAACCGCTATCACGTTCTTGGAATTCATCGAGTTTATTCAAGAGAACATCGATAACATTATCATGATACCATTGTGTCAAATCCACACCCCTATCAATGATAACATTTTTTGTATTCAAATATTTGAATTCAACGATGATTTCATCATGTTTATTGTTTTTCAAAAATTCCCCACAAAAACAGGTATTTACTTTCATAATAACAAATTTCTTCAACAAAAGCTTTATTCTGCTTCTGAATAATATGAATGAGTCTTCCAAAAAGTCTTTGACAGCAATATGTTTTAAATTTATGATTATACCAGAACGTATACGACTCGAAAAAGTCGATTGAATATCTTCCCACTTGATTTTTTTCTTGAGAGAAGCAACATTTTCTTTTTCCTCAAGTAAATTCACGAATCGTCTCAAATGTCCAATATTTGTATGCAATTTCCTAAGTGAACTTATATTCAGATTACCTTCACGAATAGCTTTATTGAATATCTTGAGGTTTGCATTGCATAATTTTTTCCATCGATTCTTATTTTCTAAATTTGATCTACCAGATGTGAGTGTTCTATATGCTTTCCGAATTATTTTGACAATTTCATCACTCTTCTTTGATATATCTTCATCCATCCTACTTTACCTTATGGTTAAAAATCAACGTTTTCTCTTCTTGGGAGGTTCAAGTGAGAACCCACTTGAACCTGTTTGTTCTTTGTTTTTTCAGTAGGATTCCAATGATCACTACTTTCTAAAGTTTCAGAACAATATAAGTTTGAATTATCGTTTGGTTTATTATATGCTTTTTGAATGTTATTCAACGTAGTTAAAAAATTATGTATATTTACTGATCGATCACAAAAACAATAATAGTTTTTACATTTGGTACAAAACTTAGTATCCATGAGTTGAAAAATAATTTTTGATAGAGTTCGAAAGCACTCACGTTTATTCTGCTTCCAACAATTCAAACTGATAAGCGTCCTTAGGCTTCCCCACGTCCTTTTTCCCTTTGTAAACTAGAGAATAAGCTCCAGGAATGAACTCTGCTTCCTTTCCCTCCAGTAGCTCGGTGATCCTTTTTGGTAGAAAAAGGACTTTGCTGTCCAACTCCACCAAGACGCTCCTTCCAAATTTCGTATTGAAGATGCGTAGTGACAGGATAGGTTGAGCTGTATCAACAGGAAGATCAGATAACTTGACTGTTTCCTTGGCACTCAATGAAGCAGAGTTGTTTATTTCTGTAAGATCCATCTAAAATTAGAACACAATATTGTTGTTTCTCAAAATCAGAAATTATGGTTTTTTCAAAAACAACAGTTTCACATCGAAATAACTCACCTTGAGGTTGTATGTGATGTGAGGTACAAGATTTCGATATGGAATGATTTTTCTGCTTAGACTGCTATTCCTTTATACTGCTAGCTGTTCCGTTCTCCAACTTGTTGGCATTGTACATTCACCATACTTTCTAAATATTCTCCACAATAATAATGCAATTGAGGCGCGTTCCCTTCTGATTATTGCCTTGAACGTTCACCATACACTCCTTCCCATTTCAACATACATTCATAACTACATCAATTCTGACATCCAAACGCCAATCGTGTTTCTGAATAAGAATTATATCTATACTCACACATTCCATATTTGATACAATCTTTCTTGCATAAGAAACAATGTAGATGTCCTCTAATATGAACATGAACTTTGTTACATCGAATTATTTCAAAGTTTTCTTACATTCTCCTCACAACCCCATCTTCTTCATAACATCTTCTACACAATATAAACCACTTCCTATCCACATAACCATAAAACTGATAATATTTATTGCAACTTGAATAATCAGTCACACAAGTATTATTAATCAAATGATTTTCTAGTGGAGATTCAGGTTGAGGAATATAATACCTTGAACCATATGGTTCATAAGTCACCCTCACATTCGCTTCTTCATCACTCTCTACTTCCTCCACATTCATGATTTCATCCTGACATTCAATCTCATTCCTCACACATCTATATTCATCAATGAAATCAACGGGAACATCTCCTTGAGATGAGGTGCTCACATCATTCACTTGTACTTCGGCCATCTTCAATTGAATCTAACTGCCAACTGGAATAAATCAGTGCTTTTTATACAGAATATCCACTCTCTGAATCATACTCACCTATGATGATGACACGTGACAGTCCTTCCATGAAAAAAATTCCATCAAAGAATTTACATTTTTGATCAAACCATAGTCCGAAATGGTTGTGCTAAAGCCTTGTTTTATCATTTTGAGTTTCATCCAGCAAAATGTTTTATATATTTCAAGACAATCCAATTTCAAGGAAGTTTTCATATCATTTGATAACAATGGCATAAAAAATGATAGTTGGCCTGCATCGTGGAAAAGAATGGAGTATACATTGGTGAATAATGGATTGCTCTCTACCTACATGACACATTCCAAGCAATTCCAGTGAATACAAATTGAGAATTTATTATCAAAATGGTGCTTACGAAGATTCATATGAATGGCAACAACTCAAGGAAATATCAAAAACCAATGTAACTCTGATCATCCTGTATTCTATTTTTATGATTTTAGTTTTAACAATATTAGGATACATTGTGAAAAATATTTTTGAATTGAAAAAACATGTCTATTCGTTCATAGAACCCGATATTGAATAAAATATTGTATACAAAATTTTCAAACCGTATTTCTGTTCAAAAATGAGGAAAAATAATAAATCAATGCATAGTATTTTTTTCTTTATTATTGTTATTCCAATTCTGAAACAAACAAAATTAGAATTTTTCAATCTGTTATAATCAGATCAAATGCATACCATGGTATCAAAGATAATCTCGAACTTTTGCCTCCTATTCACTACATGGCCCTTGTGAGGCCCTTCAAAAATTGATTTTCGTGAAATTCAGGCAGAGACCTTTCATTTGATATACAACAAGCTATAGTTGATATAATATCCACTACATGGCCCTTGAGGCCCTTCAAAAATTGTTTTTCGTAAATTTCAAGCAGAGACCTTTCATTTGATATACAACAACCTATAGTTGGCATAATATTCAGTATACGGCCCTTGGGGACCCTTCAAAAATTGATTTTCGTGAAATTCAGGCAGAGACCTTTCATTCGATAGGTAACAAGCTATAGTTGATATAATATCCACTACATGACCCTTGAGGCCCTTCAAAAATTGTTTTTCGTGAATTTCAAGCAGAGACCTTTCATTTGATATACAACAACCTATAGTTGGCATAATATTCACTATATGGCCCTTGGTGCCCTCCAAAAATTAATTTTCGTGAATTTCAAGCAGAGACCTTTCATTTGATATACAACAACCTATAGTTGGCATAATATTCACTATATGGCCCTTGAGGCCCTTCAAAAATTGATTTTCGTAAATTTCAAGCAGAGACCCTTCATTTGATATACAACAACCTATAGTTGGCATAATATTCACTATATGGCCCTTGATGCCCTCCAAAAATTAATTTTCGTGAATTTCAAGCAGAGACCTTTCATTTGATATACAACAACCTATAGTTGGCATAATATTCACTATATGGCCCTTGAGGCCCTTCAAAAATTGATTTTCGTAAATTTCAAGCAGAGACCTTTCATTTGATATACAACAACCTATAGTTGGCATAATATTCACTATATGGCCCTTGAGGCCCTTCAAAAGTTGATTTTCGTAAATTTCAAGCAGAGACCTTTCATTTGATATACAGCAACCTATAGTTGGCATAATATTCACTATATGGCCCTTGATGCCCTTCAAAAGTTGATTTTCGTAAACTTCAAGCAGAGACCTTTCATTTGATATACAACAACCTATAGTTGGCATAATATTCACTATATGGCCCTTGATGCCCTTCAAAAATTGATTTTCGTAAACTTCAAGCAGAGACCTTTCATTTGATAGGTAACAAGTTATAGTTGATATAATATCCACTACATGACCCTTGAGGCCCTTCACAAATTGATTTTCATAAAATTCAAGCAGATACCTTTCATTTGATAGGACCTGAAATGTCCTACTTTTAGTTGATACAATTATCAAATAATACTCTTTGTCTGATTCACTGATCCCTCCCTTAGGTTATATCCAAAATGTACAGTACCCTGAGTACTGCGTTCAATATAGCGGGTCTCAGAATACTTGATACTGTGACAAGCAGGAGAATTCTCCCCTGCTCATTTCTGAGATGCTTCACCACCTGATCCTGAGATCGCAAGAATTTCCATCAAATAATACATAGGTCGATTCTAGTATCATTGATCTCTGAATCGACCTAGGATCAAATAACACATAGGTCGATTCTAGTATCAATAATACATAGGTCGATTCTAGTATCATTGATCTCTGAATCGACCTAGGATCAAATAACACATAGGTCGATTCTAGTATCAATAATACATAGGTCGATTCTAGTATCATTGATCTCTGAATCGACCTAGGATCAAATAACTTATAGGTCGATTCTAGTATCATTGATCTCTGAATCGACCTATGTGTTATTTGATCCTAGGTCGATTCTAGTATCTTGATATTAGAATCGACCTTGTATATCTACTGCTGGTCTCTTGGGGTATCGAATTACGACTGATGGGCATCCTTCAATCGTCGTGGGAATTTTGGCAGGATCCTTTTTGGGCTCGAAAGGTATCCTCGTCCTGGGTATAAGGGTGGAATCTTCTTGGGCTTCAAAGATTATTGGGCTTTTCTCGTTCTGGGCTGGTACTCTGAAGTAGGAATCCTTTGGGCTTCAAGATCTCCTGGCTTCTAGAATTGGCCTGTCTCTTGAGGGTAGTTGACAGCTGAGTGAGAAGAGTTGCCAGCTATCTTGACAATTGCTGTGATAACTGGTAGACCACTTGGTCCATGGGAGGAACGATGAATTCCCGTCAGGCATCTCGTGGAACGAATTTCGTGAAATTCCTACGTTTCTCCTCTCCTTTCCTGGGTTACCCAGCAGCTACCATCGAATCATGCTGTACCTTCCAACAGTCCTTCTTTGTCCATATATGGCTGCGTATGGCTGCATCTTCCTGGGTGTCTGATTCCTTGATGAGTGGTGTATGCCAGTGCTCAGTGTGCGTGCATTGTTTCGTGTGATCCCGTGATAACATGAGAAAAAAAAAGAAGATTGTCAATTACCTATGTTATTATTTACAGTGAAATGGGGAATCATTTAATACCTCTATTTCAAATTACCTATACTAAAATATGATTAGCCTATTGTGAGATTTATTATACATGCCTACTTCATTTGAACTTCATGAATATGGATCCCAGTTCCTAATTCTTATTGATTTATTTTATATATTTGTTGATATTCAATTAAATCATACGTATTTCGAGCAATCGATTATACCTACCCAAACTATTTTATTTCCAAAAAATCATAAATTAATACCTAATATTTTGAAACTTATCATAAATGTTCGATTTTTATATCAATATATCTATTCACACGTGTTTTCATGCGTTATGTCATCATTTTTTCAAATAATGATTCATTATAGTAGGTATCCACCTATAAAACCAACCATTAAATCAAAAACAAATTCCTAACATTGTATAACTATATATCAAATTACACTCGAGGTTCAAGTTCATGATTATTTACATTAGCGAGTTTGTCAAAATGCCTGCTATATAATTTTATCATGACTAGTAACCTAGTAAAACATATTAGATTATGAAATTTGCTAAAAAGTTTTCGTTCATTTTAGGGAAATTTGATAATCGTAACTACTTTCTTTAAAAATCAATAACCAAATCATGGAAAGTAGTTTCTTTATTCAAAAATTTGAAGATTGATTGAATGAACAAAAAATTAATTATAAGTTGGCTATAACTTGCATTTTTTTTTCCTATGCGAAATTATGAGGAATTTCTTATAGGTTTCTATTCGATTCAGTAATTTCAATCATTTTGGTGGTAAGTTATCTATACTTTGAAATTGAAATGAAAATAATTGCCAGTTCTGCCAATTGAAAGTTATTCAAATCAACAAGCGCATGAATTGAAATAATGGTAAAAAATTAACTTGTGTCATGTGAACAAATCAACGTGCCTTCTCGTTGAAAAATATCATGAAAAAAATTGATAAATATATTATCGAAAATGTCACCATGTTATTTCATACTCACATATTGATCATTTTTGACATTCCAGGTCCAATCCGTAAGATTTAAAAGAATATTCATCTGATAACTTCTATTGGCAGCTTGAATAAACTGATGAACCGTCCGAGATTTGGTACTTTCATGTACTTCATGAAAAATATTTCGACACATAGGCCTATGTGATCATTTTTTGTCTTTGTTCAATATGAAATATTATCAGAATTTTATTCGATTTATTTATTTATCTTTGGTGTAACCGGTTACACAATGAATTGGCGTTTATTCAATTAAAAAAAATATATCAATTCCCCTATTCACCATGTTTCGATGAATTCAAGTAGTGGGATAGTTTATTATAAGAAAATTGAAAAATATGTTGTAATATTTCATCACTTATACATTATTGAATTGATTGAAAATACTCCTGTTAAATACCGCATGCTCATTCCTCCAACTTTGTTAGATCTAGACCGTACATTTCTTTGTCTAACAACTCGCAAATATTTTCCATTTTCGGAGAATCTTCCCCGGGGGTAAATATCATTATAATCATCTTCATAATTCATAAATATACATAATCATCATATACGAGCTCATTATTTCACATTAAATCATCATTTCATGTCCTATCAATTCGAGGACTGAATATCATCAGTAAGGTTAATCCTTCATGCCTTAGTGTGGCACATCTTCCAGGATTCCCTCCTATCTACTGTTATAGTGCACACTTCCAACTTTAACACTTCGTACTTTTTAGAATATCAACCAAACAGCTACTTCTCTGGATGTGGTTTGGCTAGGACCACGAGATATGCTGAATAGGGTGATGATTATTCTGTACGGAAACGGTTTCCACTTGAAACCAAGTAACAATCTCTTCATTGAGAGTTTACATACACTTCATTATTCTTGAGCTCAATTGATTCATTTCATATCATATTTCCATAACATAATAATATCATATTTGCGTATAATTCATTTCAGGAGGAATGACAAAAAATAGTTAACGATACCTCGTTTAAGAGTATTTTCAATATTTGAAAGGTCATATATATACTGACTAAGATATTTTGAATCGAAACATTCTCAAATATTACTTGAATTATTAATTATTTGCATTCGCACTAATATTGGAATTTATTATGAATTATATCGAGCACGATGATTTGTTATTATTGTTTTCATTTCGTATTGTTATAAAACTATAGGCACGTTGTGAAATTATATTCTCAATTGAGTGTTCATGGCATTAGCATTGCATTTCTTGAATGATTTCATCAACTGAAAATGAAAATATTTGAAAATACCTTGATATGAGAAATGAAAAACTGGCAAGAATGAGAGATAGGAAAAACTTGTTCCCAAATTAAAATAGAAAATTACGAGTAGAGAAAAAAAATAACAAAGTTCAGAGATAAGCTTCAAACTTTGTGAGTCTGGTCCGGTGCTTTATATCATGTCTTTGACTAGAAATGGAATGATTGTTATTCAACTTTTCAAGCTTAATCGTTTTTAAAATATTGAAAAAATAAAGGATGTCTAATTTAATTGAATTTCTTACTTTGTTATCACCCATAATTCATGCTACTATACTTAATTACTTTCAAATAACCCTTTCTACTAGTGCCTTTGTATGAAATTTAAAATTGACATAAATCGATGTATGCAAAAAAAAAAAAAAAAATTAGTCCATTATGAGGAATGAGACTCAAGGAAAGAAGCTTAGGCGCCTCCACCATGTCACAATAAAAGAGGTTATATTAAAATAGGCACTAGTATGAGATTATATTCAAACGTAACAATATTTATTGCAGCATGAAACATTATGGGTGAAGTGATGATAAATATGAATAAACAACAATGGATTTAAAGACCTAATAACAACTTACATTATAGATACCATAACGACGATCTCTTGTCAAGTCAAGAGTAGCCCCAGACCAGACTAACTTCGGAACCCTCATATCCAATATTTATATACAACATTTTATTGGATATGCACGTTTCTCATGAGAATTCCTTGGTCAGTTTTTATAATTCAATGTCAACGGATGATTTGATCCACTTTATGTTTATAAATCCCTCATGGTTCGAAATAACTGATATACCGTATGTTCTACTCGTGACAATCGTTGCAAACTTATATGCTCCAGAGGTATTCATGTAAGAAGTTAGAATACAGAGATACAGTGTGCAGACTGATGTCCACGTATCTTCACTTGCCTATTGTTCTCGTTATATGTCCTTCGAAGTCGTCTTGTTTGGTCAGTGAGATACGATCTGCTATAGCTATAGGTATGTCAGATGCTAGAATGCGGAGTTACAGTGTAAGCATGGTCGGGATCGAAGTTTCTTTTTCTGCCTGTTGTGTGCGTTATACCCACTTCGATGTCTCATATGATCGTTGCGAACCAAAATACTCCAAAGGTATTCATGTGAGATGATAGAATACATAGATACAGTGTGCAGACTGATGTTGTCGATGTATCTTCACTTGTCTATTGTTTTCATTATATGTCCTGCGAAGTCGTTTGATATGGTCAGTGCGATCGTATCTGCTTCAACTGTAGGCATTTCGAATGCAAAATTCAGAGCCACAATGTCAACATAGTCGAAGTCGAAATTTCTTGTGTCTCCTGTTGTGTGACATGCCTGCGTCGATGCCGTCTCATATAATCGTTGCGAACTTATATTATCCGAAGGCACCTATGTGAGATGATAGAATACCGAGGTACAGTGTGCAGACTGATGTTGTCGAAGTATCTCCACTAACCTATTGTTCTCGTTATATGTCTCCAACTGTAGGCATGTCAGATGCTAGAATGCAGAGTTACAGTGTGAACATAGTCAGAGTCGAAATTTCTTGTTCTGCCAATTGTGTGCGTTTCACCTGATTCGATGTCATCTCATATGATCGTTGCGAACTACCAAGCTCCAAAGGTATCCATGTGGGATGGAAGAATACAGAGATACAGTGTGCATACTGATGTTGTCGAAGTATCTTCACTTGCCTATTGTTCTCGTTATATGTCTTTTGAAGTCGTCTTATATGGTCAGTTTGATCAAATCTGCTATAGCTGTAGGCATGTTAGATGCTAGAATGCGGAGTTACAGTGTAAACATAGTCAGAGTCGAAGTTTCTTGTTCTGCCTGTTGTGTGCATTATACCTGCATCGATGTCGTCTTATATGATCGTTGCAAACATATATGCTCCAGAGGTATCTATGTGAGATGATAGAATACAGAGATACAGTGTGCAGACTGATGTTGTCGAAGTTTCTTCACTCGCCTATTATTCTCGTTATATGTCCTTCGAAGTCGTCCTATATGGTCAGTGCGATCGTATCTGCTATAACTGTAGGTATGTCAGATGCTAGAAAATAAAGCTTCAGTGTCAATATAGTCTAAGTCGGAGTTTTTTGTCGTCACATATGATCGTTACGAACTGATATGCTACGGAGGTATCCATGTGATATGATAGAATACAGAGATACGGGGTGCAAACTGATCATGTCGAAGTATCCTCACTTGCCTATTGTTCTCGTTATATGTCCTTCGAAGTCGTCCTACATGGTCAGTGCGATCGTATCTGCTATAACTGTAGGCATGTCAGATGCTGGAATGCAGAGTTACTGTGTGAACATAGTCGAAGTCGAAATTCCTTGTTCTGCCTGTTGGAGGCTTTATACCCGTTTTGATGTCGTCTCATATGATCGTTGCGAAATGATATGCTCTAGAGGTATCCATGTGAGATGATAAAATAAAGAGATACAGTGTGCAAACTGATGTTGTCGAAGTATCTTCACTTGCCTATTGTTCTCTCTATATGTCCTTCGAAGCCATCTAATATGGTCAGTGCGATCGTATCTGCTCCAACTGTAGGCAAAACAGATGCTAGAATTCAGAGCCACATTGCAAACATAGTCGAAGTCGAAGTTTCTTGATCTCCTTGTTGTGTGCGGTATACCCGCTTTGATGCCGTCTCATATGGTCTCCACGATCTATTCTGCCCCAATAGTATTCATGTGAGATGATAGAATGGGGAGATACAGCGTGCACTCGTATTTATCCTCCCAAGTCGTCTTTATACGGTCAGTGCGAGCGTATCTGCTTCAACTGTATGCTTTTCAGGTGCTGGAATGCAGAGTTGTATTGTGAACATTGTCGAAGTCGGAGTTTCTTGTTCTACCTGTTGTGTGCGTTATAACTGCTTTGTTGTCATATCATATGATCCTTCCTAACTAATTTGCTACGAACGTATTCATGTGAGATAAGAGGATACAGAGATACATTGTGCAGACTGATGTTGTCGAAATATCATCATTTGCCTATTGTTCTCGTTATATGTCCTTCAAAGTCGTCTTATAAAATCAGTGCGATCGTATCTGCTTCAACTGCAGGCATGTTAGTTGCTAGAATTCAGAGCCCCAGTGTCAGTATAGTCGAATTCGAAGTTTCTTGTTTTTCTTGTTATGTGCGTTAAACATGTTTTGATGTGTTCTCACATGATCGTTGCGAACTGATATGCTCCAAAGTTATCCAGCCTCGAAAACGTCTTATATGGTCGTTGCAAACCTGTCTGCTTCACTAGTATCCATGTGAGTTGGTTGGATCGCACAACGATAAAGTCGATGTATCCCTTATTGCCTGTTGTACTCACAATATCCTGCACTGCGCGTGTTCTCGCTTCAATTGTATACTTGTCAGTAGTTAGACTGCAGAGTTACAGTCTGAACATAGTCGTAGTAGAAGTTTCTCGTTCTGCAAGTTGTGTGCGAAATACCCGCTTGAAAGTCGTCTTATATGGTCAGTGCGAACTTGTCTGCTTCGATAGTATCCATGTGAGATTATAGGATATATATTGTGTGCACACTGATGAAGGCGATGTATCTTAATGCTCAAGGTACTCGTTATATACCCCTCTAGGTCCTCTCATATTGTCATCGCGATCGTACCTGCTGTCATGTCAGATGCTAGAATGCAGTAAGAGTTACAGTGTGAACATAGTCGGAGTCAAAGTTTCTGGTTCTGCGAGCTGTTTGCATTATGCCCGCTTGGGGGTCGTTTCATGTGATTATTTCTAACTTTCCTTCTTCAATAGTGTCCATGTGAGACGATAGGATAGGGAGATATAGTGTGCACGACGATGATGTCAATGTAATTCCATTGGCCTGTTGTACTCGCTTTAAACCCTTCAAAGTCGTCTTTTATGGTCACTGCAATCGTATCTGTTCCAATTGTATACATGTCAGATGCTTGACTGCAGAGTGACAGTGTAATTATAGTCGAAGTCGAAATTAATAGTTCTGCAAACTGTGTGCGTTGAACCTGCATGTAAGTCGTCTCATATGGTCATTGCGAACTTGTCTGCTTCAATAGTGTCCATGTTATGTAATAGGATAGAGAGATATAGTGTGCACAATGATGAAGTCGATGTATCCTCATTTGCCTGTTGTTCTCGATATACACGTCTTTTATGGTCTCTGCGATCGTTTCTGCTTCGATTTCATACATGTCAGATGCTAGACTGCAGAGTTACAGTGTAAAAATTGTCGAAGTCGGAGTTTCTTGTTCTGCAAGTTGTGTGCGTTATACCTGCTTGGAAGTCGTCATATATGATCATTGTGGACTTGCCTGCTTCGATAGTATCCATGTGAGTTGATAGGATAGAGGAATATGGTGTGCACAACGATGAAGTCGATGTTTCCTCATTTGCCTATTGTTCTCGTTATGTATCCTACCGGGTCGTCTTATACGGTCACTGCAATCGTATCTGCTTCAACTGTTTGCTCGTCATATGCTAGACTGAAGAGTCACAGTGTTATTATAGTCGGAGTAGAAGTTTCTTGTTCTGCAAGTTGTGTACGTTATACCAGCCTCGAAAACATCCTATATGGTCGTTGCGAACCTGTCTGCTCTACAAGTATCTATGTGAGATGTTAGGATTGAGAGATAAAGTGTGCATAACGATGAAATCGATGTATCCCCATTCCCCTGTTGTACTCGCTTCATTCTCTTCAGAATCTCCCTATATGGTCACTGCGATCGTTTCTGCTTCAATTTCATACATGTCATATGATAGACTGCAGACATACAGTGTAAACATTGTCGAAGTCGAAGTTTCTCGTTCTGCAAGTTTTGTGCGCTATACCCGATGTTGTCCTATATGGTTATCGCGAATTTATCTGCTCCAATAGTGTCCATGTGAAATCAGAGGATACAGAGATATAGTGTGCAGACTGATGAAGTCGATGTATCTTCATTTGCCCAAGGCATGTCAGATGCTAGATTGCAGAGTTACAGTGTAAACATAGTCGAAGTCGAAGTTTCTTGTTCAACGAGCTGTGTGCGTTATGCCTGCTGAGAGTTGCTTTATATGATTATTGGAAACTTGCCTTCTTTAATAGTGTCCATGTGAGATGATAGTTTAGGGAGATATAGTGTGCACGACGATGAAGTCAATGTCTTTCCATTCGCCTATTGTACGACTTGAAAGGACTTATAACGAGAACAATAGGCAAGTAAAGATACGTCAACAACATCAGTCTGCACACTGTATCTCTGTATTCTATCATCTCACATGGATACCTTGTGAGCATATCAGTTCGCAACGATTATATGACACGACATCAAAACGGGTATATGCACACAGAACGAGAAACTTCGACTTCGACTTTGTTTACACTGTGGCTCTGAATTCCAGCATCTGACATGCCTACAGTTGAAACAGATTCGATCGCACTGACCATATAGAAAGATCTTGAAGGACATATAACGAGAACAATAGGCAAGTGAAGATATTTCGACAACATCAGTGTGCACACTGTATCTCTGTATTCTATTATCTCACATAGATACCTCTGGAGCATAAATGTTCCCAACGATCATATAAGACGACATCGGAGCGGATATAACGCACACAACAGGCAGAACAAAAAACTTCGAATTCGACTATGATAACACTGTAACTGTGCATTCCAGCATCTGACATGCCTACAGCTATAGCAGAAACGATCGCACTGACCATATCAGTTCACCCCGAAGGACATATAACGAGAACAATAGGCAAGTGGAGACACTTCAACGACATCAGTCTGCACACTGCATCCCTGTATTCTATTATCTCACATGGATATCTTAGGAGCATTGTAGTTCGCAACGATCACATGAGTTGACATCGACTCGTGTATAACGCACACAACAGGCAGAACAAGAAACTTCGACTTCGACTATGTTAACACTGTAAATTTGCATTCTAGCATCAGACATGCCTACAGTTATAGCAGATAAGATCGCACTGACCATATAGGACAACTTTGAGGGACATATAACGAGAACAATAATAGGCAAGTGAAGATACTTCGACAACATCAGGCCGCACACTGTATCTCTGTATTCTATCATATCACATGGATACCTTTTGAGCATATCAGTTCTCATCGATCATATGAGTTGACATCGAATCGGGTATAACGTAAACAACAGGCAGAACAGGAAACTTTGACTTCGACTATGTTAACTCTGTAACTTTGCATTCTAGTCTGACGATCGCACTGACCATATAAGACGACTTCGAAGGACATATAACGGGAACAATAGGCAAGTGAAGATACTTTGGCATCATCATTCTGCACACTGTATCTCTGTATTCTATCATCTCACATATATACCTCTGGAGTATATAAGTTCGCAACGATCATATGAAACGACATCGAAGCGGGTATAACGCACACAACAGGCAGAACAAGATACTTCGACTTCGACTATGTTTACTTCGTAACTTTGCATTCTAGCATCTCAAATGCCCATTCAAGAAGTATAGACAGCTCGTTATATGCGAGTGGAGTACAATACTTTTTCATATCCACCATAAACTTCGATTCCAATAATCAAGAGTCGGTAAACCGGCGTGTTCGCCAAGACTTCTAATTTATCAATCTTGATAATAAGTCGGATATACATCTTATAGGTAGACAATGTCTAGTTTTTCCTGAATCAAAATAACGCTTACAACAGGGAGAGCAAGAAACTTCGACTTCGACTATGTTTACACTGTAACTACGCATTCTAGCATCTGACATGCCTACAGTAATTGCAGACACGATCGCACTGACCATATAGGACGACTTCGAAGGACATACAACGAGAAGAATAGGCAAGTGAAGATACTTCGACAACATCAGTCTGCACACTGTATTTCTGTATTCTATCATCTCACATAGATACCTCTGGAGCATATATGTTCGCAACGATCACATAAGACGACATCGAAGCTGGCGTAACGCACACAACAGGCAGAACAAGAAACTTTGACATCGACTATGTTTACACTGTAACTTAGCATACCAGCATCTTACATGCCTGAAGCTGAAGCAGATACGATCGCACTGACCATATGAGACGACTTCGAAGGACATATAACGAGAACAATAGGCAAGTGAAGATACTTCGACAACATCAGTCTGCACACTGTACTTCTGTTTTCTATCATAGTCGGAGTCGGAGTTTCTTGTTCTTCCTGTTGTATTCGTTATAGCCTTTTTGATGTCATCTCATATGATCGTTGCGAACTGATATGCTCCTAAGGTATCCATGTGAGATGATAGAATACAAAGCTACAGATTGCAGACTGATGTCGAAGTATCCCCACTTGCCTATCGTTCTCGTTATTCAAAGTCGTCTTATATGGTCAGTGCGATCGTCAGATGCTAGAATGCAAAGTAACAGTGTGAACATAGTCGAAGTCGGAGTTTCTCGTTCTGCCTAATGTGTGCGATATACCTGCTTCGAAGTTGTCCTATGGGATCGTTGCACACTGATATGTTCCAAAGGTATCTATGTAAGATGATAGAATACAGAGATACAGTGTGCAGACTGATGTCGGAGTCTCATCACTCGCCTATTGTTCTCGTAATATGTCCTTCCAAGTCGTCTTATATGGTCAGTGCGATCGTATCTGCTATAACTGTAGGCATGTTAGATGCTCGATTGCAAAGTTACAGTGTGAACATAGTCGGAGTCGAAGAATCTTGTTCTGCCTAATGTGTGCGTTATACCCGCTTCGATGGCGTCTAATATGATCGTTGCAAACTTATACGCTCCAGAGGTATTCATGTAAGATGTAAGAATACAGAGATATAATGTGCAGACTGATGTCCAAGTATCTTCACTTGCCTATTGTTCTTGTTATATGTCCTTTAAAGTCGTCTTGTTTGGTCAGTGCGATCGTATCTGCTATAGCTTTAGGTATGTCAGATGCTAGAATGCGGAGTCACAGTGTAAGCATGGTCGGAATCGAAGTTTCTTGTTCTGCCTGTTGTGTGCGTTATACCCATTTCGATGTCTCATATGATTGTTGCTTACCAAAATGTTCCAAAGGTATTCATGTGAGATGATGGAATACAGAGATACAGTATGCAGACTGATGTTGTCGATGTATCTTCACTTGTCTATTGTTTTCATTATATTTCCTGCGAAGTCATTTAATATGGTCAGTGCAATCGTATCTGCTTCAACTGTAGGCATTCCAAATGCAAGAATTCAGAGCCACAATGTCAACATAGTCGAAGTCGAAATTTCTTGTGTCTCCTGTTGTGTGACATATGCCTGCTTCGATGCCGTCTCATATGATCGTTGCGAACTCATATGCTCCAAAGGCACCTATGTGAGATGATAGAATACAGAGGTACAGTGTGCAGACTGATGTTGTCGAAGTGTCTTCACTTGCCTATTGTTCTCGTTATATAACTTCAACTGTAGGCATGTCAGATGCTAGAATGCAGAGTTACAGTGTGAACATAGTCAGAGTCGAAGTTTCTTGTTCTGCCTATTGTGCACTATTTTCTGCAGACACGCTCGCTTTTCAAAATGTATTCATTCTCAGTTCCCTTCATATTTTGCATAAGAGCTAACGATTTATGTTGAACAATTTCAGCTAATTCCATGATTATTCAATCTTGGTCAACGTTTTGCATTCTCACGATAGATAACTGCAACAGGCGATATGACACAAATTTTCAATATAGGAATTATACAACAACCAATACTCGATATATTTCATCATTTTGCTTCTTCAGCACATGTTGCTCCATGCTGTCTAATCTCGTGATTTTTTTTTCATACAATGATGACAGTAGAAGATTTTTTCTTCATCTTCTTTCCCCAATACACCTATAATTCATCCCCTGTCATTCACCTTGCTACCCCCAGCCATTTACCTTGCTACTCCTTCATTCACCCTCGCCACACCGCCATGCACAAAATCGTTACGGAAATGTAATTTCATCGTGACATTTGATTCCATACCATGCCAATGTTCCACCAACATCGAATTTGTGTCATAAAGATATGATACAACTTTTATAAATCCATACCTTCGCCTCACATATTATTACCACTCTTATTGCAAGAAAAGAATAGCGAAAGGGCCTTGAGCGGAATTATTTCTCTGGAGGTGGCTATCAATAAATATGAAACCGATTCAACACCGAACAAAAGGTAAATATTAGGAAATATAGTACAGGTCCCAGGGTCTTCATTGACTTCAATTAAAGTTAATTGATGACCGGGCAAAGTTCATCAGTCTCATTCATATTTTTGATGAAATTTTTTCGAATCCCGATATTCTTCCGAGCTATATGGAGGTTATAGGGCGTGTCGAATCCGTCTGACTGCTATTGTTAGTGATGGAATGATAGCAGTGATTTCTGAGAATTATTTCTTGTGAAAATATATCTGCAGGAGAGAGAAATGTCTCCGTATTTCTGGAGATGATTCAATGTTATTGATGGATCAGTGAGTGTAGCATCACTCACCCGACGGATGACCTGTCTCTCTGGATGATATCTAGGAGCATTGACGTATATGTGGTTGCTGAACCCCATATGTGGAGGACACAGCATTTCAAAACAGGTCGTATCTGTATTTCGTAGAGTAGCATGTTGTCTGGAATAATAATCCAAGTTTTTATGTAGAAACTTTCGTGATGGATCTGGGTGTTGTATACTGTTTGATTTCAATTGGTTGAGATTTCACCTGACAAGAGATATATGATTTTCCCTAATGCATGATAGCCTGTTCGAATATTTTTGTCTATGGAGGTTATTCATAATTGTTATATGTTATTCAAATATTCGGCACTATAATAGGTGTCAGATTATTATTCTCTCATCACTTTAAGCGCACTGAAGAAAATGCCTATTATGTTCGTGAAACATCGCGCATGCCTAGGGAGGCTGCCAAGAGGAGGTGAAGTATTGAATATTGGTGTATCTTGGAACTACTTTCTTTGGTGAACTTAGTCGTTTCATGAGTTTCGCTAAAGAGTTTTTCAATATATCTAAAGAGTAACGACTTCTCTGTGATTGGCATTCAACTATATTTTGTAGGGCAGCTTTTCTTCTAAAATAAAAATCCTAATTTTTGTGGAGCAGCGTTCTTGATGGAACTATGTGTCATATAGTGTTTGAATTCAATAGTTATTCATAATCAGCATGGAGTATTCTTATTTCTGTTGGAAAGAATGGTACCTTGTGATTATTCTATATCGATGAAGTTGGGCAATATTTCAAATGATAGTCGAAATACCATTTTCCATAGTGTATATGATAACAAACTATTCGAATATTTTTCCTCTGACAATTTCTTTTCATTATTCAGATCTCTTTTTTTATGTCAGGTAGAGAATCTGGTTCATTATCATTATTTTATATCGATGAAGTTGATCAATATTTCAAATGATAGCCGAGATACCATTTTCCATAGTGTATATGATAACAACCTATTCAAATATTTTTCCTCTTACAATATCTTTTCATGATTCTGATCTTTTTTCCATATGTCAGGTGGAGAATCTGGTTCATTATCATTATTTTATAACGATGAAGTAGGTCGATATTCCGAGCGATAGCTGAGATACGATTTTCTATAATGTATAAAAGCCTGTTTGAATATGTTGTGAATTACAAGTTTCCTCATAATTAATCTATGTTCTCATGTTTTGCTACATTGTCATCAGTTTCTATTTTTTATCACTTGGAGCACACGAAGGGCAATCCTTATAATGTTTGAAGAACATCGTGCGTACCTTGAAGAGGATAGGCTATTCAAACTGACTGGAAATGTTTCACTTGATAAGAGGGAGATGATTTTTTCCGAATATTCTCGTCTCAGAAATTAGTTCATAATTATTGATATACGTTGTTTGAATGTTTGGTGTTGTAAGTTGCGTCAGATTATCATTATTATTCATCTCTTGAAGCACACGAAAGCAAATACCTATTATATTCGAAGAAAATCATGCTTATGCTAGAAAAGGAGGTAGGTATTATATTTTGAACTTTTGAAGGTCTTGGAACCATTCCTATGGTGAACTTAGTCGTTTTATGAGCTTTGGTGAAGAGAAGCTCGACATATTCATGATTGGTGAAAACGCGATGCGTTGTCTGAATTTGTTAAGTGCGTCTAACTGGTATTGCTAGCGGTGAGATGATAGCAGGAATTTCTGAAATCTATCCCGTGTTTTTGTAGAAGAAGTGAATAAAGGTCGATGCCTATTCTGTGATGTAAAAATGTTGCTAAAGAAACAGTGAGTGTGGATCAACCCATATGTGGAACCGTATTCTGGAACAGGTCGTATCTGTATTCTGTAGAGTAGCATGTTGTCTGAAATAAAAATCCTACTTTTTTGTGTAGCAACTTTCGTGATAGATCTGGGTGTCGTATACTGTCTGATTTCGATTCTTGTTCAGGATCCGCATTAGTATCTTCATTTCGGGTGGAAAGAAATGGTAGAAACCTTGTGATCATTTTATATCAATGAAATTGGTCAACATTCCACCTGACAAGAGGTATCTGATATTCAGTAATATTTATGTCCAAGAAGTTAATTCATGATTAGTACAATAATAGGAGTCAGATTATTTTTTTCATCACTCGCATTATTTTTGATGAAATTTCTCCGAGTCTCGATATTCATATTTCCTCAAATATCTCGAGAACAGCACTAAATGTTTTGTGTGTTATACACGATTCGATGTCAACTCATATAATCGTTCCGATCTACAATGCTCCAAAGGTATCCATGTGATATGATAGAATACATGGATACAGTGTGCAGACTGATGTTGTCGAAGTATCTTCACTTGCCTATTGTTCTCGTTATAAGTCCATCGAAGTCGTCTTATATGGTCAGTGCGATCGTATCTGCTATAGCTGTAGGCATGTCAGATGCTAGAATACGGAGTTACAGTGTGAACATAGTCGGAGTCGAAGTTTCTTGTTCTTCCTCTTGTGTAAGTTATACCCGCTTCGATGTCGTCTCATATGATCGTTGCGAACATATATGCCCAAGAGGTATCAATGTGAGTTGATAAAACACAGAGATAGAGTTTGCAGACTAATGTTGTCGAAGTATCTCCACTTGCCTATTGTTCTCGTTATATGTCCTTTGAAGTCGTCTTATATGGTCAGTGCGATCGTATCTGCTATAGCTCTGGGCATGTCAGATGCTAGAATGCAGAGGTACAGTGTAAACATAAACGAAGTCAAAGTTTCATGTTCTACCTGTTATGTGCGTTATCCTCGCTTCGATGTCGTCTTATAGGATCGTTGCGAAATGATATGCTCCAAAGGTATCCATGTGAGATGATGAAATACAGAGATACAGTGTGCAGACTAATGTTGTCAAAATATCCCCACTTGCCTAATGTTCTCGTAATATGTCCTTCGAAGTCGTCTTATATGGTCAGTGCGATCGTATCTGCTATAGCTCTGGGCATGTCAGATGCTAGAATGCAGAGATACAGTGTAAACATAGTCGAAGTCAAAGTTTCATGTTCTACCTGTTATGTGCGTTATCCTCGCTTCGATGTCGTCTTATAGGATCGTTGCGAACTGATATGCTCCAAAGGTATCCATGTGAGATGATGAAATACAGAGATACAGTGTGCAGACTAATGATGTCGAAGTATCCTCACTTGCCTAATGTTCTCGTAATATGTCCTTCGAAGTCGTCTTATATGGTCAGTGGGATCGTATCTGCTATAGCTCTAGGCATGTCAGATGCTAGAATGCAGAGGTACAGTGTAAACATAGTCGGAGTCGAAGTTTCTTGTTCTGCCTGTTGTGTGCGTTGAACCTGCTTCGATGTCGTCTCATATGATCGTTGCGAACTGATATGATCCAAAGGTATCCATGTAAGATGATAGGATACAGAGATACAGTGTGCGGACTGATGTTGTCGAAGTATCTTCACTTGCCTATTGTTGTCGTTATATGTCCTTCGAAGCCGTATTATATGGTCAGTGCGATCGTATCTGCAATTATTGTAGGCATGTCAGATGCTAGAATGCGAAGTTACGGTGTGAACATAGTCGGAGACGAAGTTTCTTGTTCTCCCTGTTGTGAGCGTTATTTTGAATCAGGAAACACTAGACAATGTCTACCTATAAGATGTTCAACCGACTTATTATCAAGATTGATAAATTCGAAGTTTTGGCGAACACGCCGGTTTATCGACTCTTGATTGTTAGAATCGAAGTTTTTAATAGATATGAAAAAGTATAGTACTCCACTCGCATATAATAAGCTGTCAGATATACTTCTTGAATGGGCATTTAAGATGCTAGAATGCAAAGTAACAAAGTAAACATAGTCGAAGTTTCTCGTTCTGCCTGTTGTGATCGTTATACCCGCTTCGATGTCGTCTCATATGATCGTTGCGAACTTATATGCTCCAGAGGTATCTATGTGAGATGATAGAATACAGAGATACACTGTGCAGACTGATGTTGTCGAAGTATCTTCACTGGCCTATTGTTCTCGTTATAAGTCCTTCAAAGTCGTCTCATATGGTCAGTGCGATCGTCAGATTCTAGAATGCAAAGTTACAGAGTCAACATGGTCGAAGTCAAGGTTTCTTGTTCTGCCTGTTGTGTGCGTTATACCCGATTCGATGTCAACTCATATGATCGTTGCGAACTACCATGCTCCAAAGGTATCCATGTGAGTTGATACAATACAGAGATACAGTGTGCAGACTGATGTTGTCGAAGTATCCTCACTTGCCTATAAATGTCGTTATATGTCCTTCACAGTCTTTTTTCATGGTCAGTGCTATCGTATCTGTTCCAACTATAGGCATGTCAGATGCTAGAATTCAGAGCCACAGTGTAAACATAGTCGATGCGAAGTTTCTTGTTCTCCCTGTTGTATTCGTTATACCCGTTTTGATGTCGTCTCATATGATCTTTGCGAACTGATATGCTCCAGAGGTATCCATGTGAGATGATAGAATACAGGAATACAGTATGCAGACTGATGTTGTCGAAGTATCTCTACTTGCCTATTGTTCTCGTTATAAGTCCTTCAAAGTCGTCTCATATGGTCAGTGCGATCGTCAGATTCTAGAATGCAAAGTTACAGAGTCAACATGGTCGAAGTCAAGGTTTCTCGTTCTGCCTGTTGTGTGCGTTATACCCGATTCGATGTCAACTCATATGATCGTTGCGAACAACCATGCTCCAAAGGAATCCATGTGAGTTGATACAATACAGAGATACAGTGTGCAGACTGATGTTGTCGAAGTATCCTCACTTGCCTATAACTGTCGTTATATGTCCTTCACAGTCTTTTTTCATGGTCAGTGCGATCGTATCTGTTCCAACTATAGGCATGTTAGATGCCAGAATTCAGAGCCACAGTGTAAACATAGTCGATGCGAAGTTTTTTGTTCTCCCTGTTGTATTCGTTATACCCGTTTTGATGTCGTCTCATATGATCTTTGCGAACTGATATGCTCCAGAGGTATCCATGTGAGATGATAGAATACAGGAATACAGTATGCAGACTGATGTTGTCGAAGTATCTCTACTTGTCTATTGTTCTCGTTATAAGTCCTTCAAAGTCGTCTTATATGGTCAGTGCGATCGTCAGATGCTAGAATGCTTAGTTACAGAGTGAACATAGTCGAAGTCAAAGTTTTTTGTTCTGCCTGTTGTGTGCGTTATACCCGATTCGATGTCAACTCATATGATCGTTGCGAACTACCATGCTCCAAAGGTATCCATGTCGTCGAAGTATCTCCACTTGCCTATTGTTCTCGTTATATGTCCTTCAAAGTCGTCTTTTATGATCAGTGCGATCGTATCTGCTATAGCTCTTGGCATGTCAGATGCTAGAATGCAGAGGTACAGTGTTAACATAGTCGAAGTCAAAGTTTCATGTTCTGCCTGTTATGATATATAGATAGATAAATATACTTTATTGTCGAAGAAAAATAATTTCTAATTGACAAAGCTTGGAGCACAATATAGTCTGTGGAACTCTTAAAAAAATATGAAAAAAATCAAAATCAAAACATAAATACACAGAATCACACAATTTGGAACAAGTTCACACGTCATGTATAAAATGTAAAATATTGCAATCTAAAATAGAATTGAACATGAAAATTTGCAGTTTGTTAAAAAACAAAATAGTTTTATAATCATTTACAAAATAAAATATTAAAAACACAATTTTACAGAGAAACATTATTTGAACATAAGTTCACAAGTCATTAAATCAGAAACATATTTTATAGTTCAAAATCAGACTCCACATATAGGCCAAATAAAAGACAATATGAAACTTCTAGTCACAACAGAGTTCCATTGTGAAATTCCTCAAGGTTGTAATACGCTTTTATTGCAAGGGCTTCTTTCACAAGATTTCTGAACTTTTTATAGCTATTCTCCTTCCTGATTTCATACGGTATGTGGTTCAACAGCTTTTCACTTTCATATATTGAAGAATATTTTGTCTGGCTCGTTTTTGGAACAGGAAGAGGTATTTTATTTTCTGTTGCTTGTCGGGTTACGTGTTTTGTATGTCTCGGAGTTTCAACCATATTATGTTTTTTGTATATCAGGCAAGCAGTTTCCAGAATGAAAATACAAGTGATAGTTAGAATTTTTTCTCTAATGAATAAAGGTCTACATGGATCACGCACTCCCACCTTGCATAAGTATCTTATCGCTCGCTTTTGCAAAACAAACACTGAATGAAAAAGTTGTTGACTGCAAAATCCCCAAGAAGCAACACCATATCTCAAGTGAGACTCTATCAGAGAATGATATACCATTTTGGTTGTGGATGAACTCAATTCATTTGAAACAATTCGGAGTGCATAACATCCTGATGCCAATTTTTTTGTTAAAGCTGGAATATGCTGGTCAAATTTCAATCTATTATCAATAAAAATTCCCAAGAACTTGGATTGGTTCTTATTCTCAATAAAATGCCCATTCAAGTACACATTGTCGATATTAGAGTTGAAGGTGAGTATGTTCGTTTTTTTGATGTTAAAGCTCAAGTAGTTTGCGTCACACCATTTTTTAACAACATCCAAGTCCCCAGATATAGTATCTTCCATACGATCAGTATGTTTTCCATGCCAAAGGAGCGTTGTATCATCCGCAAAGATCGTGAAAATGCCTTCAATTGAAAGAGTAACCAGGTCGTTCAGATATATAAGAAAAAGAATCGGGCCCAGAACTGAGCCTTGTGGAACACCCCATAAGATTTCTCTTGTGTGTGATAGTTTTACATTTGATTTCACTACTTGTTTTCTATCACTAATGTGAGACCTAAACCAGTCATTACACACTCCTCTGAAGCCATAGCAGTCCAACTTTTGCAAAAGAAGTTGCGTTTTCCTCGCTTCGATGTCGTCTTATGGGATCGTTGCGAACTGATATGCTCCAAACGTATCCATGTGAGATGATGAAATACAGAGATACAGTGTGCAGACTAATGTTGTCGAAGTATCTCCACTTGCCTATTGTTCTCGTTATATGTCCTTCGAAG